>LPNX011226959.1:210729-250472 GCA_001517045.1 Pseudotsuga menziesii
ACTCTGAACAAAGGAAGTTTGAGTCCACTCACTCTACTTGCCCAGTTATTCCCCCCCCAGTTTATCACTCCTGCCATCAGTACTATCACAGTTCGGTTTTGCACCTCGCGCTCCTGTCAAGGAAACATCATTGCCTTGATAGTTGCAGGTCTCCCTCTATCGACGACAGCCACTCTATTCCAGAGGATAGACCCAGAGGCCCCTGCGCCTTGGACCCATCACCATCTGTGGTGAGTGCCTACGAACCATTTTGGGAGGAGTCATCATTGCCTCTCCAAATGGTTGTTTCTCACATGCTCGACATCAGCACCTTGATCACATCGTTGAGAATCGCGCAGGATTTATATCCCTTCCATGATTTGTCGAAGACCCCAGATTTCCCCCGACTCTAGCACATTGGTGAGTCACTTCAGAACGCTCAGTTATATGATCTCGTGAATGTCCGGGCTGCGTTGGCGATCGTATTCGGAAGCCATCTAGTTCCATGCTTCCTTGAGTACCCATTTCAGTTCCAGATCAGTGTACCATTGCAAGTATGACCGTTGTCACTTTGATCCAGCAGCTCATCAGTTCCTTTGGAACCAAATTCAGTAGCACTGCTGTCATTCCAGTGCATCAGTTGTTCAGATCAGACATGGTCAGCCCAGCAGTATGTTCCAGATTTGTGTCCCTTCTAGACACTTATGATGTACATAGTGGTTTTCTATGTATCCTACAGGTTCCTCTTTTCGGGCCTCACAGTCACTTTTATGTATGTTGATACGAGCATGGGTATACCTGCCTCGTCCATATATTGAGATTCTTCCTCATTCAGTATTTGAGGCCATTTATATTACTATGTTATATCCTGATACGAGCATGGGAATGCCCGCCTCGTCCATATGATCAGATGATTCCTCATCCATTATTGAGGTTATGTACTTTTCAGTCCTTGCAGTTGGTTCGGGATCGTTGTTCCGGGCTTCAGTTGGTTCCTTCTCTTCTCCACACCCTAGGAAAAACATATATGACTTATGATGTCCATCGGCCATACGATGAGCTCCTGCCCTCGCACATCAGGGGGCAATCTGTTAACACCCAAAAATGGTTCACTACCTCATCTACCACATTACATGGCTCATTTGTCCATTTTCCTACCATATCTCCATCAAAAACCCATAAAACCATCTAAAAAGTCTCCAAAAGGCTTAAAATGCCTCCAAAAGGCCATAAAACCCTTTTTTCCTCCAAAAATATCTAAAATTCCTCTAAAAAAGAAAAAATCTCCAAAAAGGAAGAAAAAATATAAAATAATGAGGAAAAGGAGGAAAAAACCCTAAACAGCTGAAACCCTAAATAGTTGACCTAAACCGCATGGTTTCCAACTATAAATAAGTGATGGAGACCCCTTATTTCATATCCACAGTCACAAGTATCCTGCCTCTGCCAAAATTGCTCTTGAAACCCTGGCTCATCCTTGAGCTACTTTCACCATTGAGAGCCCTTTTTGGCCCATTTCCGCCATTGGAGAAAGAGAAGGAACAGCTGGAGCTCGGAGCAACCTCATGGATCAGCGCAACGGGCTTCACCAACCTCCACATTGGAGGTAAGAGCAATAAAAAATCATTCTTTACCTTTTGCTATTTTTGCTTCATGAACATGTTTAGATTAGTTTTTGCTTCTGTTTAACATTTTATATTCTCATATTATTGAACTGCTACTAAGGAATCCATTTTCCTTAGTAGGTGCTCATTCGCACAAGCTAGGGGTAAAACCCTAGCAACAGTTTTGGTGACTCCACTGGTTTTTATTTTTATTTTTATTTCCCGTTTTGTCCTTGCGGCTGTCGTTTTCGGCCGCCGTAAACCGCAATTTTTTTCTCCACAGTCGCGCCTCGACCGTGACTTTGAGGCCCTTAGCTACGACCTGATCGCGCCTTTCCAGCCCTTAGCTGCAGCCCGACCACGCCTATCATCCCCTTTCCTACGGCTCGACTGCGCCTGTTTCCTTCAAACCCGTGATCCGAGCGTCGCTGTTGTCCAGAAAGCCGCGACCTGAGCGCGCCTGTTTCCTTCGTCGTAGCTTTAAACATGCTACAGTCGTCGTAGCTTTACCTCCTATATTTCTGCCAAAACTGTATATCCGTCAAAATAGCAACTTCTTCTGTAGCTGCGGGACCCTACTCCAACAGTCCCCTAACACTTACTTGTGGCTCGTCCTCGAGCCACTACCAGTAGGCTTCTCCTACTGTAGCTTCTGCTGGGCTTCCTGTGAAGTCCGTTGCAACTTGTCTCGAAGTCCTATGACTTCATTCTGCATCGCTTCGACACGATGTTGTGCCAAGTCAAGCAAATCTTGATTGATCTTGGAGTCTTTCATTGAGTTAGTTCGTAGGTCTCTCTGGCCTTTCTGTCTTGCTATGTTCGCATTTCCGTCGCTTGCAAGGATTTCTATCCCATCTGGTACTATAAGGATTCAAATTCCTGGTATCACGAGAACTCTCCCCTGTCTGTACTGGAGCTCATGCTATAAGGAAGATATAAATCTGTATCTTCCTGCCTTCCCAAAATATGTCACTCGGCCTGGAATATTCCATATGCGCACGATACAAACCATGAATTCCATTTCGAGAACAAGCCTTTTTCTGCATGCTGGAGTTTGGCTTGCTGGATTTGATTTTCTGTTTCACTTTTCTTCTCAGCAAATCGCTCCAGGTGGTCATGATGCCTATCGTCTGTGGATTGTCGGTTCTTTGCCTCAGCAATCTCTTGTTCTTCTCTTAGCTGATCAAATAGGGCATCTTCCTTCTCCCGTTGCCATCTTTTTCTCATTTTTACTTTCTTCCTGGTGGGAGATTTCTTCTCATCATTCTTCTACTCTGCTTTCTTATCTTCAGTGATCGGCTCATTGTTCTTCCTCTCTACGGCAGAGCTTTTGATGATGTCTTCGACATTCTGCACTTGATTCTTCATCCTTGGCGGCTGTCTGACCTGTGATGCACCTAATTTCACAACCTTGGGCGGTGTCGCCATGGCAGCTGCAAGGCCACCATGCTCAAACCTTCTCAAAATGGTTTCTATAGGTTCGTCCTCAGACAGAACCCACTTGGTTGAATAAGCTGGACGGGAAATGGCTTTGAAATCTGGAAATCACAACACTCTGCAACTAAATTAGATTTGTATAGGGGAAACTTATCAATGTTCTCTATAGCTCTCGGCTCTTTGCAAATGTAACCCTCCTGAACAAATAATTTCTGTTTTAATGCCGAAGGTGATAATCCCAAACGCAACGGTTATCTTGGCTGAACCCTTTGGTCGTAATAATTGCCTGGATGAGACCATACCCGTCATGTTGATCCTCAATAAATGCTGAGATCTGATCACGTTTCCCTCGAAGCGTTTGAGTACAGGCGCCGGTCTCGTCGAAGATTTGCCAAATCTGGAAACTTAATTATGCTGCTGCAAAATCTACGGTAAGGTATACCGGTCATTTCCTCATTAACTCCCTGTCAGAAGTCGACTTGACTGGCCCTCTATTGGTTGCAACACTGGATACGTGGCACAAAGAGACATCGCATTGCTGCAATGCAACACCGCATTTTTTTTACTCCCGCAAGTCGCTTATGACTTGCGCAAAATGAACCGTCCTTATGCGATTCCTCATACTTAGAATACTTGCCAGTGTAGACTAATTCCCGATGCGATGCCTCGTTTCAACTACACTAGACATCTGCACCTGTTCTGCTGTCTTAGCTAAGGCTGAGAGGTGGAATGGATATCACTATAGAGCTTAAGCCTGCTACCATTAATCAATGTGGGAAGAAGCTCCCCATTCAATTTGCTGAGCTGAACGGAACCTCCCTCTGTGATTAGCTGTATCTGGTATGGTCCTAGCCAATGCATCTTAAACTTTCCTGGAAACTTAATGAACTTACTGTCATAGAGGAGTACTAGGTCTCCGATCTGGAAATTCTTACTCTTAATATGCCTGTCATGCCAAGCTTTTTCTCGTGCCTTCTGCACTTTCTGATGAAATCCTGCAATGAATCTATCTTCCTCTAAGGAAAGCAGCTGCGCTAGCCTTTCATTGACTGTATCTGTATCAGTCATCCCCATGATCTGAGCAATTCTTAGACTAGGAAGAATATACTCCATAGGAATAACAACCTATTGTCCATACACCAAGCTGAAAGGTGTGTGTCCTATGAGCTTCTTGTATGTAGTCCTGTAAGCCCATAATACAGCATTAACTCTAAGGTCCCAATCATTCCTTTGATTGTTGCAGATCTTTGTAAGTGCATTTTCTAGAATCTTGTTAAAGGCCTCCACCATACCATTAGCTTGTGGATGGTAAGGTGTGCTCTTATAGTGCTGTATCTAGAATTCTTCTGTCAAGGCTTCAATGGTACGATTCAAGAAATGGGTTCCTTGATCACTCATCAAAATTACTGGGCATCCAAATCTACTGATGATGTTTTCAAAAAGGAATTCTGCAGCTGTGGCAGCATCACAATTTCTTACTGCCTTGGCCTCTGCCCACCTAGTGAAGTACTCTGTTCCAATGATGATATATCTTGCGCCAGTCCATTTTCCTAGTGGGTTGATAGGACCCACAAAGTCTATAGCCCACTTGTCAAATGCACGCAGCGAAATCTGTGGTCGCAGTGGCATTTCATCCCGTCGTGAAGGTTTTCCTACCCTCCGGCAGATATCGCAACATCTGCAGAATTCCTTAGTGTCTTTGTGCAACGTAGGCCACCATAATCCTGCGGCTAGGATTTTCTACGCAGTCGGCTTTCCTACGAAATGACCTCCTATGGTACCTGAGTGTGCCTCTCTGATAATAGCCTCTTTTTCATGCGATATCACACATCTATGCAGGACTTCATCTAGACCTAGCTTGTATAGTTGTCATGCGATCAGGGTGAAATCTGTTGCCTTAACAACCAACTGCTTCTTTTGATGCTTCATAAACTCAACAGGTGCCAACCCTGTAGTGAGGAACTGGATGATTTTTGCATAGTAGTCATCTATGATCTCAATAGAAAACAACTACGCATCTGGAAAATTGTCCTCTAGGTTACTTGGCTCTTCTCCTGAATCTATCCGCGACAGATGGTCAGGTCCGGCGTTCAATTTTGCTCGTTTCACAATGATTTCAAAATCATAATCCTATAATAGGAGTAACCATCTACAAATTCTTCCCCCTAACACTGGCTTATTGACCAAATACTTCAACGCGGAATGGTCAGTAAACATATTGAACGAGGCACCCAACAGTTAGTACCTAAACTTCTGTAGCGCGTACACCATAGCTAGGCCTTCTCTTTCTGTCATGGTGTAGTTCTTTTCTGCCATTGATAGCTTTCTGCTGGAGTATGCGATAGGGTGATCGATACCTCCTTCTCCTGGTTGCATTAATACAATGCCTAGTGCGATGCTAGATGCATCCACATGTACATGGAATGACTTAGTCCAGTCTGGAAATACTAAGATGGGCGCTGTAACCATCTTCTCTTTAAGTGTGTCTAGACTCTGCTGACATTCCTCATTCCATAGGAATTTTACATCTTTTTTTAACAGTTTTTCCATCAGCGTTGTAATCTTTGCATAGCCCTTGATAAATTTTCTGTAGTACCCAGTATGACCAAGTACTGTTCTCAGTTGTTTGACTGAGTTGGGTGCTGGAAGATTTACAATGATGGCAATATTTGCGGGATATACCATCAAGCCTTGCCTGCAAACAATGTGACCCAACAAAATACTTAATGGCGCACAGAATATACATTTTTTCAAGTTTAGAGAAATCTGGTACTGTCTACATTTCTCTAGCATCAGCCTTAAATCTCCTATGTGCTTTTCAATCAATCCAAATACAGTCCAATCATCGAAATAAACTTCTAGGAATTTATGAATGTATTCTTTAAATACAGCAACTACTACTCTAGAAAAGATAGCTGGTGCATTCTTAAGACCAAAGGGCATTATCGTATATTGGAATGAGCCCCATTCTGTTGCAAAAGTGGTCTTAGATCGATCTTCTGGGTGGATTCTGATCTGATGATAGCCTGAAAAGCCATCGGTGAAGGACTAGACCTCCTGTCCTCCTACATTGTCTAGCACTTCATCTGTGAAGGGTGTCGAGAATGGATCATGAAGTGATGCGTCATTGAGCTTGCGCAGGTCAACATAGGTCCTGATGTCTCCTTTGGTTTTCTTTTCTTGTACGACCATGGGACTAACCCATTTGCTCTCCTCTACTGGTTCAATGATGCCTGCTGCTAGCATCTTGTCGATCTCATCCTTAACTTTTTCTTTATAGCGTGGATTTAGTCTGTAAGGACGCTGCTTAACTGGTATGGCATCCTCCTTTAATGGTATCCTCATTACTCCTAGGTCGCCAACTATTCCCTTCATCTCTGTGAACTTGGTGGGAAATAGGTCCTGGTAGTCATGTAGCAAGTCTGCAATGTGTCCAACTGTTTTATCATCCCAATAGTCTCCAATAGAGGCAAACTTTGGTTCCGTGTCTGTGCCAATATTGATTTTTTTAGTCTTGATGGGCTCTGTGATTGCTGGAATTTCTAGCTACGGTCCCTCAAAATTGCGAGTTCCCTCTGACTCCGGAATGTTGATGTTGTGAGGATCATCATCCTCATCCTCTAGTTCTGCTACGAACTTATAGCACTCAAGTGCATCTTCTAACTGGATGGCCCACTCTGGTGGATTATGTACTGGTAGGCTATAATCCTCAAATATCTTAGTCTTTATGACATCTAGGGCCTGATCAACAATTGAATACTTAGATTCAAACGCGAAGGTGAGTAGAAAGCTGTCTATCATAAGTGACCATGTAGTCGTTCCCTTGCGCAATTCATTCTCTGTGTACCAGTTCCTTGGGACTGTGTCTAACGCGTGAATGAATCGGTGGACCCATTCATCCTCAGGAATGTTCGACCAATTCTGTTTGCATGTCTGAATATGTGACCTAGGGTCACTTTCTCCTGTGTATTTCTACTAGGCATACTCTCTGTCAGTAGCAAATCTGATTGCCATCAGTCTCTTAAGATCATCCCATGATACGATATTCTCTTTATGCACATACCACCATCTTGCAGGTGTTGCTCGTACTACAAGGTCCATAGCTTCGATCCTCTACTCATGAGGAATTTGTTGTTCAAACTGCGTGAGAAAGTCCTGTATATCTATTAGACCCTGAAATGATTGAATCTCGTTGATATTTGCACCGATCCATAGTAGTGACTTAGTCAAGTACGCACATCTGCGCGCTGAGACTTTGTGAAGTCTGTTCTACCAGTTCTCTAGACCAACATCTGAATCTGATGCGCATGAGCTGTCGCATCGCCAACTAATGTTCCCTTCTACGGTTGGATTGATGTAGTCGCTCTGGTTCGCAGTCATCTAATAGAGACTCTCCATGTTACATGCCTCTTCCTCTGCTCTGATTGGTTCAATGTATCTAGGACCTTGAAGAGGATCCAACGGTGCAATGACCCTGATCTGTGCATCCTCAAAGGTCATTTGTCTTCTCTTTAGGTCAATAATAGCCATGTTACCGATCGCCCAATCAATGCCTAGCAATGTTGGATATGGTTTACTATCGCCAATGATTTTTATCACTTCAAAGTCCACGGAGCTGCGAACTCCGTCAATGTCAACTGGTACTTGTGATAACCAACCCAGGGGTGATACTCGCTGTTGATTAGCTAATCTCAGGTGGATAGGCGATCTGACTAATTTAGGGCTACCCATCTGTTCCCATGTCTGCTTAGTCAGTACATTTACGTCGGATCCTAGATCTAGGATTACCTCATCCATTTCAAATTCTCCAACCTGCGATGTCAGTCGCATCTCTCTTCCTGTTCTTGTGTGTCCCATAATACTATGGACAGCGCACTGTGTACTATTCGTGGAAGGAGATGGCTGATATTGGTCTATGATGTGCTGAAGTTCTCCGATAGCCTGCTCATTTCTCACGAGTTTTAAACAACTCCGGAGGAAGGATTGTACACTTCCTGTCAACTCGTCCTCATCGCATGTTCCCGATGTGGTAGCCTGCGGTATCTGTTCAGGGCTAACGCCACAAGGTGCTTGCTATGGTACTTCCCTAGATGATGGTACCTGTGATCCTGGTTGCACAAGGTCATCAAAGAAGGTCTTAGCTTCCTGAAATGTCTGTTTATTCTTCTGTAGGTCAAGTGGTGTTGCTTTGTTAGGAGCTCTATGCACCCTTTCTTGTCCTGTGTTCTTTTCAATATCCTGCGATGTCCCACTGGTGGAAGCACCGCTACGAGTCACAATGTTGACTCTTGGCTCTGGTTCTTCTTGCTCAGCAGCAATGAGCTGAATGTTCTGGTGCACTACTAGCTTAGGTTCTCTGATATTAGCTATCAAGGTAGGACATTCTTCTATTGTGTGATCGTAAGATTTGCAGTAGTTACATGTGGTGGTAGGGCTCTGACAGTCCCTGGCATAATGTCCTACAACTTTATAGTTGTAGCAAGTGATCGGTCCATGACCACGGCCAAAGCCTTCTCCATGTCCAAATCCTCCTCCTCTTCCTCGTCCTCTGAATCCTCCTCCGCGGCCACCATGAGCCGGATCATGTTGTGGTCCTGCTGCTGGACCCTGGGTTTCTGATTGGACTCTGTACAAGTCTTGCTTGCTCCCGACAATGAGATCATAGGTGCGGCAATTGTGTTCATCATGTCCTACAGACTTGCAGAAGACACAGTATAAGTTCTTAGGTGTCTGCACATACTTCTGAAGTAGAGGGTAATGGTGAGGTAGATGTCCTCGCGTTTTGCATATTTCACACCACAGCCCGTGGGCCTGTGGTAAGGGGTTAGGAGCCCCTGCCGCTAGATATTCTACAAATACTGGACAGTCATCTTTACTATGGCCTTGTCCATGACATCTTATGCACCATACGTCTTGTGCAACTTCTTTCCCTTTCTTAAGCTCATGCATCTGTAACGTGAGATTAGCCAACTGGTTTTGTAACGTTGCCATGCCTGTGCTAGTCTCGGCTAGAGGTGAGGCCTCTAGTTTCATCGCCATCTCCAATGCGTCATCATGCATCTGGAGTTTCTATTGCATTAACGGTAGTCTAATGTGAGGGGGAAGCGCTGCAATAAACCATTCCTTATGCTGCTCCGACACAAACTCAAGGCTGACTTGGTCTATAAGGGCTTTGAATTTCTGGTCAAAGTCCCATACTGACTCTGTAGGTAGCTACTTAATGTCTTTGAGCTCTGTAATGCACTGTGACTCAGAATTAGGTTTCTTAAACTCTTTAATCATGGTGGTCTTAACCTGGACAAGTGTTCTGGGTACTGTGGTATACTTTATATACCATGTTAAGACTCTATCTCTCAGTGTGGTGACCAACTGTACAAGTTTAAGGTTATCGTCATTGATCGTTTTAATGGTCCACATGGCTTCACATAGAAACCAATGCTGCTCTGGGTCCTCTGCTCTTGTACCTTTAAATATAGGTAGCTTCATATCATCCCCCATTCTATTTCTACGTGGTGGATGCTGATTTCCTGTGGTACTACCACTCGGCGATGTAGGTAGAGGTGATGTAGCGGTGCTAGGTACTGTTTGTGAGCTACTGGATGGAGTTCCTATGGGATTATTCTGAGTCTCGGTCTGTTTCTGTGGGGTATAAGGGTGGTAAGGGATACCCCCTTCTGTTCTTTCTATAGGACTATGACTTTGTTGTCTTGTAGTGTCTAAACTGCTTTCAAATATGGGAGAGCTGAAATCTACTTTATATTTCTTTCCACTACGTGTTCGTCCAATGTCATCAAAATCACTTTCAAAGTCTTGTGACATTACTATCTTGACTTAGTCATCTGAAACTAGATCCATTTTTCCTTTTTCATGTAATAGCATCTTAATGGACAAGTTTAAAGATCTTAGGTACTTACCGCGATATCCTTTGAAGAAGTAGCGCTCAGCCTCGCTGAATCTTTTCCTCTGGTCGACTAAAAACTCTGTGACGAAGCCTTCTAGCACACTCACAAGCCAGAAGTCTACTATCCTCGTGAGGGGGTTATTAAGGTTCTCCACGATATGAATCAGCTCCGGTGTCCAGACAATGTTTCTTTTCTTCTTGAATATTCTTGTATCTGTCAGCTTTGATAACCATTCATAAAGTTTGTTTCCAAAGGTCGCAAAAAATATCGCGTGTATATCTGTAAAGATATGTTTTTGTAACCAGGCCTCTGTACTTAGTTTAGGACTCCTGTTCTCTCATTCGGCAAACTCTTTCTGGTTATACCAAACCCACTCGTTGAGTTCGTCTCTCGTAGGCCGCCACCAGAACATCAGTGCTCAGTTTGTTCAAAACCAGCAAGAGAACCATTTGCTGGTCGCTATGGGCAGACCCGAGTTTACTATATTTAACCAACAACACCCCTAGTTCAATGGCCCTTTCGGAAACAGAACACAGAGTGGCCTGAAGTCTCACCCAAAGTGACTCTAATGGGTTGGCCAAAAGACTCAAGTGTCTTCGGCCAGGTTCTATGGAAGCATGTGTGTCTCGCAACTCTTCTAGCCTGCGAGGTCTCACTCTCTGCGATGTGCAACATTTCCTTATGCGCAGCGACTCTAACCTTTATCGCATCGCTGCGCCTCAGCCAACACGTAACCCCTGCCTATGCCAGATTCTCAACCGCAGTGCACCGCAGCTCCTCTGCTGGTGTGATATTGCCTCTCTGCGATATCCTACTGCTGCGGCTCTGCATAGTCAGTGCTACCTGTGTCCGACATACTGGACTCAATGCTCAAGGATAATTACTCTATGACTCTTAACTATCTGGGATGAAGCACCCATAAGCTCTTATACAAAATACTTGAAGTCTTAGCTACTTTATCTAGGATAGTGTTGTAAACTGAGTAGAGCATACATACATTAAACTATAAACAAGGTTCATGTACTAACTGATAGATGCAACAATTAAACACAACACATAAATCAATCACATAACACTCGATTTTAATGTGGTTCACCTCCAGGATGGAGGTTACGTCCACAGAACTGTGTTTTCTCTATTATAGCTTGGGGAAGGTAAACACAGTTCTGCTGCACCGCATATGCAGCTTGAGATCTTCTGGGTAACTTCGCACACAGCCTAGAGCCCTTCTCTCTTAGATCTCTTCTCTTTTCTATATTGCACCTCTTACAATATACTCCTCCCCTCTGTCAATCCCTGCAGATTGTTACATACAGACTCAATAACTCTCAGACAGGCTAAGTGTCTGGATCTTACAAAATGTTCAGACTAGCTTAACAAGCTAGATGGCTTAAGATGTTCAGAAATGTCTAAGGTGCCAACCAACCTCCTATTGTCTAGCTGACTAACTAACTATCTAACCTTTTACAATATAAAATACATCCCTTTATAGGCGGCCCAAAGGTCTCGCCATTACAACACTGTGGGCCTGTCCCAACAGTAAACCCCAAACCCTAACTAGTGACAGTCAGCATAACTGTACTTGAAGTAGCCACTTTTCTTCACACCATAGCTCCTTTGCTATCTTCCATGCTTCCCAGCACTGACCATGGGTACTATGCACCGCTTCTCTTTGCCACAACTTCCTGCAGTCTTCCATGCTTCCCAGCGCTGACCATGGGTACCAGCACTGCTTCCCTTTTTCTGTCCTTCATCTTCAATACCTAGGCCTTGTCGCTCCTTTTCCTTTATGAGGGTAGCTGAACCCTCTTGTCTCCGCCGCTGCCTTCAATGCAGTGGGTGAGCTCTCTCTTCTCAGCCGCTCAGGTACTGTCGTCTCCCTTGACTTCTCTGTCCCAACAGTAATGGTTTCCGGCTCTAATCTGTGGCTAGAAACATGCTACAGTCGTCGTAGATTTACCTCCTATATTTCCGCCAAAACTGTCTATCCGTCAAAATAGCAGCTTCTTCTGTAGCTGCGGGACCCTACTCCAACACAGGTTCAATGCATTCACTACAACAGTTTGATATGGCTGGTCCTATTGATATTTTGAATCCTTTCAATTTCCATCAATGAAAATGAGACATGGAGATCCAACTAAGTGCTAGAGGAATCTACAGAGTCACTATGAACATGGAAGATGAGCCTACGCATGTTGTAGACAAGGATAGATTTTGGAATAAGATGGATGAAGCCTATGTTTTCTTGTGTCTCTCTATCTCCAAGGATTTTCTATTCCACCTCTCAAAATTGAAGACTCCGAAAGATATTTGGGACCACCTTTACTCCCTATATGGAAAACAGGATGATGTGAGGGTTTATCAACTTGAAAACGAGTTGATGTCCCTTTAACCTGGAAATTTTGAGACCCTTAATGACTTTTTCATAAAATTCAAGAATACAGTCCTACTATTGAAGCAGTGTAAGGTGAAGAAGGAGGATGATCAGCTCATCCTCATCATTCTCTCAAAACTTGGAGCTGACTATTCGGTGTTTATTTCTACATTCCTTGCGGGCAAGCTCAAAACCCCTGGATGGAAGATTCCTTCACTCAATTCCTTCATTGAGTCCCTAACAAGAAAGCATGATAATCTTGTACATATGGGGATCATCAGATCCTCCCGTGATCAAGCTCTCTTTGCTTTGGGACCCAAGGATTTGAAGTGAAAAGGAAAGCAGTAAAAGAACCCAAAAACTAAATTTGAAGCTCCTAAGCCTAAAGTTCAAAACCAGCAGCAAGAAGAGCCTTCCGAATTGAAGAAGCACAAAAACAAAGGACACCATGGGAAGGAAAAATTCAATTGTTCATACTGTGGGAAGGGCTTCCAACCTAAACATTAATTCATGAAAAAGAAGCTTGATGAATCTACTTATCTCCTCAAGAGAAATAACATAAATATTATGTAAGGATTTTGGAGGTAAGAAAATCAAGATCGAGAATACCAGCTTGAAAGAGGTCATTCCCTCATGGCAAGCAGTTCGAAGTCCAAGGCTCTGCTCATAGATTCTAGAGCTTTGAACCACATGATGGCTAGAAGAGACTCCTTCTCTTCACTAGATACTGGCAAGAGCATTCCCATCCACATGGGAGATGACTCTACCATCATCTCAAAAAGACAAGGTACAGTAAATCTTGAGCATGGCTATTTTTCCAATGTTCTATATGTTCCCTCTCTTGCCTCAAACCTCCTAAGTGTCTATCAAATGACCCATTTTGGATTTCCCAAGAGAGTATCCTTCATCCTAGATGATGTAGAAATTACTGAACTTGCATTAGAGAAACTTGTGGAAAAAGGCTCAGCAAATCACCATGCAAGAGCATATGAGTTCTCCCATTTTGTGGCGGATGCAAATCC
The DNA here is from genome assembly GCA_001517045.1 of Pseudotsuga menziesii. Classification (NCBI taxonomy): domain Eukaryota; kingdom Viridiplantae; phylum Streptophyta; class Pinopsida; order Pinales; family Pinaceae; genus Pseudotsuga; species Pseudotsuga menziesii. The sequence goes on from LPNX011226959.1 coordinate 224,048, forward strand.
CACCGCTCTGTTGACTCATGGAAATGAGGTTAGTAGACTATGGAATGAGAGGTTTTTCCATCTAGACTTCAATTACTTGCATCAATTACAGAAAAATTCAATGGTTGAAGGGCTCTCGGTCATCAAATATACCACCGAAGTTTGCAAAGGCTGTATTTTGGGCAAGCATCCTGAGCATAAGTTTGATAGGGAGAAGGAAAGCCGAGCATCAGAAATATTGGGGATGATTCATTCTGATATCAGTGGACCAATTCCCACCACATCCATTAATGTATCTCATATTTTATCACTTTCATAGATTATTTTTCTATATATAGATGGGTCTTCTTCATCAAGAACAAGTCAGAAGTCTTAGAAAAATGCACTAAATTGAAAGCACTGCTTGAGAATGCATCTGGGAAAAATATTAAATATTTGAGATCTGATAATGGAGGGGAATATATCAGTAATTATTTTCTGCAACTATGTTCCGATAGTGGCATTCATTTCCCTACACTCCCTAGCAGAATGGTGTAGCGGAGAGAAAGAATCGGTCTCTCAAGGAGATGACCACTTGCATGCTTGAAGCCAAGAGCTTAGCTGAAAATTTGTGGGCTTAGGCCAGGAATGTTTTTGCACACATTAAAAATAGAGTGAAACACCCATATTTGAAATGTAATACCCCTTCCTAATCCTACTTTGGACACAAGCTGGATGTGTCGAATTTCAGGGTGTTTGGGTCCACTACATGGGCCCGAATTCCACATGATAAGAGGAAAGATTTGCAACCGCAAAGTATTGAATGTTTGTTTATTGGATATCTGGAAGAATCTAAAGGGTTCTATATGATTAATATCATAACAAAAAAAATTATCATTGAATGAAGTCTCGGGTTTGATGAGCCTCTTCAAGAGGTAGAACTAGTGAAGGAGAAAACTGTTGTTTTCCTTCCTATTCTGTTAAATATCTGGATGGTGATGATGGGAGTGATGACTCTAATTTTTCACCTATGATATCTAATATCAGTGACCAGAAAGGATCAAGTTCAAATTCATATCCCAAAGTGCAAACACATCTCAAAACTTGGGCCAAACAAACACTTTCTTCTACTGGTGAAAACATTGGAAATCCTGATGATCCAAGAAGAACCCAATATGATTTCCAAAGAGCATGTATTGTGCTCTCTTTTCATGATGCTTTTCTGTCTGAATATTTTTATTTAATGATAATTTCAGATCCTAGGTCTTACTACCATGCTCAGAAATATCCAATATGGCAAGCTTCCATGGACAAAGAGTTTAATTCTCTTCGGAAAAATGCTACTTGGGAGCTAGTTTCTTTTCCTCCGGGGAGGAAATTAGTTCAATGCAAGTGGATGTTTCAGACAGAGGTTTATGCTGATGAAAAAAAATAAAAATATAAGGCAATTCTGGTAGGAAAAGGGTTCTCCCAGGTCCAAGGAGTGGACTATCATGAGACCTTTGTATCGGTTGCAAAAATGGACTCCATCTGCCTAGTTTTGGCAATTGTGACATCGAAGAACTGAGAAGTGCATAATATAGATGTTAAGAGTGAATTTCTACATGGATATATTCATGAGGAAATATACATGAAGCAGCCCAAGGGCTACATTTCAGATTCATCTTTGGTTTGCAAATTAAAGAAGTCATTAAATGGGCTAAAACAGGCCCCAAGATCATGGTATTCAAAGATGGATGCCTTCCTTCTTTCGCAAAACTTCCAAAGGTGTAAATCAGATCTGAATGTGTATCTACAAAAGTATGGTGGTAATTTTCTTATCATTTTTTTATATTTTGATGATCAGGCTTGATTACTAGAAGCTCACTTGCTTCCATTTCAGGCATAAAAACTACCCTCCATGACGCATTTGAGATGAGCGATTTGGGGCTCTTGAAGCAATTTCTGGGGCTTGAAATTGCCCAAAATTTTGATGGGATCATGGTAAATCAATATAAATACATATACGACTTGTTAATTAAGTTTAACATTCCTGAATGTAAGGCTTATACATTCCCTTTCCTTTCAGGGATCAACCTTGAAGAAGGAAACAACACTCCACCCATGGATTGCACAATCTACCATCAGCTAATTGGTAGCTCTCTTTACTTGAATCATTCTCGGCTTGATATATGTTATGCAATGAATTCTGTATCAAGATACATGCAGCAGCCTCATGATATTCATTGGAAGGAAGCCAAGAGGATCCTCCAGTATATTTAGGGCACCAGGACCTATGACATTCACTATGCTACAGACTCTGAGCTAGAGTTGGTTGGTTACACAGATTCAAATTGGGCGGAAGATTCTATTGATTGGAAGTCTACTTTAGGATATGTATTCATGTTTGGTGGTGGACCTATTTTCTGGTCTAGCAAAAATCAGGCCGCCATTTCATTGTATTAAGTAGAGGTTGAGTACCGAAGAGCGGTGAATGCTCGCATCCAAGCTATTTGGTTGCAAGGAATTCTTTCAGAGTTTGATCTTGGTAGCACTTTGTCCATTGTCATATTTTGTGACAATAAAAGTGCTATTAATATATCCACAGATCCAATTACCAGGTAGAGGACCAAACATGTAGAGATACACATGCACTATATCAGGGAATTGGTGCATGGCTGGACCATTATTTGGCAATACTGCCCGACTGATGAGCAGATTGTAGACATCTTCACCAAGATATTTGTAGAGAAAAATTTCACTTACCTTTATTCATTGTTGGGGGTGAGTTCATCAGGGTGATCATATTACTTCTCCAGTGTTCAGCTTGAGGGGGGTGTTTTCCCACTGGCTTTTCCCTCTTTCCTCACTTAAGCATTGTTTGAGTTACATTATTGTACAAGGTGACCTATGGCCTTTGTTTTTGGTGCCCTATAATTTCATGCATTTTATTTTTACTCCTCTTGAGTATAGCTTAAGGGGAGTTGTTGGAGTCATTTATCCAACATGCACACTCAATTGGTCAATTTGACCTTGTTAAACCATTATCCTAAGTTTATTAGACTCAAATTGGAATCAGACAACACACTATGGCATCATATCCAGCACACCCACACCTTCCTTCAATCAAGGAGGCCAATTAATCCTTCTCCTTTAATTTGGGAGGATAACTGTGCTTCCTCCTTCAATCAGGGAGCAATTCTGGGGTGATTTGAGTGTCATAAGTGCACCTAAGAGATAACTGACTGTTTCTTCACCTAAAAATTAGTTAATATGAGTTGTAATGGTGCCTCCATCATCAAATTGTCTATTTTGGGCTGACTGGATTGAATTGGAGTGAGTTAATGCACCTCCAACCACTTCTGATGACTAGTTTGACTTCAGTTGACCTCATTGGGGCTCATTGGAGTTGATGATGTGCTACCACTACTGATTGACATGCAGTGACATGTGTTTTAGTTACCTTTCAATTATACTCAGGCATTCATTACACTCTGATTCAGTTAGGACTCAGTTGAGTCAATCATGGCTTGATCAGTGGGTTAACTAGGTGTGTCTATTGTGGCTGACATTCAGTTAAGCTACACCCATTCATTCAATTCAAATGACCTCCTTGGGAATTTTAATTTTCTTGGAATTCATGCATTCTACATGACCATTTTATTGTACTATCATTCTTTTATTGATTATACAGAGCTGCAACCTCATATTGTAGCACCATTATTCCATTTTCATTCTTAATTGTCTTGAATCTCTTGTGAGAACTATGTTTAGACCCCAGATTACTGTGACAAAATTAATACCATGGATGTATACCAGCTTCTAGGTGTCATTTCTAATGTATGTATGAAATGATGGACCCATTCCTATCGTGGGTATTCTACAAATGTTGTGTGACAATGATTAAGGTGGTCGACATGGTTTTATAACCCTATGTACTTCTGACATGACACTACAAATTCTTCGCCAAACTTGACTTCCTGCAATCTTGTGCATTATGGCCACTCTAATATAGATTTCTTATGTGTACCCAACCATCTGGAGGGCATAGCTTTTAGCACATAGTCTAATGCAAACAGGCATTGTGGTTCCATTACTGGACCTTCAAATTCACTTAGGAATGTCACCATATTAGGCCCAATCCCTCATGTGTGGGTAACTCCCTTAACTGAGTCTCCACCCATCACACAAGACTAGTAATCCTAACACATCTCCTCATAGACAACTCATGTAGTCTATTTTGCCAATTCTCTAATGCCTCTCTTGAATTTGACGTGCATGAGCTAGTACTCCTCCAGCTCAGGTTCCCATCTGTTGTAGGATTTATGTAATCATGTTTTAATGAAGTGACATTATAAATATAATCTAGATAATCACCTTATCCTTCACTATAGACTGGTTCGACGTACCTTTTCCCCTCTAATGGGTTAATAGGTGCAACTACCCTGATTTCTTTATCTTCAAATGAGAGGATTCTTTTCTTGCAGTTGATGATTGTTTGATTATCTATCACCCAATCTACCCCCAAAAGCACAGTATATGGGTTCGTGTCATTGATAATATCGATAACTTCAAAATATGAAAATGTGTGCAGTCCCTCAACATCGAGATGGACTTGACTTAACCTACCAATAGGTAGGACCTTTTCATGATTTGCAAGTCTCAACTGGATAGTGGACGAGTCAATGCAGGATTTCCCATGCTTTCCCAATTTTTCATGTTAGAATGTTGACATCTGACCCCAGATATAGGATAATAGAATCCATGTTGTAGTCTTTGATATTCGCAGTCAGTCTTAACTCGTGGCCAGTTTTGTATTTCATTGTTCTAACATGGTTATATTTTCTTTCAGGTTGCGAATCTGGGGTTTCTTCTATCAACGCTTTTAATTCTGCAATAGCATCTTTATCTTGGATTAGCGCTAAGAAACTTGAAAGGAATGTCTTGAGCTTACTAAACTTGTATGGAGCCTGCTTCCGGGGTATCTTTTGGAAACATTCAAGCATATCCTTGAATTAGAATTATTTCGACAGTTGTCCTGCATCTACAAACTCTGGTTGCACCTCCAAGAATACTTGCTTCTTCTTTTGAACATCAAACGACACTTTCTTCTGCACCACAAGTCGTACCTATGGTAGTTCAGGTTGTACATTCTGATCCACTCCAGTCACAGCACCTCCCCATGTTACAATAGTGACATTTTGTTCTCTTGGCTCTGCGATGATCATTTAAACATTAGGGTTCGACGGGGGGTTAGGAACTCCCATAGTCTGAGCTTGCCATTTTGCAATCAAATGAGGACATTGTTCCACATTATGATCCTGGCCTTTGCAATATGAACATGTCTTTGCAGTATCAGGGAAATCTCTAGCATAATGGCCCTGGTGTCCACAGTTATAGCACATGACTTGACCTCTTGCTTTTCCAAATCCTCCTTGGTGTTGTCCTCTTCCTCTTAAATTTAAACCCCCCCTAAGTTGAGGGTGTTGTTGTTGTGGTTGGTATTGATTTTGTGGGTACTAATTTTATGGGTAATGCATAGGCTAGTAATGCTCTTACACCTATTTAGACTTAATCTGCTCATCAATATTCATTAGGTAGGTGTCCACCATTTTCTCCCTCAAGAGCTGATATGCTCTGCAATCCTTCTTGTCATGTCCTACTAATTTGCAAAATTTACAATAAAGAATAGCTCGAGTACTTACAATCTTCTGTAGGTACAAACATTCTTCATCACAATGTCCTCTCATTTGGCATATTCTACACTAGGGTAGCCCTTGGTTATTCAATGGATTAAGCACACCTGATGAGATATAGTTCATGTACGTCAGACAATTATCCTTGTGGTACCCATCCATTCGATATATTGTACACCATAAGTCTTATTGGGCTTATTTTCCCTTCTTGATACCCTAAATTTGTATCGTTAGATTATCCAACTGTGACTGGATCTGCATCATCCCTACACCACCATCTCTTATCGACGAGGATTCCAGCTTCATCTCTATTTCTAGCGCTTTCTTATATGACACAATCTTTTGTTGCATCAAAGGCCCTTGGATGTGTGGTAACAATGCAACAATAAAAAACTCCTTGTGTTGTACATCTAACATTTGAAAATTAACTTTGGCCATCAGAGTTTTAAACCATTGGCCAAAATCCCAAATGGACTCTGTCAGGGAGTATTTGATCTCCTTGATCTCCGTGATACACTGTGACTCTGATTTAGGCTTTCTAAACTCACAAATCTTCACAAGTTGAATCTCATCAAGATTTGTTTGTGGGTCATAAACCAGTCTAGCGCACGACCACACAAATTTGTAATCATTTGCACTTTCCTTATGTTTGCATTTTGGACCCGGTGAACCATCCAAATAGCTTCACAGAGGAACCAATGTTGCTCTGGATATTCTACCCCATTCCCATTGAATGTAGGTAATCTAATTTCTTCCCCCGCCATTGAGTGGCGTCATGGGTATTCAATAGACAATCTAATGAAGGTGTACTTCCTTGTGCACTAGTCGCAGCACTATTACTACTAGTATTGACAGTTCTTTTAGGAGATGAGGCTCTATATCTTACTTCTGGAGATACTTCTGGTGTGGTGTAGTCGTGTGTTGTCTTCGGTGTCTCTGCAGATTCTTATGATTCTTCTTCTTGATATATTGGCTGATACTCTTCCTCTTTGTCGCAAGACCCTTCGTCCAGCCACAACTCAAACTTGTACTCACATTCTCCAGACAGAAAGGATTCCTTCTTCCTTCTAGTGTTTTTCTTCTTTTTCCTAACCAAAATCTCCTTCCACTTCTTAAAAATATCACTTCTAGTTCAGCTTCTATATTTCCTGGGAACATCTCAACTCACCATTTCCCATTTTCTGTATAGTTTGTCTATGACATATCCCCTCTTTTGTATATTGTGACTCAACCTCTCAGATACAAAATTCCTTTCTCACAGACGAGCATTTGTATCCATAATTTTATAGAAGTCGGGTACCTCCCGCAGGGTCCTTGGAAAAAATTTATTTTAGCCTCACTATATGAGTTTATTGTCACAGCTGCAAATTTAATAATATACCCTTGCAAAATACTGTCGACCCAAAAATAGACAACTCTAGAAATGGGGTTAATTACCGTTGCTAACTCGCGGATCAGCTAAGCACTCCACTCGACTGCTTCCCTTCTTTGAAAATTTGTCTATCAGGTTTCCAATCTTGAAAACCACTCACGCAACAAAAAAGGAAACTCTGCAAATAATATTTTGTCAATATCGATGTACAAATATTGGTCCAACAAGTTTTCTGGGCTAAGCTGTGATCTTCCACTCTCCCCTTGTGCAAATTCTAACGTTTTATCCTCCATCCAATCCTCGATTTCCTTCTTTTTCAGATGCCACAACATTTCCCTTGACTTAAATGATTAGTGTCCTAGCAACAGAACCATTTGTTGGATACTTTTCCTCACTATCATAGTCCAGTTTCAACAAACAACAAAACACCCGAAGATATCGGCTCGATAGAGCAAGCTTAGTCAGAAACACCCACGATGTAGGTGTTGTCTCACCCGATATATATTTCCTCAATAGGAAACTGCTAGAACCATGTTTCCATAGTTAGTTCATGGGAATAAAGTCCCCTGGCACTCGACAGAGTTGGGAGGTTGGAGCTCTTTCACTAACTTGAAAATGATGCAACAGTGTGACACATCCAACAATGTGACACATCCAACAGTGCGACATAGATTCTTCCTTGGCAATTAACAACAAGTAACTTGAAAATAATACAGAATGATTTTAATAAATTTGGCCATTCATTCATTAACAGTGCGACATTCATGTAAACAATAAGTGTAAACAATGTAATGCAACCAATAAACAATCAACAACCATTCAACATACATAATCAATAGACACAAGATATAACATGGAAACCCAACTGGGAAAAAACAAAAAGGTTCTCTTCATTTGGCATGAGAAATAAATGGCACCTTTCAGTCTGCAACTTGAATCTAGACTGTTTGAGTTATGTCTTTTCAAGTCACAGAATCTTTCTTAATCGCATGCTCTCTAGTTTTATTATTCTCTTCTTCTTCTAACTACTCCTAATGATCTAAACACAGCTTGGATCGAGCCTTATAACTACTATCTATGCACTCAGCTGTAGAATAACTCTTACAAATCTACTATTCGACAAGCCTTCTGCAAAATGGGTTCCACGGCTCAACATCCTTCTACAATACTATTGTCTAATTCCTTCCACTTTTTCCATCTATTTCAAACCCTTATACAAAATAGGTTCCTCTTATTTATAGCCTCTACAAGACCTCACAAAGTCGACCACATACAGTTTGTTTGTTACATATTGTAATCAGCCATAAAAAACGGTTGCAAGCTGTCATGTGCATGGCTGACACAAGGCGTTATTGGCCCGACTTACAATATTCCCTCATACGTTCAACCTCCACCAGCTTACCTTGACTTTAGCAGCCATGATCTTTCTGAACTGATGTTTTATAGTTGGTATTCTCCTGCATGCTTGAAGATTCACTTTTAGCTTGTCGCACTGCTCTCTGTCGTAGCTTTCTCTAACCTGCACTTATTTTCCTTCATTTACCTTCCTTTATGTCGTGCGCTTGCACTTCCTTTATGTATTTGCACTTTTATTTCCTCCTTGTGTAGATCTTCATCTGTGATTTATTTCCTCATGCCCTTTCCTGGACCAACATGAACGTCGAATGTGACATTGTAAATATGTCATATCTTAACTTGTGTCGGCATATACCAGACACTATAGCAAACCATGCTTGGATTTGGTAAACCATGTTTGACTTTAGTTTGACCATATTCAACCGTGGTTGACATTAGAAATTCATGTTTGAGTTTACTTAACTATGGTTTTATTTGGTTAACCATTCCTTCCTTTAATTTGACCATAATTAACCATGGTTGACTTTAGTAAACCACATGGCCATAGTTCACAATGCAACATGAAATTTTTTTAACATTGAATATAACATTATTAATCTGCCACATCTTGGTCATTGTCACAATTCGGCATAACCCTTCAGCAATGTTGTAATGTGGCATAACCCTTGATGAACATCAAACAAAACGTAACCCTTGATAAACATCACAATATGACATAACCCTTGATGAAATTTGAATGCAAGGTAACCCTTCATAAACATCACAATGCAACATAACTCTTGATAAATTTCAAGGGTTAAAATAATGTACTGACTTTCGGCAATGTCAACCATGGTTGACTTTATCTAAAGCTTGACTTTAGTCAAGCATCGTTGACTTTAGTTAATTATGGTTGAATTTAGTTTGACCATAGTTAACCATGGTTGGATTTAGTGGACCATGTGGCCATACTTCACAATGCGAAATCAAATTTCTTGAACATCAAATGTCACATTATTAATGTGTCACATCTTGGGTACTATCATAATGCATTATAACCATTGATAAATGTTGCAATAGGACGTAACCCTTATGAATGTTCTAATGCAATGTAACCCCTGATAAACATCACAATGCAACATATCCCTTGATGAATGTTAAAGATGAAATTGTTAATGTGTCGCATATTTGGTTGTTTCAACATGTACTGGACAATGTAGCAAACCATGGCTGACTTTGGTCAACCATGCTTGACTTTAGTTTGGCCATAGTCAACCAATGGTTGACTTTGGTTAACAATGGTTGACTTTATTTTGACCATAGTTAACCATGTTTGACATTAGTTAACCATGGTTGACATTAGTCAACCAGGAGGCCATAGTTCACAGTGCAACATAAAAGTTCTTACACATCGAATGTCACATTATTAATGTGTCATATCTTGGGTATTGTTGCAGTCCACAAAAACCCTTACCAATTTTGCAATGCAGGATAAACCTTGACCAATATCACAACGTAACATAACCCTCAATGAACGTCACAATGCAACATAACGGTTGTTAAAAATCACAATGTGACGTAACTTTTGATGAATGCTAAATGTCACATTATTAATGTGTCCCATCTTTGATTTTATCAACATATATCAGCATATACCAAACACTGTAGCAAACCATGGCTAACGTTGTTCAAGCATGCTTAATACACAATTTAAAATATTCATCTAATTTTTTTTTTCCAAAAAGTGAATTCAAATTATTTATATAAAGGAATTTATGTTAGTATTTTTTTTCTTCTGAAAAAGTGAGTTCAAGTTACATAATTCATAGTGATTTTTTTTTTAATATATTTGAATCATTTCCAACATCATCTTTATCATTCACTTCACATAGATATAGTAAATTCTTCCATAGCATATTTCATCCCAATTACTAATAAAATCGGCCCATAATACCATATGTGAATAAATTTAATTTTCTTCTAAGAGACAATAAAATTGTAATTCAGTAAAAAGTATTGATATTATCAATAATGAACATAAATAGGATAATAATTAAATAAGGTTAATAATTAAATAAAATAATAATTGTTAATTATTATAGTAGTAGCTATTGCTGTGAAGGGACATAAATCTTCATTATGAAACACTCAAGACATATTAAAGGCGAGCTATGTTGTAATATCCTATCATCTTTTGATCTATCAATTTATTCATATTTTATTATCTACAGATGTGTGGGTTATTTCAGAAATTACTTAATTGAGAATATCAAACCATGGATGTTACTCTGGTGTGAGAGCTATACGGACCTTGGACAACATTATTTACACATTGTGTAGATTTGGGTTTCCCAAAAAAATAGGGTTTTGTCCTTAAAAAATAAAAAAAATAAAAAATAAATAAAAAAATGTAAAAGTAACCCCCCCCCCAAAAAAAGGAGGTAAAATAAAATAAAATAAAATAAAAGTTAAAAAAGAAAAGACAAAAGTTAAAAAAAGAGAGGGTAAAAGTGAAACCACACCTGGTTTCTTAAAGTGGGTTTGGGTTTGACTATAAAAAATGCATAATAATAACTAAAAATAAGCAAGTGAGATTTGAACATAGATGGAGAAGGTAACACTTATTCCTCCCAACCACCCAATCTACTCGCATTTTACAAAACTATTGGAAAAACAAAAGAGAAAAAGAAAAGAAGAAAAAAGTGAAGTAAAAACAAAGTCACAAACAATGGCACCTACATATTCAGAAATCAATTCATAGCTACAAACAATAGTGGACGAGTTAGAGAAATATAAGGTGATCAATATAAGTATACAAGATGACGTTGAGACGCAGAAGCAGTTGAAAGGGTGGAGAGACAATGAGAATCGTCACTTATGGAACCAAAATCGATAGCTAGAATGAACCATAAGTGATAACAAGAAAATGTTATCTAATAAGGATAAAGAAATATCATGTTTAAAAATTCATAATCAAAACTTAGAAGACGAGATTAGAAAGTCAAAAAATGACAACAAATCACCATATGGATACGATAACGAATTAGAAGAAGAAATAAAGCATCTAACAAACTCACAATGGAAGAAGATGCTGAATTGGCGCAAGTCCGGATGAAGTTAGAAAATCAAGAAAGAGAGTTACATCATCATAAACAACAAAAAGAAAAACTCCAGTAGCAGTATGATGATAGTAAGAAGACACATAAGTTAAAACGGATAAAAGTCAACAAGGTTTTCTCAAGCCACTCCGAAGAAATTTTTAGATTAAGTAATCATAACAAGACACTAGTCACAAAAATTAAGAAGTTGAAAAGTAGTTGGAAGACAGAACAATCTACAAAGGACAATGAAGGAAAACTTCTAGACAAACATGAAGAAAATTGTTGTATCAAAAGGCATAACGAATATCTTAAGGAACAACTTAAGAATTTTGAAGATGACAGAAAATCACATGTAGAAGTGATTAAGAAGTTTCAAAATGATAACATGTAGTTAGAAAACAAGTTGGAAAAGATACAGAACGAAACCTTAAAACCTCAAGAGATGAAAATACAACTGTCTGCTCAGAACAATGCTCAAAATATGACACTTGTAAAAGAAAATGACATTGTGAAAATTCCATATCGACACCCCAACCATAAAAACAGATGTTCTAAAAAGTGGGAAATGTCAAAAGATAACGGTAACAATGTGATCAAATCTCCTAATGATATATCATTATGGAATGCCAACAGTCCACAACAAATCAATTTGGGATGGATTGATTCGTCCACATATCGAAAGTTGTGCTCAACTCTTAGTAGTTCGTATCGACATGTCTCATTAGCTGCGGCACCACAAAAAATGATGCAGAAACATTATAAGGATTTGAGGACAAAGCCTTTCTAAGGGAGTGGCAATGTAACGATTATAAATAGGATAATAATTAAATAAGGTTAATAATTAAATAAAATAATAATTGTTAATTGTTATAGTAGTATCTATTAATGTGAAGGGACATAACTCTTCATTATGAAACGCTCAAGCCATATTAAAGGCAATCTATGTTGTAATATCCTATCATCTTTTTATCTATCAATTTATTCATATTTTATTATCTATGGATATGTGGGTTATTTTAGAAATTACTTAATTAAGAATATCCAACTATGGATGTTACATTATCCTCCATAATACCCCTGGTTTTGACCCCAAGGGGGGATGGGAATGTGTGCCCTGGTTTTGACCCCGTGGTATTTGAATTGTACATGATATAAATATTGTATGAAAGTCATGGCGAGGAGCTCAAGGCCAAGGCCCTGCCATTGATTGATTTTTTTGGATAGATGATCAAGGTTGATACCTATGGTTTTGGTGCTAAGTCAAGCACAGTATATATATTTCGATATATCATGTAATATGCAATTAATATACCTACCACAACTAGCTATGGGATTGTAAATGTTAAAGATATGGGGGAATGATTCATCAAGGGATGGGGTAGGGATTTAGTGAAACTCCTGAGCCAACAGGGTGTGACTAGATGTCAATGGGGAAGCCCATGAACCTCAACTACCTTTTATCCTCTATCCTCAATCATTAAATTCTTCCAGAAGGTGGATGAGGAAGTTAATTCCTTGGGCAGAGCAAGGCATGGCAGTCTGATGGTGTGTCTAATCATACCTGCTAGTCTGAGGTCTTAGAAGCTGCATTCTTTCTTCTACAGCAAGAAAGAATGTGATGTGTTCCATTCCGTCCTTTCTCCCAGGTAACAAGAAGGTTTTGTTCCTGAGCATCGCAGTGGTTGTTCATTCTATCATTCTTCCCGACCATTGGACTCATTCGTGTATTATTCATCTTGCTAGCAAAATCATGTTTTCTCTGTGTTGTTCATCCCTAATTTATCCATCACATTTTTTCATGGTATGGAGTCGTAGAACTAGTTATCTGCAAGTATTTTCCTTTTCCAAGTAGAGGGGAAGTGGTTCATTGTTCAATATGGTTTTGTTTCACTCTCCAAAGTCGCGAAAGGTGTTTTTACAGTGGTTAATTTTGTCACAAAGTGAGTGTAAGCCTGTGTGTTGTGTTTTCTTTTAGGATTGTTGTATTGTGCATCCCTATTTTGGGTTGAATACTTAGGAGTGGAGGAGGGCCAGAATTGGCTGATATGCCTGGTAAAGAGAGAAAAATCATAGACATATCAAGAGGGGTTGGTAAATCCATCTTGCACACCCAGGAGAACATTAGAATGGAAGGTATGGCTTGAAGGATTGTGTAACAGTGAAAGGAATAGTTCCTTGTTTTGGGTGGTGTAGGAGTTGTGGACGCTAAGCCAGATATGGTGTAGGAGTCCTTAGCTCTAGGGTTGAGCACACTATCCTAGCAATTCTACCTTTCCATTGCCTTAGTAGCCTGATAACCCCAACTGTTAGTTGGTTTGGTTGTGTCTTGTTTTGTTTTGTCTTGTTTCCTTGGACAGCCTAAGAAAACCCACCGTAGGTTGGTTGACTATGTTTTGATGTGTGTTGGATGAGTGTAATCCTATTGTTTCCCTACTTCCTTGTCCAAATCATGCCCAGCTCGGGGGTGGAAGTGTATTGAGAGATTAATGAACACACTGGCGTATGGTTGGGTGTAATGTTGCAGTCACTTAGCTAGTTGTGGGATAGCTTAATCATCCAAGACAAGTATTCTCTATTATTCTAGTTTATGCATTGAATTTTCTTATGAATGAATATGATGAACTTATAAGGAAGAATGCTTGCTAAGAATCAAGTAGGATTCACTGGCATGCTTGTTATGCCATGTGATTGTCTATGAATCATTATGTTCATGTTGAATGCTTTCAGATGGCTAGGAAAAAGTTTACTTCTGTTATGTTTTCATGCATTTTACTTATGTACATGCCTTGTGTTTTTTGATGTATTTTCCTAAGTTCAATCAAGGTTAGAACACAGGGGCGTCACCTAGGGACCAATATGATACAGCGTTTGTTCATATTGGGGGGGTTAAAAATCAAAAAATTATAAACCAATATATTGGTGGTATATTAACAGTAAAAAGGGTTTTTTTTTACTATATAAATATGCATTATGATGGGGAATATTTTATTTCAAGGTGGTACCCATACCTCCACCATAACCCATAAGCCTACGTCCACCTTGCATGATGTTGCATAGGATTTTATGTGGTTTTCTCCATCATTTTTTCTTGGGTTCTCTCCATTATTTTTTTTTGGATTTGGAGGGTGGTTTTTTGTGTGCATAGCAGTGTTGGTCCTCTGGTGCATAGCATTTTTTCACCGTTTTTTCCACCATGGTGCATAGCAGTTTTGGTCCTCTTGTGCATAGCATTTTTTCACCATTTTTATCCACCATTTTCTGGTCATGGGTTTATGGTGGGTTTTTTTGGTGCATAGCAGTGTTGGAGGAGGCACTTTGGAGGAGGGCACACATAGCCACTGCATAGCATTGTTGGAGGAGGTGCATTGGAGGAGGTCACGCATAGCCACCACATAGCATTGTTGGAGGTAAGGGATACAGTGTTTAATCCTCTGATTAAAAATTCCATTTAATTCTTTTCTTTGTTAGGGTAAATTACCCTTTGTAGTTATCCTTGAAATAGAATTTTCAAACACTTTCTACTTCTAGCAGCAATATTCAATAAGTTAAATGCAAAAACATATACCTCACATTACAAGAATGAACCCATGAATCTCCAAGCCTTCATTAGATTTCCAACTAAACTCATAGAGGGGATCTCTCCCAAATCCAACCATGATCAACAATGGGAAGAGAAAATCCTTATATAGATTTGAGCTCAAGTCCCTCACAGCAAAGTAATATCTAGTGGCTTCTAGATCCACTAATTCCTTCTAGAATGTAATATCTCCAATAGCGCTAGGCTGAAATATTAATGTTTCCACGGTCTCCTCAATAGATGGAGCTTCCGCCTCTAATACTATAGAAGGGTTAACTTCTGACCTCCAAACCCTATGCAAGATTATGTCAAACCAAAAGATGAAGCTCAAGTGAAGACCATGGATAGATCCTCCTTTTTGGTTATGGAAGACCATGCATGTCAATCCTTCTTTGTGGTTATTTGGTGCAGCTTTCTTATCTTCATTGCAATGGAAACCATTTTCAATGTTCTTTTGAGTATGGTAAGTTCTCCTACCCAACAATAGCCACATCTATAGTCTAACTCCTTGAAAATTGTAGTGGCCAATTTTGTTGTTGTAAGATCCAATGTTGGTTTAATCGATATTTTTAAATTTCATACTCTAGAGTCTGGAACCTGGATCATTGGAAGAATGCTCTAAAGAGGCCTCTAGAAAAATTGAAAACATGGACTACATTTTCTATTAGAATATATCTAGGCTCCAAGAAGCCTACAATGTCTATGCATACAACTATCTGATAATTATTACAATGATCTAAAGGAGTTCCAGTGTTTCTTATTCTGTTAAGCTCATTAGCCAGTTCACAAGGTACATTTAGGTGCATACAAGTGAATAATAGAGGAATGGAAGTAGAAACATAAAACTTACGTATAATAACATACATCGAGCAAGTACATACAAGTAGAGGAAAATTCTTTGTTTCTACATTGCTTGATCTCAAATTCTTTGACACTTTGTTCACAGTCCCTATCATGTTTCACAGGTTTAAGCATTAGAGGAATGGAAGTAGAAACATAAAACTTACATATAATAAAATACATCAAGCAAGTACATACAGGTAGAGGCCAATTCTTTGTTTCTACATTGCTTGATCTCAAATTCTTTGAGACTATTTTCATAGTCCCTATCATGTTTCACAAGTTTAAGCATTAGAGAACATACCTAGATTTCATAATATTGGAGGCTCAAATCATTTCAATCACATACTCTAAATCTTGAATTGGTTCCTAATTATTGGTATTGTCATCATAACCTTAGCAGTGTACTTGAATGAGGATCACATGATTAGGTAGACCTCTTGAAATATAAAGAGGAAAAAGAAATAAATCTTGAACACTATAGACCCTAATTCTTGAACATAGAATAATCATATAAGAATTAATGAATAATGTGTGCCAAAAGCAAAGAAAATTTAATTTTGAAATGCTTATATATATGGCATCAGCAAATTAACAACATGCAGTGACAACAAAATCATGGAATCGATAGCACAACATAAATAATGACCCTGACGTGCTTTTTGTCAAATTTTTAATAGTTTTTTGATATACTGTCTAATCATTAAATTGAGTGCAGGAAATAAGTAATGACTATTTAATATATTTTGCAATTCATTAATGATGGCAATCTCTGCAAGCAGGAAACTTAGTTTTGCAGCCACATATTTTGCAATTTTTTTTGCATTTTTCTAGAAAAGAAGCATCTTGCATGAAAGCCTAGGAGCTAGTTTTAACAAAAAACAAATTGGTGCCAATTCAATGAAATATAAACCTAAAACTAGGCCTCAAGAGCCTGAATCTCATCCATTAATAATTTTCTAGGATGCTTTAAATTGCAATCAATATTCTTTGGTTTGCAAGGAAAATACATTGCCTTTTTATGGGTTTTTATAATGACTTCCAATCAAGCTTTTCACTTCAAATTCATGTTCTGAAATTCCAGAACATGAATAAGGTTGTTTAAATTTTTCAAACAAAATATTTATTATGGTAAAAATGTACGTTGAGTGTGAAATAAACTTACTGTAACAAGGCTTGCACCAAGAAAATTGGCATGAAATCATAGCCTAGTCGATATATTGCCATAATCAAAGTAGAAATCTAGTAATGTAAATTCTAGTTTGACTTCGTTATTTCTTCCAGAACATGTATAATTGTCTATCTTGTTTTGAGACTTATCACACACTAGATGTTGAGAATGTTGAGTCACTGTTAGCAATTATATTTTTTGAAACCAATAAGCACTCGATGTCAAGCTCTCCTTAGCCATAAAGCATGTAAATTTATCTAAAAATGCGAACCAAGGCATTTCTTAATTATCAGACTTATTTGATGGCAGAGTATAGAAGACAGTACATGCTAAATTGCAACAAATGTCATAGTAATAATCACAAGATCATGCTGAGAATTGTTCTTTCCTAGATTTTAACTACAATTTAGAAAAATATACAAGTACAGACTCCTGAAAGAGTAAAATCTTGTTTTGCTAAAACTAACCAATCTAGTTAAAATTCCAATGCTTCTAGAATAACAAGTAAAACTAGAATAGTTAATATTGCAATAGACTTAAACTGATGGATACTGACACAATTGTGGAGCAAATAAAATAGCATACCAATGGAGGTATTTTGACAATTGTGATCTTTGGGGCAATGCACTCAAGCAAGTTGGCATGGTTGATTTCAGAGTAGAGAACCCAGTTTCTGTCATCAAATGCAGCCTCGATTTCAATGGCCCAATGAAGAAGGAAATGGAAAAATGAGTCCAATGCTGTTAAAATCTAAGATACTTTTCACTTGCAAGTATTTATTGAACAAAAAAGTTGCAAGTCTTACTGTGTCATCTGCTATGTAAAGCCATTGAGCCATAAAATATTGATTTGCATCAATTGTCTCAAGAAATTCAAGAATCATTTCAATGTAACCTTCTTTTTCATCAGTATTCTGCATCGAATATCTTGAGTCAGATACACCCAAAAATGCAATATCAGAAAGTGCATTAGAAGCATGATGTTTTCATAAATAAAGAAGGTGAAGCTAATGGAAAAGGCTTCATCTGAATCAAGCAAAGTATTTATAATTAATAAATCCCAATCCTAAATATAACTCTATGTTTACTATTCACCCATATTTCTTTATTCTCAAAACCGAGTTATGGAGACATAACCCAATGGTGTGTGAAGGTTGCATTTGTTTACCTTGTAATACTCTAGCATCATTATTGTTGGTCACTGAAGAAGCAAGGATCAGATATATTTTACTCCCAGGGTTAAAATAGAAATGTTCTATGTAGTATCTTCCATCATTGCTTCCATATGGAAGTTTTTATATGCCAATCCAGTATGCATTTTGAGTGTCTAAGTCATGGTATGACTTGAATATTCTTTATTTCCTTTGATCTTTTCTATCTTGTTTCAGAGTACGTAGAAACTGATTAAATTCATGGTGATAGAGTACTTACCAAATAGTTGCTACAAGCCTGTTGTACATAGGGTCATGTTACCTTATAAAAATAAAAAGTAATTAAAAAAATTAATGTCAAAACCGATAAAAAATTTAAGATAAAAATTTTTATACATAACAAAATTGGATCCCTCTCGGTGCTTGATAGATCCCTCCAGGTTGAAGATGGATCTATTCTGATAGTATCTCACCTAAGTTATTGGTTGTAGATGTATAATGGGAGACTTACAGAAAGATAATATCTTAGCTACCTATACATAAAATATTCTCCATCTACTAAACTCCTATATATACATAAAGAAGTAGTGCTTATAGTTGTCAATTTTTCTCTTGCACTTTCCTTTTTGTGTGACTGTTCTCATTGCTGTTCACTTGTACACATATCATGTTTGAAGAAGGATTTGTGTTCTGCATTAATTTTCTATTAACATTTACCTCAGTAATTAACATACATGTTGCTAATTAGTAATTACCTTATAAGTTTTCCCTAAATAAAGTACAACCACCCTGTATATGCAAGCTTCAACTACAAAATAAACCAAGAACTCTGTAATTCCTTCTTTACATAAGCGATAAACTATCTAAGTGTTCATACAACATGTGTAATCAGGTTTGTCTGCATCTTGTTCTTGTAAAATGGAAGTGTTATAGGTCATCAAGCTGTAAATTAATATTATATATGTTTCCTTGGTTTGTGCCATATTTTTATTTTCTCTTTGTTTCTTACACCATTTCGTTATATGATCTTTGGTACAGGAAGCTCTAAAGAATGACCACATTCTGAGACCTGTAGAAGGAAGTGAAAAGGTACTTATCATGAAGCTATGTTAACATAATTTATTTCCAATATATGAAAGGTAAAGTAGACTCTAGAGAGTTCAATTACTTTTAATTCTCTACAATATAATTTCTATGGAGTAATTTACATAAGAGAAAACCGTTCAGTCATTTTCTCAAATTTTGCAGTTGTACCACAATAATATATGCTTTCCTTCAGCTGCCGAAGGTACCAAACAATCACAACCAATGTCTTTGATGCTTACTAATGGTCAAATTTTCATGGTTAATGAAGACCCTGCCTTGGGACTCAGTCAGAGGTGAGTTTGCTTATTTCAGATTGTTTTACATGTCCTTCAATTTGGTTATTTAAGACAATTTGGTATTCTTCGCAATTTCTAAATATACGTTTCCAGATTGGAGTGAAAATTAACGATAGATGTGAAATATTTTGTATTTTAGAGATGTCATATGTGCTGCAGATGCATCTCTTCATGTTCCTTAAAGATTCATGTACAATTATAAATAGGACAATATGGAGGACACATCTAGTCAACTATCAGCTTTTTCAAACCCATTAAATAGATGTGGGATGAACTTGCACTTGGAGTATCAGGGTTCCTCATACCATCTTGATTGCCAATACACTCGTTATGATGTGACTGTAGAAAAGGAATCCAAGCTAGAATTGATTATGCAAGGAACAACCATGGATTATGGCACCCAACTGGTTGGCATGGGGTTTGATTGGCTGCCTCAACAATGGCCTTCAAGTTATAATCACGTAGAAGGGTCCCTTTTTTACAAGAACTTATATTCATGGGTAAGAACATTTTATTTTTCAAGTAGCCTATTCTGATAAAGCCACCTACAATTGACAGGACACTATATTTTTCAATGCCATGTGTGCATCTCCCTAGTTTTGAAGATCGCGTTTTGATTGCTTATGATATTTGGCTAGATATGGTTCTATTTTTATAGCATAAGATGTTGAATGACAATTATAAATTCAATTATAAAGCAACTATAATTGATTCTTCTTCAACATTTCTACCCTTAAGTCTTAATATTGTGAATTTTTATAAAAAAAATACTTAGAAAGGAATAGTCCATGACGGACAACCTTCTCTTTGGTAAATGCCAAAGAAATAGGATGATGGCCTGTTTTAACATTATGTAGAAAATCATAGAAGTTGTAAACATTGGCTAATGATCATTATAGATATGTTCACATACTTATGGGTTATTTCACAATTAGTTATTTTAAATTAAGATGTAAGAATAAAATAATGTATTGCCCATACTAGATTCTTGGATTCTAATTATGTTCCTGAATTTTTGTTTTCTTGTAGCAACAGTCTATGCCAATGTTTGGATCAGCTTTAGCTTTAATGAGTCATCAAATTAGCTCTTTTCAACAATTGGAGCAACCACTGGGCACACAAATGTATGTAGCATATGAATACCATGTAGGAGCTTCATGCATAGCTTCTTTAATGTGACAAAAAACATTGGAAAATACGTAGGTGCAAGATTATCCTGTTTTGTACAAATTGTCTAGAACATACTCTGGAGTTTGAATGGCTTGTTCAGATTTTGATAATCAATAGAAAGTGATTATCGAAAAAATATGTTTCATGAGATTGCATTTATTTGGCTATGATCGAGTGAAATGAATGTGATTAATTTTGATTATTTGGCTTATTGGACTAAGTATGAAATTTCAGTTTCAATTTCAAAATGTAAATTAGAGGTGAGAGGACTTCTGAGATATTTAAATAGTATTTCTGACTCAGAATAGTGCAGATAGATGGATAGAATAAGCCTAGAAGCACAATGCATTTTTTAGTTTATGTTTTGACGTGCTAAACCTACTATACCAGTGGCATGATAGAGTATTTTCTTAGTGAAACCCATCTCAAACAAAAACCTGTTAGTGTTGAAATATTGAAACTTCAAAGAATATTCTATATGTATCTTTTGTGGTCCCCGATGATCCTACCGGGAGAACCACTTGTATTACTTTGTACCCCAATGCTTCTAATCGGAATAACTAATAAGAGTCATGAGGTAGTCCCCTCTAATTGTAAAGGTGGGTCATTAGCACCCTAATGTGGTTACTTGAGCCTACATGTGTAACTCGAGCCTACGTGTCGAATGAGTTAGTTAAAGTGTGTTAAATGTTCATATGCTTAACTAAGACATCAGTATTTCATTTCATTTTCATAACAAAAGCATATAAACAGGATCACTGAAAGATAGACAAGCACAACCATACAAAAGGAACACAAAGATTTATCCTGGGAAAACCCTAAAGGGTAAAACCCAGCAAAATCTTCCTCAATATAGATGTCCCCAAAAAGATAAAAGATAAAACCAGCAAGGAGATCAAAGCCTGATCCTCCTCCTTCTCCAGCTACTTCTCTTCTCCACTAATGCATTACACAAGTGAGAGTGTGTGTCCAAATGAGGAGAGCTACACCTCTATTTATATTCATCCGTTCACTTCAATTAACTCATCCAAAATGTAGGCTCGAGTTAATCATGTAGGATCGAGTTACACATGTAGGCTCAAGTAACCACAAAGGGGTGCTAATGACCCACCTTTACAATTAGAGGGGACAACCTCATGACTCTTATTAGTTCTTCCGATTAGAAGCATCGGGGTACAAGATAATAAAAGTGGTTCTCCTGATAGGACCATCGAGGACAACAAAATATACATATAGAATATTCTTCGAAGTTACAATATTTCAACAAAGTGAACAGATGAATATAAATAGAGGTGTGGTGCTCCTCATTTGAGACACACACTCTCACTTGTGTAGCGCATTAGTGGAGAAGAGAAGTAGCTAGAGAAGGAGGAGGATCAGGCTTTGATCTCCTTGTTGGTTTTATCTTTTATCTTTTTGGGGCATCTATATTGAGGAAGCTTTTGCTGGGTTTTTCCCTTTAGGGTTTTCCCAGGATAAATCTTTGTGTTCCTTTTGTATGGTTGTGCTTGTCTATCTTTCAGTGATCCTGTTTATATGCTTTTGTTATGAAAATCAAGTTAAATACTGATGTCTTAGCTAAGCATATGAAAATTTAACATGGTATCAGAGCCACCCTGAAAGAAGACATTGTGTAGCTAAAGAATCTATGGCTTCTTATTTTTGTTTGGGTCTCTATCCATGATCGATCAGCAAAATAATGCTAGACTGACTCTCCATTGAAGGGCACATCTTTTTGTCGAAGCAGAATTCGATTCTAAGCATTTTCAGTTTTGGTGCGAAAAATTAGGGCTTTCTACAGAAGAAGAATTTTTGAGTTAGCCCAGCATAGGATTTTTCTCCTCATCAAAATCGAATTTTACAGACCTGGATCAAGAAATTTGGTTGGGTGAAACTCCAGGAAAGTCAAACCCTAGTTTGACCCCGATCTAGAAAAACCCTAAATACTAAAAGTGCTAAGTTTTGGTAAATTTGCTATATCTTGAGATTGGTGAAGGATCAGGAGTTGAAAATTGCATAGGCTGAAGATACAATCTTGATTTACACTTTATCTAAAATTCAGCCTCAGATTCACTATATTCTGGGAGATATGATCCCTCCAAGTTAGGGTTCCATCCTCTTCCAGAATTCATCTCTAAACAGGACACCTGGGGAGAATCACTGTAGCATGGGCTACATAGGTCCAAATGGAATTCTTGAAGATGTTCCAGAAATAGAATGGCCTTTAATTGCTTTGTTCCAAATTTTAGAACCTAAAGATGAACCAGTGACATGTGCATTCCATACAACTTCACTGTTCTGAACAGTCTTGTAACAGGTCACCTTGGGAAAATGATCATAAATATGAATTGGGAAAACCAGTTCTGATGAAACCTATTCTTTTGGATCAGGTTCATGTGAGATTACCTTAGTACAAAATTTCAGACATAGAGGAGTAGTAATTTTGGAGATATCACAGAAACAGTAATAGGAATTTCTGCAGAAGAAATTAGAAAACTAGGGCTTCCTGTTCCAGGAGCCTCCCTCCACTGTTTTCAGAAAAGGATTACATTGGATAGATCCATTTGAAGAGATCTATCTTTCTATCCAATAATATCTAAAATATTCCAAGTTTTTAAAATTAGGGTTTCTTTGACAAACCCTAGATCAGCCAGCTCCAGAAGCAGGACAGACAGATTCAAATCGGTAAGATCTAATCTTTTGGTATTTGCATTTGAGGTTCTCGTTTCAAAATGATCTATCACATCAGCTTGATGATAATCTTGGTGAAGTTGAAAAATTCCAAGCATGTAAGTATTTGATCTCTTTGAAGAAAATGAACTGGACACCTACATGAGTAGAGAGGTTCCAGTTCTAGAGGGAGATGAGCCTCAAAGACTTACACAAGAAGAACTTGATCAAGGCCAAGAAGATCATTGTTGATTCAATCACAGATCAACTTATACCACAACTATCTTCCCTAAAGACACCAAAGATGTTTGATTGCTTGATCAAGCTATTTGAAGATAAGAACTTAAATCAGAATATGGCTTTGAGAAAACAGTTGAAGAATGTGAAGATCCAGAATGCAGAACAACTTGAAGCGGTAGAAGAAGAAGTATGCAGAAGTGGTGATAGCCACCTTGAATGGCCTCCCAGGATCATGAGATTCATTCATGTGAATAATGTATGCCAGAATTAAGTGATTACTTTCAGCTCAACTAATAAGAAGAGAAGAAGAAGATGGGAGCAATTTAAGATCAAGCTCTCACCATTCAAAGAAGATCCCTCAAGCGATAAGGAATATGAAAAACTCAATTCTTGAAGAACCTCTTATTCATCTTATCATTTGGATAAGAAATGATGATTTCATGAATGAAGAAGATGATAAAGCAAAATGATCAAGATGGATTCTACCCACGAAACAAATAAAAGATAAGTATTCAATTTCCATTTCATGATATTGTTTTGTTATACATTTGAGTGTATTCAGTTGATGTGTTATGCATGATAGATTGTTTGCATTAATGACTGTATACTACTAATATGCATGTGATCGGTAAGTATCTCATGGTGCTATACATCTCTCCATTGCTACTTATCTAGAATGAAACCTCTTTACATGACATATTGGATTAATGCACAATCTCAATGATGTCATCTAGAAAGTCTCCATGAGATATGGATGAATGTTGTATTGGCTAAATAGCTCCATGATGCATAAGAATTTGTCATTATGCATATGTTTTATGAAATAGTTCTAACCATACAATTGGTGCATTTGAATTGTAGGAAAGGTCCTGAACAACCTCCTACAAGAAAACAAGGATGAGACTTGTTCCGAAGAACTAGTGATGACAATTCAATAAACATGAATCTGAAGCTCCCAGGGTTAGAGACACCATGACAAAAGAAAGAGCTTTAGAGAGCGGTAGATCCACCTCAAAGGATAAATACCACCATGGGTATAAGAGATAACTCAAGATGAAGAAAAGAATGCTATGATCAAAGAATAATAGTTGATCATGGGGAATGATGTATACGATATGATTTCGAGACATAAAGGGAAGTAGTACATAGTATCTTCCATATGGATCTACAAGAACAAGTGTACAAAGCAAAGGTTCATGATTTGCCTCTGAAAGAATAGACTATGACATGACATACTTTATTGACAAGTATATATCAAGCATAGAGCCATTTGTACAGAATGAAGAGGGAAGATGATACTCCACTTCAGGGGGAGTGACTACAGAAGATATCTAAGTTCGACATGGTACGACATGATGGACAGCTTCCTGCTGGATCGTGACTTTACCAAGAGTAAAGAGGGTTCCAACCTTCAAGGTTGAATGCAGAAGACTAGGATATGTTGATGACCGAACAAGACGAACTCATGGAAGATGTTATGATGAAAGAATACTAGAATGATGTTTGGGATATAGTTCCCAAACCAGAAGGAAAGAGTATAGTATCCTCCAAATGGATATGCAAAATAAAGCATGCAGCTGACAGAAGTATTGAGAAGTATAAAGCAAGATTTGTGGCCAGACGTTTCTCTCAGAAAGAGGGAATTGATTATGAAGAGACATTTTCCCCAGTAGCACGGTATACTTCAATTAGAGATACCATGGCACTTGCATCCATGATGAAGTGGGACTTACACCAGATGGATGTGAAAACAACTTTTCTAAATGGTGTGATCAAAGAAGAAGTATACATAGAACAGCCACAAGGATTTGAATTTGAAGATAGACATACTCACATATGAAAGTTGAAGAAGGAATTATATGGTCTTAAACAAGATCCTCGAGCTTCGTATGAAAGAATAGATTGTTTCTTGTCAAGCATGGGCTTTACCAAAAGTAAAGCTGATCCTAACCCTTATCTCAAGGTTGTAGAAGATGAACTTGTCATCCTGTTATTATATGTGGATGACTTATCCTTGACAGGAAATGAGAAATAGGTCATGGAAAGCAAGAAGAAAATAGCAGAAGAATTTGAGATGAAATACCTTGAGTTAATGAATTATTTCCTAGGTCTGGAAGTATGGAAAAGTTCAGAAGGAATATTTCTCAACTAGGGAAATTATGCGGTAGAGATATTGAAGAGAGATTCAATATGTTGGAATGCAAAGTCATGTCCACACCCATGGACTCCAACCTGAAGCTGTTAGATGATGACTCATCAGAGTTAGTGGATATGACTCATTACAGACAAATCATTGGGTCATTGATGTACTTAATCATACCAGACCAGACATTTGTTTTGCTGTGAAC
The DNA here is from genome assembly GCA_001517045.1 of Pseudotsuga menziesii. Classification (NCBI taxonomy): domain Eukaryota; kingdom Viridiplantae; phylum Streptophyta; class Pinopsida; order Pinales; family Pinaceae; genus Pseudotsuga; species Pseudotsuga menziesii. The sequence goes on from LPNX011226959.1 coordinate 250,037, forward strand.
ACCTTAAGTCAATATCTTGTTCAACCAAGACGGGTTCACCTAGTAACTGCAAAACATGTGATGAGATATCTGAAAAGGGACTATAGACTTTGGTTTATATTATGATGGTAGCCATGAGTATAGATTGTATGGCTACACAGATGCAGATTGGGCTGGAAGTATCTCAGACAGGAAAAGCACTTCAGGTAGATGTTTTTGTTTGGGGTCTACTATGAGTTCATGGTTTAGCAGGAAACAGTCCAGTGTTTCTCATAGCATGGCTGAAGTAGAATACATAGTAGATTGCTCTGCTAAGTTGTGAATCCATATGGCTTCGGAATCTTATATCAGGTCTCTTTGAACTGAAGATGGATACTACATTGATTCTATGTGATAACGAGAGTTGTGATAACAGAGAACCCCATGTTCCGTCGTAACACATAGAAATCTGGTATTT
>LPNX011226959.1:250526-281472 GCA_001517045.1 Pseudotsuga menziesii
CTACATTCAAGATAAAGATGCAGATGATGATGTTTTAGTATTTACATACTGTAGATACAGATGATGGTGATTCAATATTTCTATACTGAATATATAGATGATGATGATTTCAGTATTCCCATACTGAAGATATAGATGATGTTTCAGTATTTACATACTGTAGATACAGATGATGGTGATTCAGTATTTCTATACTGAATATATAGATGATGATGATTTCAGTATTCCCATACTGAAGATATAGATGATGTTTTAGTATTTACATACTGTAGATGCATATGATGGTGACATGATGATGCTTTCAGTACTCACATACTGGAGATACATATGGTGATAGTTCAGTATTCACATACTGAATATGTAGATGAAGATGGTTTAGATGATGATGCACTGACAAAGCCTCTATCTTGGGTAAAGTTTGAACACTTTCGAGAAAAGCTTGGTGTGGTTCAGAAAGACCTTCCCCGAAAGGGGGAGTAGTGATGTTGCAGTGGGATTGTATCATCCCTGGGCACTTGCCCTAAAAGTGATCTGGAGACCTTGGTCTTTGAGAATGAAGAGGGATTGTATCATCCTGGGACATATGTCCAAAAGTGACCCAAAGACCTCGGTCTTCGAGAATGAAGAGGGATTGTATCATCCCGAGACATATGTACAGAAGTGATCCGGTGTAACTTCGGTCATCGAGAATGTGGTAATATTGTATCATCCTTGAACTTCGGTTTAGAACGGATCCGGTGAACTTCAGTCATCGAGAAGGTGGTAGGATTGTATCATCCTTGGACTTCGGTTCAGAATGGATCTGATGAACTTCGGTCATCGAGAAGGTGGTAGGATTATATCATCCTTAGACTTCGGTTTAGAATGGATCCGGTGAACTTCGGTCATCGATAAGGTGGCAGGATTGTATCATCCTTGGACTTTGGTTCAGAATGGATCCGGTGAACTTCAATCATCGAGAAGGTGGTAGGATTGTATCATCCTTGAACTTTAGTTCATAACGGATCCGGTGACTTCAGTACTCGAGAACGTGTGTTGATCCTGTAATTCCTAGAGGAAGGATTGTTTGAGTTCCACATCTGTGTTGATCCCGTAATTTTGAAAGGAAGGATCGTTAGTAACTCCGTAAAGACCTAAATCCTATAATTCCGAAAGAAAGGATCATTGACTTGATCCCATAATTCCAATAGGAAGGATTGTTTGAGTTCCGCAGATGTGTTGATCCTGTAATTCCAATAGGAAGGATTGTCTAAGTTCCACAAATGTGTTGATCCCATAATTCCGAAAGGAAGGATCATTAGTAACTCCGTAAAGACCTAAATCCCATAATTCCAAAAGGAAGGATCGTTAGTAACTCCGTGAAGACCTAAATCCTGTAATTCCGAAAGGAAGGATCATTGGTAGCTCCATAAAGACTTGATCCCGTAATTCCAATAGGAAGGATTGTCTGAGTTCCATAGATGTGTTGATCCCGTAATTCCAAAAGGAAGGATTGTATGAGTTCCACAAATGTGTTGATCCCATAATTCCGAAAGGAAGGATCATTAGTAACTCCGTAAAGACCTAAATCCCATAATTCCGAAAGGAAGAATCGTTAGTAGCTCCATAAAGACTTGATCTCGTAATTCCAAAAGGAAGGATCATCTGAGCTCCATAGATGTGTTGATTCCATAATTCCAAAAGGAAGGATCATTAGTAACTCCATAAAGACCTAAATCCCATAATTCCGACAGGAAGAATTGCCTGAGTACCACAGACATGTTGATCCCGTAATTCCGAAAAAAAGGATCATGTTGATGATGATGATGTTGATGTTTTGATGATGTTGATGTCTTGAAAATGATGATGTTGATGTTTTGATGATGTTAATGTTTTGGTAATAATGATGTTTTGATGATGATGATGTTTTCATGATGACGTTTCTGATCAAAAGATCAGAGTATGATGATGATGTTGTTGCTGATTGAAAGGCCAAAGTGCTGAAGATGATGTTGCTGATCAAAAGGTCAAAATGCTGAAGATGATAGTGCTGAAGATGATGTTGCTGATCAAAAGGTCAAAGTGCTGAAGATGATGTTACTGATCGAAAGGTCAAAGTGCTGAAGATGATGTTGCTGATCGAAAGTTCAAAGTGCTGAAGATGATGTTGCTAATCGAAAGGTCAAAGTGTTGAAGATGCTGAAGATGATGTTGCTGATAGAAAGGTCGAAGTGCTGAAGATGATGTTTCTGATCGAAAGGTCAAAGTACTGAAGATGTTGCTGATCAAAGCAGTCAAAGTATTAATGACGATGAAGACTGAAGATTGAAGATGAAGACTACATAATGTTGAAAAGTTTCCAATGATTTATAGATGTGTTACCCTGATGATGTTGATGATGTCCTCTATCTCTCTCCTACTATTGTTGTTGTTGATGTTGTTGTAGAATACCCTTCTCGTTAAGGGGGGGGTGTTGAAATATTGTAACTTCGAAGAATATTCTATATGTATCTTTTGTGGTCCCCGATGATCCTACCAGGAGAACCACTTGTATTACTTTGTACCCCAATGCTTCTAATCGAAAGAACTAATAAGAGTCATGAGGTAGTCCCCTCTAATTATAAAGGTGGGTCATTAGCACCCCAGTGTGGTTACTTGAGCCTACATGTGTAACTCGATCCTACGTGTCAAATGGGTTAGTTAAAGTGAACGGATGAATATAAATAGAGGTGTGGTGCTCCTCATTTGAGACACACACTCTCACTTGTGTAGCGCATTAGTGGAGAAGAGAAGTAGCTGGAGAAGGAGGAGGATCAGGCTTTGATCTCCTTGTTGGTTTTATCTTTTATCTTTTGGGGGCATCTATATTGAGGAAGTTTTTGTTGGGTTTTTCCCTTTAGGGTTTTCCCAGGATAAATCTTTGTGCTCATTTTGTATGGTTGTGCTTGTTTATCTTTCAGTGATCCTGTTTATATGATTTTGTTATGAAAATGAAGTTAAATACTGATGTCTTAGCTAAGCATATGAAAATTTAATAGTCGGAAACCCCATTCTGGAATGCATTTCTTGAATATGGGTAATTAATGTGTTGCAAGAGAAATCCACTGCATTTTAGAGGACAGGATAGCTGACGCTGGGTCAGGGAAAAGGAGAGGAAGGGATTTATTGTCCAAATAGTTTTTTGAGATCGGGCATGAGTATATCAGCCATACCTAAAAATATTGGAAAAAAGAGGAAAAAATGCATATGTTTGATTCAAGGGAGAAGGTTTCCCATTAAACAAGTCTCGTACCATTTTGATTTGTGTATATTTCAGGCCTTATTGTGATCCCTTTCAACCATGCCAGTCAAAAGGAAGAAAATTCAAGAATAAATATGGTAATGAGGATTTTGACTGGAATATTTCAGATTCAATGTCTGTTGGGGTTTGTGGGCTTGTGAGGCTCAAGGGTAGTCAAATTGGGTGGTGGTAGTAGTACAGATTTCATGCAAGAAGCATGACTTTCTTAGAATATTTGGGAATAATTTTGTTCAATGTCATCTTCTCTCTCAACTTTTGATCTCTCGCTTTATATCCATTTGGCTTGATCTTGGGACTTCTTCTAAAGGCCATTCAAGCATAATTTGAGCTTAAAACCCTATGATGATTATAAGAGAAATAGTATAATGGGATGCACAAAGGAACAAGAGTTCAAGATAATCCATAAATTTCATATTTATCCTCTTCTCTAGAAGTAACCCTTTGCATCCAATTGCTTACTTCTTCTGAAAAAAAGGTAAATATTATTTTTTCGATTTCTTTACTATTTTTTTTGGAGAATTCTAGAGGGTTTGAATAATGACTCTATATCAACTTGCTGATGGAAGGTTACAGTTCCCTAGTTCACTATATTGTTTCCTCCACTTTTGATCACTCCCTTCTTTTACTCATTGGCATGAAAATATCAACAATTTCTGATTACATGGAAATATAATTGTCATTGCATTTACAAGAAGGTGATGGGGATGACCATGCTACAGAGAGATATAATGTCAATCTGACTCGAATTGAAGTCTTGCTTTTTTTAAACCTTATTTTCAAGTTTTCAATGGTGTTAGAGTAAAAATTCTATCACATTAAACCATGATTAAATTTGGACATCATTGTAGGTAACCAGGGAATACGATTAGAGTTGGCATCAACTAGATAGGGTTGGTAGCTAGGAGATGAAAACATTTATGCTAAATGAGTAATGGAGGATGAGCGATGTCATAGGTTCTTATTCTTACTTTGTACTTTCATCTTTGGCAGTGGTTGCGTTCATCATCTTGTTGACTGCAAATTGTTTGTCACTGTCCTTTGCCAAATATTGTTTTTATATGTTTTCTAATCCTAACATGTAATAAGGATTACATGGAATTTTTTGTTTTGAAGTTTGCTTGTTTAAAATATATTTGGTAAAAAAAATCATCTGTGAAAAATTTCATGTCTAGGGTTCTTGATTTACCCACTCTAAATTTTTTAAGGTTCTTGATTTAATGCTATGAAAATTAATCTAGCTAACACTGAAACCAAGAAGTAATTTTAATGTTTTGAATGCTTAAGAGTCGCATCTAGGATTTGAAGGTTTTAAATTTTATTAGACTGGTCAATCTTTCCATCCACTGTGCTTGTGCAATTGCTTCCTTATTTTCATTGTGTGCTTCCAATTCTATTTGTTGTGTGCTGAGTCAGATTGCATCCCTATAGGCTTGCACCATGACTGTGTTAAATCTATTGTAGGAGGTTTTCCATGGTAACTATATTCAAAAAGGATTTTGTGTGATTTTTGAAGGAGCTTCCATTAAATGCCAAACATGAAATTCAATTGAATGTACAATTATGCTGAGATCCTTGGGAAATTTCTACGGGATTCTCCATGGAAATTGGAGGAATTTACAACCATATCATCTGAAAGGTTACAAAATCTCTAAAAGATAAATCCGAGACAATTCTTAAAAGTCTCACAATACCTAGAAATTAAATCAATCAAACATTTTGTGGCCTATAAGTTAAATCAGTCGAGTATTGGGTTCATCATTAAATTTTTGTAGTTGTAGTCATATTAGAGACTACTTATAAATAAAATTTTGCATGTTCATGATGTGAATGGATTTCTTGTGGAAATCTACTTTCGGTTTTATAAATTTTCATGAAGAACATCATCTTAACATCACCTTGATGGAAAGGTTGGTATATTTTTTGGTAAGTAAAACTAAACTATTAATTATATAAAAATATTTTGATCTTAAACAAATTTTTTTAAACTCAAGCGTAGTTGTGGTTCATGTTATTTCCTTTTTTTGAGATTCTTATGTTGGTTTCTTTCTTTTATTGCTATTTTATATCATACCATTTTGTGATGAGTTCCTTAAGTTCTCTTTTGAGAACTTTATTCTAGGAATATTGCCATATTCTCATGTATCACAAATACTTGATCTTTGGTCCTAGGTGTATATAATATTATCTCCTTTACTGGGGTGATGATCGGATTGTACTTAGAAAAAATATAAATCCTAAACGACTTTATCAAAGGTAGTACTTGTCACCTTTCATGTTCTTCACATGGTTGAATTCCAATCCATATATTCCATATATCTCCATAAAACATGTTTGCTTTTGACAGATTTCTTTTTGTGATAATAAATTCCATCTTATGTGAAGGTGCTTCAATTTTTTTATTCTTCAGTGAAGCACCTTCTCATATACTCATCACAAGTTACCAGCTCCTTGTAACTGATGAGAAGTACTTAAGGCGAGTTAAATGGTAATATATGGTTTTAGATGAAGCTCAAGCGATAAAGAGTTCAAACAAGTAGGTGAAATATATTTTCTTGAATCACTACGAAGATCCAAAGAGTCCAAACATTATTCACCTCTCATTCTAACCTTTGATTCCATCAAGTTCTCCTCCCCCTCTGGGCTATGAACAGGCATCAAGACCTCTAGGGTGGGATTATTGTTTTGATATAATCTTTGCTTTAATTCATTCTCTTTCTCTCTAAGACTTTTCTTTGTGTCATTTTTATCTTATGATGTATACTTACTTTTACAATCACAAAGGTATAAATCTAAGGTTCATTTCATTTGATATTTTGGGAAAAATCTAGCTTTTTGTTGTTGGTCCATTAAGTAGTCTTGTTTTCTTAAGTTGTTTCACAGGGAATTTTTTCTTCTCTTGTTTAGATCATTGAGATATTGTGTAGCCCGTTTTATGTATTATGTAAGGTATAAATCTTGATTTCCTATGTTTATGTGACCAAGATCACGGTCTTTTCGACTGGGTCATTAAAAGATCTTGTGCCTGGGTGCCTTTTGGATATTTTTGTAATGATACCTTCTGGTGCCAAGTTCAGTACTATTTTAATTGCACCTAGTGGTGCCATGAAATAAATAAACAAAAGCTTTGAAAGGTTCATTGAAAAATATTTGTTTTCTGAATTGGGCAGTTGAAGGATCTTGTTTCTTGAGTTGGGCCATAGAGAATCTTGTTTTCCCTTCTTGTTGTTTAGGTAATTGGATAATATTATTTTCTGAATATGGAAACTAAGAAATTGTGTTGTCCTTTCTCTTTGTTTTGGTATCTAGATAATCTTATTTTCTGAGTTGGGCAACTGAGAACCTTTTCTTTTTACATTTAGGTGACAACGACTGATTTTGTACCTAGGAAAGTGGGCTCTCCATATGTGGTTGGAGATGGCCAGGCCCGTTGATGTTATAGTTGCACATTTGAATTTTTTTATCAATGAATTCATGTAATTTAGAAGGGATTGCCATGATTTTATTTTGTAATATCAAGTTTCCAGCGACACTGCATTTGATATGGTTGGACTTTGCTGATGCCTGTTTAAAAACACACTTTAATACTATACAATGTTGCATGTACATAGTTCTTGTAGTTTTTTATTACAAAATAAATCCATTCCTTGTCCTGCAAGGAATTTGGCCTTGGATGTTTTTTGGTGGCATTTCTTTGGGCTTTTGTCTTTTCACCATCATATGCATATTAAGGGATTGTGTTTGGGCATATTCCTTGTCTCATAGATTCATGATTTTCCTTATATTTTTGCAGTATCCTGTAAACCATGTTTGGGAATGATTCTTGAAATTATTTTTTTTTAGTTCTAACATGTATTGTTTTTAGTTGTTAAATTGCCAGTCAATTTTTGCATTTGACATGGCTGGAATGCAATCCAAATTATTTTAAACTGAACATTGAGTGCAAAAATTCAACCCTCTCTGGGCACGGGTAAGCAAACTTCCCACAAACGTTCTATCAAACCGATAATTCTAATGTCATTGGATTCTGGTAAATTCAGTGTAAAGTATGTCAGTTGTCTGCCCATTGATAGTTTTATTTCCTTGTGATTTCTCCTAGGGACCAAATTATATGTTTATTTCTTAATGTTTATAGTCCAGTAGTAAAATGGATGATATCTTTGGGAATTAATATATGATGACTTTTTTCAGTTGTCATCACAAGCTGGAAATGGCATGAATTTATGGGATGCTTGGTAATATTGACGCAAACAATAGAGATGCCTAGATAGGTAATGGGGCTTATAGTCCTATTTTGTTTGATTGAATTCATAAGTTTCCACTTTTGAAGAATGGATCAGATCCCTTTGTGAGATAATATTTTATATTTTGTTTTCAACATGTCTAGGTTGGGATACTGATCAATTTATCACAGATATTAGTGAAGCAACTTTGATCATGTTGACTGTTATCAAGAATGTAAGCCTTTACTTTCTTTTTATCTAGAGAAGTATCTAATTGCTTTCATGTTTATGAATGTCATAAAAATTGTAAAATCCTACTTACACAACATCTTTACCTTTTATTCAGGGTGGGCTTCAAGTGGTTTCAACTTTGATGCAAAACTGTAAGTACTTTGGAAGTCGTCAACTTACACATTCCTCATTATGACCAACCACAAAAGATTCGTGCATTCAAGACAGTCAAATGTTACCACTGTAACTTTGGAAGTCATCAACTTATACATTCCTAATTGTGGCCAGCCATAAAAGATTTACATGTTCAATACATCCAACCGATGTTCACCACTGTAGTTAAAGAACAACTCCCATTTGATGGCATGAATGGATGAGTTTTGTTTGATACTGGCCTATTATGAGTAGACCTATGAATGTCATAGTTCAAGCTACCCCCTAGGTGTTAATATTCTAATAACACTCTTTTTACTTTGGTTGGATGTGTCTTATGCTCATGGTCATTTGATGTGCTCATGATCTTGACTTCTCACTACCTAAAGACCCATTCCTTATTTTAACAAGGTCAAAAGTTGGGTCAATTGAGTAAAAAAATGCTCTAGTTGCTTATGCCTTTGCTCAAGCAAACAGAATAAACGTGAACTATAAGAGGTTCTTGCATAGGATAGTCAAAAAATTTAGAAAAATCTAGTATACGCCCCTTCCTAGACTATACAAAAGGTCGAGAGTGTCATTTTGGGTTCTAGTTTATGGTTTATAATGTTGTTGTATTGTCCAATATGCTACATCTAGTACAAAGTGATATCAAACTTATCTATGTTTACCATTTCTTTGACACGGACGAAGGGAAAGTGTTGATGTAGAAGATCTATTCATTGCTCATATATCAGGGATGGGCACTTTGGCACAAGGATTGAGAAATGCAGCTCAGCTGCTGCAAGTAAACCTATATTCTAGCCTAATGTATTTTTAGGATTTGACTTTTTCATATATAATAATCTTCACGATAATGTTTGCCTTTCCCCTTATATTATTTCTATGCTTATTGTGCAGGATGGAACATTAATAGAGCCTGTTCGAAAGTGTTATGAATCCTTTGATTCAAAATTAGGAGTATCAATTAAGGTGACTACAACCCATTTCATATTTATGTTGTTATTTTTAAGTGTTTTCTAAATCATGTCTACATCGTTATGAGATATGTAGAACATATTAGAAAAACTTGGACTAGCATGTTGTACCCAACTTGGTGCCAAAACCGAGATGAGTTAATTTATCTCAACTTCTTAAAAAGTCACAAGTATAGCTTGGATTCCTGAATAAACTCAGGAAGTTTTTCATATCCTCACTTGGTAAAACTCAAGCAATTTTTTGAATGAAATTTTGTGAGTTGTGGGCAAGTCTGAGTCATGCTCTTACTCTCCAACCTCTTCGAGTTGTTTGCAGAGCTGATTTTTTCATCATTCATGTAGAATGTAGTTTTCATGACTGTGGATCCGGATTCCTAATTAAATTTTTAATATGTTTTATGTATGTTCTTTTACAGGAAGATAGTATCAGCTCTGAACAACTTGAGAAGAAATCCATATAGTGGGGTGAACCTTCTCTCACATCAGGGGAGCAGGTAAGATTTTTTGGATCATTTTATGGATTGGAATTTGTGATTCTTTTGGAAACCAATTATTAGCTCCAAGAAAATGTCTTGCAAAATATTTACTACCCATTTCTTTCTTGCGGGAACTAGTAGAGATGATTTTTCAATCATACTTGTGATTGGAAAGTATCATTTGGATCACTATTGCCATATGATACACCCATATTAATTAATAATGGACATGTTCAAAACCATCTCTATAGAAAACTAATGGAGAGTGCATAACTTAAGATTCGACCACTCAAATTATTAGAAGTGGTCCAAAATTGTTTTGCACAAAGACTAGGTAACATTGGTTTTGTTATTTATTCTTAATTTATAAATTGAATGGATTCATACGATCAAGATTGAGGAGGAAATGAAGTATAATGGTTTTAAGCTTGTTAAAGACCTGATTTTTTATGAAGGACAGATTGGCTTTTGTCTCAATCAAAAGAGAAAATCAATGAGAATGGAATCTTGGTGGATGGAGAGTGATTCATGGCTCAATTGGAAAATTGATTTAACGTGTATCATGTTATAGAGCTCTTGTGCCTTTCTATACAAAGTATTTTTCTTAATGAAAACTTTACATGTAATTTGGTTGTTTTACATCCATGTGCAAATGGAAATTTCCTTTTATTTTTGTAAATCTTCACACCATGTTTAAGTTAGAAATTTGTTATTTTTCATTTGTGAATTTGTAATGATTTTGATAATGTCAATTTTGGTTGAGCTTATCTTTTTATCAAGGAAGAAATTGTTGGATAAATTTGGAGTACTTCCTCGCATTTTGCAGATGGTGCTTCTTGGACAATTTCTCACATTTTGTAGATAGTACCCACTGTAAACATGTCAATGCTAATTATGGTACTTTACCCGATAGGGACATAGAGTGAGGAATATGACAAAGTTGACTAGGATGAAATATATACCCCAAGACCTCTTGCATGAAGCTCAAAGCTTAACCACTTGAATTACCCAACCAAACTTAAGGTTTAGTTCCTTATATCAAGATTAAAGAAGAAATAATGCATGGGGGATTTAATGATCTAAGGTCATGATAGTAAACCGGGGTCATGTTTCCAAAAGGGCATGATCACATAAAAGTTAATTTTAAAATAAAGGGCATGATCACATAAAATTTCATTTTACAATTTGTTGTATTATTTTGGGTCACTTTATACTATGATGCAACAGTTTGTTTTACTAAATTATGTGCACTATGGACTAGTGATTGTGGTCTCACATAACTAGAAGATAACATCTACAGCAACCACAAATATTTATTCCTTTGCAATATGCATGTCAGCTTCATCTATAGCTTTTGCAAATGCTGGAGCAGGATTCAACGAAAAATAGACCTCCAGTTCTAGAAGCTAGGGCATGGTAGCCTATTAAGGATTTAGTTCTTTGTTTTAAGTTAAGATAGTCTTGACTCTCGATAGAAAATGAAAATAATTGTTTGTCAAATGGATATTACTTGGTCAATTATATCCATATGGTATTACTTTTCTATGCCTTCATTTCACATCTTGCATATTGACTCTTCAAGTCTCAATAGCCCTACAAACTATGAGAAAATTCAGGCCTTTTTCTACCACTGAAGAGCCTGAGAGCCATTGTAAGAAATTCCTCATAGAGAGACCACATGACATAGAGTAAATGCATTTTTTTTTGTTCCATGCAATACATATCCCCAGGTAAATCCACTAGGTACTTCTCATTTGGACAATGGTACCTAGGGTGAACTAGATTCTTCAAGACTCAAGGCCAATACAATAATATACTCATTAAGAGCTCAACATGTCACTTGAGGAAATTGATCTTGGGTGGGGAGGATAATACTCTCACAACTACTTGAGTTAGATGCAATTGACAATAAATGTGTTTTTTAAAGCTCATGGATATTGATTTTGGTTGGATGCTATGTTGAGCATCCAATCCCTCATCTAGTTTAGTATTTGGCCACATATCACTTTACCTGCATTTTATGTGGAATTATATGTGGCTAGCAGTTGATGTCATAAATAGAAAATATCTTGTTTATCGAGGTAACCTAAAAATCATTATGGCATCAAGCTTTCAAAGTTAGCCAAGACTTGGTCTAGAACCCAACTATAACGAAACTTGTGAAGAGTTTTAGCAGATTTGGAATGTGAATTTACTGAAATACCTTTTGAAAAAGACATTTTAGAAGATGAAGCCAATACAAGTCTTTAATTGTTGGCAATGGGTTTTTGAGCATCCATCCTCGTTAACTATTAATCATTTTAAACTTTTGAGTATTTATGTGAGACATGATGAGTATGTGACCATTGAAAAATGTCCTGATAGGGGTGCACTCTATATGCAATGTTACAAAATTTTAAACACAACGTTGTATGTTTTCTTCTTAAGCTCTGATCTTTTTCAGGCACCTGGAAAAAATGTATTTGTTGTATATGTGCAATTAACACACTATCAATGTTAATCCTGTCAAAGGTCATCCACTCGTTATCCCTACCTAGGACATTGATTTGAACTTTTTCACATTGTTTTTTTTTCCTTATGCTTTGATCTTGTGTAGGCACCTGGAATGACAAACTAGTGTTAATTTAGGAAATGAATGTGATCTTTGTGGGTGAAGTAATGTGCATCCACAATATACATCAAAAGAAGAAAGGTGCATTATATAATGCATGTGGGGTATCATGTCAATATACTAGGTAGAAATATAAAGGGGTATAAAAAATGTAAATGAAAAAATGGATACAGGCAATATATAGTGAAAATAGGGGTTTTTTTAAATTGGGAAGGCATATTGGGAGGGGGTTAAAGAAAACGATTTTGAGAGGTATTTTCTAATATTTTTTGAAAATAGGGGTACTGTTTCATATGCCATGAAAAAATGTGCTATGGCATGGTTTCACTAAGTGAAGACCCCGTGGATTAGAATCCTATTACATCACCAAAAATGAAACTAAGGTAAGAATCATTGATTTTTCTCCCCTTGGAATCCACTTGTGGACGGAGGGAAGTAGAAACTGGAAGAGAAAAAGTTGAACAGGGCAAATTTGTTGTGTTTTCATGCCTCGGGATCTGCTTGTGGAAGGCAGAAGGAGGGCGGAGGAAAGGGTAGTTAAAAACAAGGCAAAAGGTGAGTTTTCTTATTTCCAAACTCTGAGGTCAGAAGGAGGAAGTCAGAAGTGTAGAAGATATTGTTATATTTTTATCATTTAAGATAGCATTATATTAGGATCTTTAACTAAGAGAATAAAAAGCACAACAATCAAACACAAGAGACAATGAACACAATGTTTTTCCTCGAGGAAACCATATATGGAGAAAACCCGACAACTTCCTCAGAGATAGAATTAGCACTGAAAGGAAAACCCAAAAACATAAAGATGATCTCCCGACAGTAGTAGCATCTCTCTATCTTGTCCCAGCAGCTTCTTCTCTCACTCATGCACCCCAGTGAGTGAGTGTGTGTGTGATAAATAGAGAGGCTCACTCTCTATTTATATTCTTTCATTCAGTTAATGTCCACTCCAACATGTTGGCCTCACTTAACAATTACTTAATAGATCTGACATCTCTAGGAGATTTTATTAACCCTAGTGCCCCACAACTTGTGGGGGCTTTTCCCCTCCGATCAACAAGGAGAATTAACCTTAACAAAATGGTGGGAACTATTTCCCTGACTTACAATAACTCACCTAGGGTTGACTTCTCTAGGATAGTATAATAACCCTAGGGCCCCACAAATACGAGGAATTTAACCCTTGAACAATAGGAGGGTTACCCATAATGACTTTACATGACTTGTTTACATTATTGAATCTCTCGATGGGAACATTGGGGTGTGACATGACTCATCTACATTATAGATACTTCTCGGAATAAACATCAGGGTACAATACATGAAATATACAAGTGAATACATTCCAAATTTACAAATACATCAACAATCCCTCTTAACTAGGAAGGTATTCTCTCGACACAATTTGTCAGGACTAGTCTTCTTCTCTGTATTAACTGCATCATCATCAAGTCCTTGTCACCTTCAATGCATCTTCATCTTCAATTCATCTTCATTTAGATCTGGATCATCACTAGATCTAGATCATCACTCGATCTGGATCATCATCACTAGATCTGGATCATCACTCGATCTAGATCATTACTGCTGGATCATCATCACGGGTGCTATCTCATGATTCTTCTTGTCATAGGAAGTTCTATAGAGATAGCCCTTTTTCATGCTAGTTGTAGGCATAGCCTCCATGTAGGTCTTCTTCAGCACTTATATCTAACCCTAAGTCAGAATGGACCACCCAGCACTTACATCTGACCATGAGAGGAACCTATCCAGTTATTTATGGCAGAAAGGTCTAGCACTTACATTCAACCATGGGAGGAACCAATCATACCTACATGTCAAAGGGGCTCTGCACTTACATATGACCATGCGAGGAACCAATCCAGCATGTCAGAAGGGCTCTGCACTTATATCTGATCATGTAGGAACCAATCCTATAGTCACATCAAAATGGATCTACACTTATATTTGATCATGTAGGAACCAATCCTATAGTCACATCAGAATGGCCCTCAATCCCAGACTGAGTATTCCTGGTAACTGACCAGGTGCCTCCATTCTCCCAGAGAATGGCATCTCAGCACTAAGATGAGTATTCCTGGTAACTGACCAGGTGCCTCCATTCCAAGAATGGAATTCAGCACTTATATCTGATCATGTAGGAACTAATTCTACAGTCACATCATAATGGATTAGCACTCATATCTGACATGGAAGGAACCAATCCTTTCACCATGATAGAATGGCTCAGCCCTTACATCTGGCCATGGAAGGAACCAATCCTCTCACCATGTCAAAATGGCTCACAGACTCATCACTTCCCTTTGGAGGGAACCTCGATCTAGAGAACACCAAGCTTCTCCCTGAAGTACTCAAACTTCACTCTGGCCAATGGCTTCATCAACACATCAGCTATCTGTTCATCCGTTGCAACATACTAGAGCTTCACTTCTCCTTTCTGCACCATATCCCTAATATAGTGATACTTGATCTTGATATGCTTTGACTTGTCATGGAACACCGGGTTCTCTGACAACTTCACACAACAATGGTTGTCACAATATATACAAGTAGCATCTAATTGGAGGTCAAATAAATTAGACAGTAGCTTCCTCATCCATACTGCCTCACAACTAGTTGAAAAAGCTGCAACATACTCTACTTCAGTTGTACTCAGTGCCACATAGGATTGCTTCCTACTAAACTAAGAGATCACACCTAATCCCATACTGAAGCAACACCCTGAAGTGCTCTTCCTATCGATTACACTGCCTGCCCAATCTGAATCAACATAACCCTCTAGGTTAGTCTTCTAATTCACCTCATACTTGAGCCCATAATCAATTGTACCCCTTAGGTACCTAAAAATATGATTTGCAACAATCAAGTGAACATGTCTCAGATCTGTTAGGAACTAGCTCAAGGTCTTCACATCAAAGCAAATATCTGGTCTCATGTTCGTCAGGTACATTAAGGACCCAATCATCTGATGATACATCGTGGTATCAACTGACTCTGATGAAACAACACTTAATAGCTTCAGGTTTGATGCCATAGGTGTGGTCATGCAGTCCATCATCTTGAACCTATTCAAGATCTCTACTGCATACTTCCCTTTTCCACACCTCCATGCATAGAACGTAGTGCATCATCCCCAAGTCCTTCAGCTAGAACTCAGCAACAAGTCTCTTTCTTGTAACTTTAATAAGTTCCTCTTTTCTAGCAAGAACAAGTCATTGACATATAACAGGATCATCACTGGTCTTCCACCTTCAACCTTGAAGCAAAGGTTGGAATCCTCTTTACTCTCAGTAAATCATAGAGTCATCAGTCATTTTTCCATCCTGTCATACCATGTCGAACCTAAGGATATTCTGCAGTCACTCCCTCTGAAGCGAAGCATCATACTCCCTCTGTCTTTCATACTCTATGCACTGAAACATTCTATACTGGAGTGACAAGTGGCTTCCTATGCTAATAATATTCTATGTATCCATCTAGGATCACTGGATACCAAGATCCTCTATCTTGAACTTTTTCAAAAGTTCTTCTCGCACCCATCTGTGAGCTTGTCATCCTCTATAGGCTTTCATCTTCAACCTATAGCAAAGGTTAAGATCTTCATCAATCTCCTCATGTATGTGTTATCCCATGGGTGTCTTCTGAGCTCATAGGAGGCCTTCTTTCATTTGCACACATGATTCTACCTTTCACGTGACTTCACTTCCAGTGGATGCAAATGTCTCTTCGTAGTCTATACCTTCTTTTCATGGGAAGCCTCATGCTACGAATCTTGCCTTGTATCCGACGATGTTTCCATCTACTACATGATGGAACTATGAACTTCCCTTCACGTATTGATTTTGCATCCTAAACATTATTCTTATTGAACTAATCTTCCCTTTCTTCTTGGTTACTTCTTCATAGCTAGAAGGTTCTGAATCAATGATGTAACTGCATTCATCATATTATTCTTTATCTTGAACTGTCGTCACTTGTTCTTCGTAACAAGTCTCATCCTTCTTTGCTTGTAGGCGATTATGTATGCGATCCTTCCTACAAGTCAAATGCATTATTTGTATGGTTGGAAACATTTCATAAGGTATATTCATAATGAAAAATTCTTTTGCATCAATATATGATCATGCAACTATTTTAGCCAATACAACATTCATCCATATCTCATGGAAACTATCTAGATGCCTTCCATCTCTACCAGGACAACATTGAGATTGTGCACTAATCCAATATGTTAGCAAAGAGGTTTCATTCTAGATAAGTAGCAATGGAGATTTGTATAGCACCATGAGCTACTTACCCATCACATGCATATTAGTAGTATACTATCATTAATGAAAACATTCTATCATGCATAATACATCAACTGAATATAAACATATGCATAGTAAAACAATATCATGAAATGAAAATTCAATACTTATCTTTATTTGTTTCATGGGTAGACTCCTTCTTGAGCCTTCAGCTTTATCATCTTCTTCATTCATAATAATAGCATCACTTCTTATCCAAATGCTAAGATGGATAAGAGGTTATTCAATATTTGAGTCCTTCATATTCCTCATCGCTTGAGGGATCTTCTTTGGATGGTGAGAGCCTGATCTTCAATTGCTTCCATCTTCTCTTCTCTTATTATGATTCAAGCTTCTTCTTCCCAGAGTCTGCTGAAAGTAATCACTTCCTTCTGGCACACATTCCTCGCATGAATGAATTCCATGATCCTGGGATGTCATTCAAGGTGGATATCACTACTTCTGCATTCTCTAATTCTTCTAATACTACTACAAGTTGTTCTTTGATTTGAGAGACCCATGTAAAGTATGACTGTATGGTCTCTGCATTCTAGATCTTCACATTCTTCAACGGTTTTCTCAAAGTCATATTCTGATTTATGTTCTTCCCTTCAAATAGCTTGGCCAAGGAATCAAACATCTGTTTAGGTGTCTTTAGGGAAGACACTTGTGGTATAAGATGATCCATGATTCAATCAACAATTATCTTCTTGGCCTTGACCAAGTTCTTCTTGTGTAAGTCTTTAACCTCATCTCCCTCTGCAACTGGAACCTCTCTACTTATGTAGGTGTCCAATTCATTTTATTTGAAGAGATCATATACTTCCATGCTTGGAAGTTGTCAACTTCACCAAGATTATCATCAAACTGATGTGATAGATCACTTTGAAATGAGAGCCTCAAATGAAAATAGCGAAGGATTAGATCTTACCAATTTCAGGTGTCTGTCCTGGTTCCAGAGCTGGATGATCTAGGATTTGTTATAGAAACCATAATTTTTAAAACTTGGAATATTTTAGATCTGATTGGATAGAAATATGTGTCTCTTCAAGGTGAGCTGTCCAATGTACTCCTTTTCTGAAAATAGTGGAAGGAAGCTCCCGGAACAAGAAGCCCTAGTTTTCCAATTTCTTATGCAGAAATTCCTGATGTTGTTTCTATGATATATTCAAAATTACTACTCCTATATGTCTACAACTTCACATTGAGGTATCCTCACCTATCCCTATTCCAACACCATAGGTTTCATCAGAATTAGTTTCACCAATCGGGACTTATGATTGTTTTACCAAGGTGACCTGTTTCAGGACTGTTCAACATAGCAAAGTTGTACAGAATGCCATGTGTCATGGTTTCATCTTCAGGGTTAGAAAATTCTACCACAGAAATTACATTCCATGCCCTTTCTTGAATATCTTTGTAAATTT
Organism: Pseudotsuga menziesii; assembly: GCA_001517045.1. NCBI lineage: Eukaryota > Viridiplantae > Streptophyta > Pinopsida > Pinales > Pinaceae > Pseudotsuga > Pseudotsuga menziesii. Next base: position 268,212 of record LPNX011226959.1, read on the forward strand.
AATTTGGACCTTTGTATCCCAAGATATAGCAATTATCCCCAGGTGTCCTATTTAGGGATGAATCCTGGAAGAGGCTTGAACCCTAACTTGGAGGGATCATATCTCCTATAATATAGTGAATATGAAGTTGAACTTTGGATACAGTGTAGATAAGTATTTTATATTTGGCTTGTAAAATTTTCCACTCCTGATCCTTCTCCAAGCCTGATATATATCGAATGTACCAAAACTTATCAGTTTTAGTATTTTAGGGTTTTTTCAGCCCGGGGTCAAACTAGGGTTTGACTTTCCCGGAGTTATACCCAACCAAAAATCTCGAACCAGGTCTCTAAACATCAATTTTGATGAGGAGAACAATCCTATGTTAGGCTCACTCAAAAATTGCTCTTCTGTAAGAAGCCCTAATTTCCCACACCAAAAACTGAAAATGTCTGGAACCGAATTTCACTTCAACAGAAAGATGTGGCCTTCAATGGAGAGTGAGCCTAGCATAATTTTGCTGATGGATTGTGGACAGAGACCCAAAAGTAAGAACCCATAGCTTCTACATCTACACAATGTCTTGTTCTCAGGTTAGCTCTAATACTATGTTAGATTTTTATCATTTAAGCTGGCATTATATTAGGATCTTTAACTGAGAGAATAATAAGCACAACAATCAAACACAAGAGACAATGAACAAAATGTTTTTCCTTGGGGAAACCATAAATGGAGAAAACCACACAACTTCCTCAGAGATAGAATCAGCACCAAAAGTAAAACCCAAAAACATAAAGATGATCTCCCGATAGCAGTAGTCTCTCTCTCTCTCTCTTGTCCGAGCAACTTCTTCTCTCACTCATGCACCCCGAGCAACTTCTTCTTCTCTCACTCGTTCACTTAATGTCCACTAAAACATGTCAGCCTCACTTAACAATTACTTACTAGAGTCGATATCTCTAGGAGATTCTAATAACCTTAGTGCCCCACAACTTGTCGGGACTTTGCCCCTCCGATCAACAAGGAGGGTTAACATTAACACAATGGTGGGGAATATTGCCCTGACTTACCATAACTCACCTATGGTCAACTTCTCTAGGATAGTCTAATAACCCTAGGGCCCCACAACTATGGGGACTTTAACCCTTGAACAATAGGAGGGTTACCCATAATGACTTTACATGACTTGTTTACATTATTGAATCTCCCGATGGGAAAATTGGGGTATGACATGACTCAATTACATTACAAATACTTCCTGGAATAAATATTGGGGTACAATACATGAAATATACAAGTCAATACATTCTAAAGTTACAAATACATCAACATATATCTAAGCAAAAAAGATAACTTTCCAATTTCTGAAATCTGAGGTCAGAAAGAGGAATACAAAAGTGGAGAAAAGGATAAGTTTGAAAGATATGTTTTCTGATTCCCAAGTTCTGCATTGGAGGGCGGAAAGGCAGAATGTGGGAGGCGAGAGAAAGAAGTTATATTAAAGTTGAATGTGGTATTTCCAACTTCTAGGATACGCCTGTGGAAGACGGAAGGAGGAAGGTGGAAATCAGGAGAAAAGATAAGGCAAAAAGTGAGTTTTCTGCACCCAGGAATTTGCCTATGGAAGGAAGAAGGCAGAGGGTGGAAAACCGGAAAAAAGTTAAGGTAAAGAATTGGTCTTCCGATTTTCGAGTTTTGCACTAAAGGCTAGAATGGTGAAATGCAGAAGGTAGGAATGAGGATGGAGGTTCCATCATTTGATAGTTTTTCGACTTATGAGGTCAAAAGGCAGAAGTCAGAAGGGAGGAAGGAAGAAGGCAAAAGGTCATTGAATGATACGGTCGTTTGCTGGTTTCCAACTTCTGATTTCCGAAGGTGGGAGGTGGAAGGGTGGAAGGTCAAAGTCCATTGAACTATTCTGTCATTTGCTAGTTTCCAAATTTCAAGTTCCGAAGGTGGAATGCGAAAGGTTGTTGAACAATTATGTCGTTTGCTAGTTTTCTGACTTCCGAGTTCCAAAGGCAGAAGGAGAAAGAGAGGAAGGTGGAAGGCCTTTAAACGATTCCGTTGAAAGGTTGCGTTTTTTACTTTTGAGTTGCTAGGGAGGAAGGTAGAAGGGCAGAATGAGGAAGGAGGAGCTGTGGTTTAAGGACTCTGTTGAGTGTTTTGATTCCTATTTCCGAGTTTTGAAGGTGGAAGACAGAAGTACGGAAGGTAGAAGGTGGAAGAACCATTAAGTATATTTGTCATTTGTTAATTTTTTGATTTCCAATTTCCTATGTTGGAAAGGAGAAAATCGGAAGTGCGGAAGGTGGAGGGAGGAAGAGTCATTAAGTGTTTTTGTCACACATTAAGTTCATGATTTCCGATTTCAAGGTCAGAAGGGGGAAAAGCAAAAGGGCAAAATGCAAAGTACAAAAGAGATAGGTCTAGTGTGGAAATGATCAGTCTGGTCACAGAAGGGATCTTCCAAGGGAGGAACGACTATTACAGTGGTTTCTAAGCCTAATAATGAAGGTTGAAGTGTGGGTTAATGTATATTCCCTATGTTACAAAGGAGAACAAGGGATCTTGAAGTAAAAATTTTAATTTATCTGCATTATTGGGAATGGGGATGTTACAGATTGGTATTAGAGCTATGGTTTCTAGAATTGGGCCTGGACTATTAAATTGAGCACATAGATCTATGGAAAAACACACAACTCACAACATAGATCACATAATTTACTCAACAATTGAAGAATGAAACAGTGCAAAAATGGCTTGCAGCTGTGAATGCTTTCATTAATCAAAAAATTAATTAGATAATAATTACAATAAAGTACAATGGCTAAATAGCCACATGCAATTTGAATCCACATGAGGAAATTCGAATTGATTAGACTCTGCTTGATTGTAGGTAACAAGACCTTGTCTAAATCATTATTGAAGGACTCAATAGTTAACTGACCTCGTCTAAACCATTATCAGAGTTCATCAAAGTTCTAAAACACAACTTAAGTGTCTAATTCATTGTTAACTGAGGCTAACTAACTATGGTAGGTGAGAAACGTGCCTCTCCTACATGCATCCATGCAAACCTAGAGCTAACTGAATGTAGAGGACTAGAACTGAAGGTAACTGACTCCTAACTCATCTTAACTAGTCACTAACTGAACTCAACTGATGAACGTTGGTATCAGCACTCCCAATGGCTCCTAAATTGTAGGAATTGATCTAGGAGGCTCCTAAACTGATGCATGCAAGTGCAATAAGTGGCAGTAGGCCCCAATTAGTGTTCCCCACACTTTAGTAACTGGAACATGTGGCCCAATTAAGCAAAGTGGACCCAATGGTGCTAGTGACTAAAAATAGACTAGATGGACTCCCAATTTAGACATGACTCCTGATTTAGACATATGCCCGAATTGGACAAGGGAGGATTAATAATCCTAACACCCCCCTGAATGCTAACTTTGAAAATATGTGGGCCTTGGTAAATAATACCATAGGTCTCCCATACATCAAGTAAAGTAAAGTAATTGCTGAATACAAGGAGCTAGGGAAAAACCCACATGGGAACCCCCCCCCCCCCCCTCTAATTAAGCAAGCAATCTGGTTCTTCTGTGCATAGGTATCTCGGGGCCTGGAGTGTGAACCTCTCCATCATTACGTCTAGAGGAATATTCCTCTTTGGAAGAAGAATGATATGCTCAACAAAATCAGAAATATAGACAGTTGTCGAATGAAGACTGGACCCATGTAGAGCAACTGAAATCAACTGATAAGTGAGAAAAGGTTCTTGAGGATTTAGAACATGTGAGGAACACTCAATAAACTGATATGTTGCAGCCATGAATAGAAAACCATGAGTGGTAAAATCATCCCAAGTTTTAGGAGCAAGTGTTCTGGTGGATGCAGAATGTCTTCCTCTTTACGGGTTCTGTGAGGAGATGAGCATGTGATCAATGCTAGAGAAGCACTGGGACTATGGAGAGAGAATGCTTGAGCTCCATAGTATAATATAGCTCAAATATATATAATGATTAACAAAATAAAATATCAGCCATCTCATAAGAGGAAACTAACACCAAATCCCCAACTGTAGTTTTGAAGAAAAATTGCGGTACTTGATTTTTCACACCGGAATTGGTGAGAGCAGCTACAAGCATGACTGAAAAATCTTGGATTTTAAAATTTGAACCAAATAATATCAAATCATAAATTAAATCATATCTAAATAGGTTCACAACAGATCCAAAAATGTTAAATGAAATCAAATCCCCAGCAGTAGTTTCGATGGAGACTTGAGGTACTTGTTTCTTCACACCGTTGATGAGAACAGCTACAAGCAGTACTGAAGGTTTATGAACCTAAAATTTTGAACCAAGAAATATCATATCATATCCAAATAATATCATATCATATATAATAAGGTTCATATCAGATCCAAATAAATGGTCAACCGAGATGATGGATGCACAGCTTTCTTCTTCTTCAAAATTCTGAATTTTGGTGCATGCAATCCTGCAGGAATTAGCTGGAAAATCTAGATCAAGGGGAGAGAATGGATCACTCTGGTAATCTGATATTTCTTCCAAAATATCCTAGGTATTACATATTTTCTTAACTGCAGCAACATTAGAGAGAGAGGAAAATCAAATTCCTCTTCACTTTTGGAAGCAATTACTGGAAAATTTTGCACATAATTCAAACGAAAATCACCGGTGAATGTTTTCATGGAAGTGCAGCAGTATTTTTCTTCAATATCAGAGATTTGAATGTATTCTTCTATTGCAGCCACATGAGGAGATGAGATATCAGAGATCTCATAAACTTCTGGAGCATCAAGAGAAGGAGCCACTGCAAGGAGGACTGTCTTCAATTCAAATTGACTGTGTAAAAGCGTCTTCTTCTTCTTCATCTTGAACAACTTCATCGGAGAGAGTGGAGGCCGAGATTTTTGGATCTAGAATGCTTATGGATTTGTATATTCTCTCCAAAGTGATATTATGATCCTCGTCAATAATTCCAAAGGTTTTGTCCAATGTTGTCCAGAGATCCTTTGGGTATTCAACAGATCCTTTGAGGTAGTGCATGCTAGGAGAAAGGGCCATACACATTGTTCCAAAATATGCATCACATTCATTTAGCCAGTCATTCTCACTCTCAAAGGACTCTTCACCGATTCTAGTAGACACCTCATAGAGACCTTGTCTCTTCAGAGATGCAATTATCTTCATCTTCCATTCTGAATATTTGAGAATAGGGTGAGAAGAGGAACTGATGAATCCATTCGAAGTTGTACCTGCAATTACAAAAAAATACAAAGTAAGGTCAGACAACCTGCACATTTCATGTTTTCATCACACCCAGCATAGTTGATCAAGCAAGCTTGATCAACAATTCCTTTACTTGGGGTATTAAGTGGTAAACCTTCTACTTGTGGTGCAGAGCTAGAAGGAGCAATTTTCCTCAAAAATGATTGAGTAGGAGATCTGAGGAGGAGAAGTTCCTTGTTCTTCGAGGCTCTAATACCATATTAAATTGAGTAAATAGATCTATGGACAAACACACAACTCACAAGATATATCACACAATTTACTCAACAATTGAAGATTGAAACAGTGCTAAAATGGCTTGCAGCTGTGAATTCTTTCATTAATAAAAAAAAGTAATTAGATAATAATTACAATAAAGTACAATGGCTAAATAGCCACATGCAATTCGAATCCACATGAGGAAATTCAAATTGATTAGACTCTACTTTACTGTAGGTAACAAGAACTTGTATAAATCATTATCGAAGGACTCAATAGTTAATTGACCTTGTCTAAACCATTATCGGAGTTCATCGGAGTTCCAAAACACAACTCAAGTGTCTAATTCAGTCTTAACTAAGGCTAACTAACTGTGGTATGTGAGAAATGTGCCTCTCCTGCATGCATCCATGCAAACCTAGAACTAACTAAATGTAGAGGACTAGAACTAAATGTAACTGACTCTTGACTCAGCTTGACTAGTCACTAACTGAACTCAACTGATGAAGGTTGGTATCGACACTCCCAGTGGCTCCTAAATTGTAGGAATTGATCTAGGATGCTCCTAAATTGATGCATGCAAGTGAAATCAATGGCAGTAGGCCCCAATTAGTGTTCTCCACACCTTAGTAATTGGAACATGTGCCCCAATTAGGCCAAGTGGACCCAATGGTGCTAGTGACTAAAAATAGACTGGATGGACTCTCGATTTAGACATGACTCCTGATTTAGACATATGACCAAATTGGACAAGGGAGGATTAATAATCCTAACATGGATGGGCCAGAAAGAGATAAGAAAACCCTTTGATACCAACATTGTAGTACACTACAAATTGGTATCAAAGAAAAGGTTGCAGCACTGGGGCCTAAACTGGCCAAGTTGAATAGTTAAAATCAGAAAAGAACACCCAGTTGTGGTTTAACAGAGCTGTTGATTGTAGAATTAGTATAAATGGCCGAAGGTGGTTAGTTGAAGAATGAAAACTATAGTAAGAAAGAGTGTTATTTAGTAGAATGGCTAAACTTATCCAACCCGACAAAATACCCTTTCCAACGCTTAATAAAGAGGCAAACTTCAAATCTATGGTGAACTCGATTGTATAAAGGATTTCGCGCCTAGCATCTGCTATTAATGAACCTTGACCCTAGACCTGGATTCTACTATGATCTTGACCATTCATGTCTGCAATAAACAGTTGGTAATTGATTTTTGAATTTCTGAGATTGTCTAACAATGGTGTATGTTAACACGTGTTGCAGATTCACAGTGCAGATTGAAAACGTTGGTCTTAGTCCAAACAAGAATATCAGCGCCAAGAAGATTAACAACATGGATGATTCATAGGATCCCTGTGGACATAGGAAAGATGCTATGGAGGGGGGGGAAGAGATCCACAAGAGAAAAAAAGGCACTCCAATGCTGGAGATGTGGAGGACCCCATTTGCACAGGAGTTGTCCACATGGGGAAGGATATGTAAGGCCAGCTTACAATATCCAAGAGGCTGAAACAGAATTTGATGAGAAGAGAAACCAAGAAACTTCCTCAGATGTTGCAGTGACTATAAGGAACTTGAGGTTGGAGTTGCAGAGTTGTAGAGAGGAAAATAAAAGGATGATTAAGTCTCTAGAAGAGAAAAACCAGTTGACTACAACCATGCTACAGAGTTTCAAAGACCTCCAAAGGCAGATAAACTCTAGGAATCATATAACAAATATAGGAGGGACTAGGAGAAATTTCCACGAGAAGAATGTGAAGCTTGAACCAAGGAAGAAAGGTTTTAAACCTTCTCACCTCCTAAATAAGCAAAGGCAGACATCACCAGTTGTGATTAATCCCTCCAGAGTGATGACGAAAAAATACAAGGAACCCACTCAAGTGTTGGGGATGTGGAGGAGACCACCTAATTAAGTATTTTCCACATCAGAGTAGGAATGAAAGTCAAGTCAGAAACACCCAAGGATCTGATACTGTGGGTCATCAGGCAGGGACTGTTCCTATAATTTGTGCAGCAGCCCACCAGGAAGACCATCAATCAACTGTGATTGAATTTGAGGGTAAGATTGTTGAGGAGTATGTTTCTATTTTGATTGACCCTGGATCCACACACATTTATATCACCCCTAGACTTGTTTATATTTTCACTTTGAAGAATTCAAAGCATAGAATATCATGTTTAGTCCAACTAGCCACTAGAACTAAGAATAAGGTCAATGAGGTGGTAAAGAAATGTCCATTGGTCATGGATGGGTTAGTCACTTGTGCATATCTGAATATTCTGCCACTTGGTTCCTATGATATAATCATTGGAATGGATTGGTTGGAATCACATAGAGCAAAGCTTGATTGTTACAACAATACTTTTGAGTGCTTAGATGAAGAAGGATGACTAAAGGTGGTGAAAGGCATTCCAAAAGTGATCTTTGGAAGGCAGGCTTCAGCAATACAACTGAAGAGGTTCTATGGGAAAGGTTGCAGAGTGTATGCAGCTCATGTTTTAGAGGGAGCATAGAATGATACTCCAAGGTTGTATGGCTATCATATGTTGCAAGAATTCAAGAATTTTTTTCTTGATGGAATTCCAAGGCTTTATCCAAAGAGGGACATTGATTTAATAATTGAACTTGTGCCAGGAGTAGCACCAGTGTCAAAGAAACCCTATAGGATGAGTACACCAAAAATGCTAGGGTTGAATATGCAATTGCAAGAGCTATTGGAAATAAAGTATATCATACCTAGTGTGTCTCCTTGGGGAGCACGATTCCTATTTGTGAAAAAGAAAGATGGTACACTATGGTTGTGTGTTGATCACAGACAGTTGAACAAAGTCACTTAGAAGAAAAAATATCATTTTCCTAGGATTTATGACCCTTTTGATCAAATGGAAGCAGGAAGGGTTTTTTCTAGGGGTGATTTGAGGTCTGGGTACCATCAGGTAAGAATCAAGGATGAAGATGTTCATAAGACAGCCTTCAGAGAAAGGTATGGACCTTATAAGTTTGTAGTGGTACCATCTGGTTTCACAAATGAACCAACTACGTTTATGGCTTAGGAATAATGTTTTCAGTGGGTACTTGGAAAAGTTTGCTATTTTTTTCCTTGATGATATTCTTACTTATTCAAAGAATGAGGAAGAACATGTGGAACAGTTGAGGTTGATTTTGAAATTTCTTAGGGAGCATAATTTGGATGCAAAATTGAGCAAATGTGACTTATATGAAGATAGGATTCATCATTTGGATCACGGTATCTCATATAAAGGAAAATATGTAGGCCCTGGAAGGATTGAGGCCATTATGAGTTGACCCGCTCCAAGAAAAGTGACAAATGTAAGATCTTTTGTGGAACTTGAAGGATATTACAGGAGTTTCACTGAAGGATATTTTGCAGGTAAAATTGAGTCTATGTATGGGATGAGTAGGCCTACATGTGAGCTTGTAGATCCATGAGGGGATGACCCTTGTATGTATGTACAATCATATCAAAATTTCTGAAGACTACAGGAAGCATGACCTTAACGGAGCAGTATGGTTGTACCCAATGAGACCAAGGAAGAAATCAGCCATGTGTTATGAGAAGGATCTAATGACTAAAATCTAACCTCTGAACAGAATAGATTTTAAATTTCAGATTGCAAGTTTTTTCTATTAATTTCTATTGACTGTTTGGCTGATCTAAAATGGTGTCAAGATGACATGATGTATGTGGAAGTCTCAGTTTTGGGAAGCATGTGTAAGTAAGGGATAAGTTCTCCCACTTGCATGAGCGAAACAATATGAGGATGTCCTCATGGTTGCAAAAAAGATGATTTTATGTAGGAAGCAAAATTGTGAAATTCAGATTTTTATTTGACTATCAATGTTATTGATTGTTTGATATCTAGAAAATCATGTATGCATGAAATAGATTTGAAAATCTATGATTGAAATTTTTGTGATAACATCTCATGTGAAATGAATACTGGTATGAGACATAGGTGAGTTTATGAAAGTACGCCCTTGGTGTACGTAGATTCTTGAAACGATGTGTTTTGAATGTATGGCTCCTCAAAAGGATGTAATTGGGTACATAGCTTCACCCCTGAGGCATCTAGGCACGGGTAGACATCATTGGGGATGCCTAGGATGTAAGACATTCAGTTAGACTTCTTTCTGCACACATTCATGTCATAAGGGGACTATCACAAGAGTGGGGGATCCGTAAAGAGAATAACCTCTAGTTATGATGGTGTCTGGAAAGGAAGAGCCTGAGCTTAGTGAGCACTTGAGGAAGTGCTAAGCCCTTGAGAAGAGTTTTCACTAAACACCCAGAGAGGTGTTGGGCTCTGAAGCGGGGCTACCAGATATCGGTTGAGAGATGCTATACATATAAGTATTTAATTACTTGTAAAATCCTTATTGAATTTCTGTAATTACACATGTGCATATGATGCAGCTATGATTTTAAAAAAAATATGTTAAGGAGTGAATCCTATAGGAATGAATCTGACATGTAAATTTATTCATTGTGTTGTTCGAAAAGGAAGCGCCTAAGCTTGGTGAGCACCTAGAGGAGGTGTTGGGATATGGAATAAAGCTTCCATATCTCGGTTGAGAGACGTTTTCAGAGGTGATATGAGGCTTGCAAAAACTTGGCTACCTCTTAACGAACACCCTAGAATATCACAGGAAGGCTAGGTACACTTGAAGGTACCATCCTTATGTGGGGTGGGGCAGGTATTGTGGGATCCATATTTGTGTAAAGATAAGCCATATATCTATGGAAGCAATAGAAGATAGTTATGCAAATAAGTATTTGGTTCATTTGGCAATTTCTTGCTGATTTTAGGTCAATATACATGTGTATTTGATTCATCTATGATTTTGAAAAATATTGTGAATACTGACATGAGAAATGACTCGTTGCTTGGGGCTTGAGCATAGGTATTTCTAGTTCCCAAAGACATTGGAAATGTTCCAAGCTGAGGAGAAGGATTCTCCAAGACCTAGAAAGAGTTCATGATCATGCCATTGGACAGGTAAAGGCATAGAGGAAGCACCACGATCCAGATGAGACTACATGGACCTAGAGGGTGACATGCAATTGGCACAACCATTTCTGTTCAGTTTTGTAAAGCACTGAGGATGGTGTTGTTGTAAGGGGGGTAATGTAATACCCCTCTTTTTGACCCAAAGGGGGGAGGGGAATGTGTGCTCTAGTTTTGACCCCATGGTATTTGAATTGTACATGATGTAAATATTGTATGAAAATCATGGCGAGGAGCTCAAGGCCAAGGCCCTTCCATTGATTGATGTTTTTGGATAGGTGATCAAGCTTGATACCTATGGTTTTGGTGCTAATTCAATCACAATATATATTTTTTGATATATCATGTAATATGCAATTAATATAATACCACAGCTAGCTATGGGACTGCAAATGTTAAGGAGATGGGGGAATGATTCCATAAAGGATAGGGTGAGGAGTTAGTAAAAATTTTGAGCCAATAGGGTGTGACCAGATGTTAATGGGGAAACCCATGAACCTTAGCTACCTTTTGTTCTAGGTCCTCAATCATTAAATTCTTCCAGAAGGTGGATGAGGCAGTTAATTCCTTGGGCAGAGAAAGGAATGGCAGTATGATGGTGTGTCTAAGTAGACCTGCTATTCTGCATCATGGGAAGACACATTCTTGCTTCTGCAGCAAGAAAGAAAGTGACTTGTGCCATTCTGTCATTTCTCCTAGGAGAAGGAAGGTTGTGTTCTTGAGCATCATGGTGGTTGTTCATTCTATCATTCTTCCCAACCATTGGACTCATTCGCATGGTGTTCATTCTACTAGAAGAACCGTGTTTACTCTATGGTGTTCATCCCTGATTCATTCAACGCGTTTGTTCATGGTCTGGAGTCACGGAACTGGTTATCTTCAAATATTTTCCTTTTTTGAAGCGAATATTTATTCGCTCATACAAATAATTCACCAAAAGACCTGATAAATCAAATGCTCCATAATAAATTGATTATAGGATATGAGATATATGATAAATAAAAGGATGATTACAATGGTTGATGACCCGCCTATTTAAATAAGGATTGGGAGTTGTTACTTGAAAGGTCGTGTCCTTTCAATAATATAGTTAATTATGTTAATTATTAGTTATTTAATTATTATTTTATGTTTGTTACATTGTCTTCCCCTTACGGGAATCTTTGTCCTCAAAGATGTATTTGACATTAATGTCTGATTTATTTTAATCTGCCCTCTCGGAATTCTTACCCTTTTGTATTTGCGACATTGGAGGAGATGAGCCGATATGAATTACAAATTCCCCAGGAGAATTGTCACATCGTATCTGTTGTGGTCCATCCCAAATCTATTTTTATCGGATCTCTCAGATCTTTTTGTGGGCCAATTCTTCTCAATTGTTGCTTGGTATGTCGATATTTTTGCATGTCCACATAAGTTTTATGTGAATATTCATTTTGGCCCTGTTGTTGGTCAAAATGATGATTATAATTAGGATGTCTGTAAGGTGTAGGTGTTGTTTGTTTCTTTTTCTTTTGGACTGCGGTGAGGGTTGTCTTCACTTCCTCGATTTGATTTTTTGGATGCATTTTCCTAGATTTTGCTTCTTGGTTCTCCAGTAGAATCTTTATGGCTCTGAATCTTTTTAATTCTTTCATCTTGCAATTTTTTTTCAATTTCTAATTTCTTGATCTGATTCTATAGTTCCTGATTATGATTATTTAGACATCGGTTCTCTTCTTCCTTTTCCAGTATTTTTCCTTCGAGGTCTTCACCGGACTATTCTTTCTTGCTACTGTTTTTCAATTTTTTTATTTTTGTAATCAATGCTTTGTTATGATTTCTTAATCTGAAAATTTCTTCAGAATTGTGAGATACCGTTTTATTACTGTTTGCGATCTACAACTTGTGTTCTTTTTTAGAGTCTCTATTTTGTTGTTGAAGAACTTTTATTTGTTGTCGATACTGGTTAACCACTGATTCTTGATCTGTTAATTTCTGTCGTATGTGCGTTAGTTTTTCATCCTTGTTGTTAATGATTTTGTTCAAGCGTATTATTTCTGCTTCGTAATCACTAATTTCTTTCTTTATATCTTGATTTGTTAATCTCTGATTGAAATCACTTTTGTCTTTTAATTTCTTAATTTGGGCCGACAATTTTTCTATATGATTGTTCTGGTCGGAAATTATTTGTTCCTTGCGCTCTTTTTGCATTTTATGTAATTTAATCAACATTTCCAATTTCGTATTTATGTCTCGTAATTCTTCATTGTCTCTTCAATAGCACTTTAATTTGGCTTCTAATTTCTCTATTTGTGCTTGCAGACCAACTTCCATGGTCTCTGATTTCTTTAATGATAGATGGTTATTGATTTCTTGACGAGTCTTCCTTGGATTTTGGTTTCTTGGACGATATATAGTCTTCTCTTTTTATTTTTTTGGTACTGTCATTTTTTTAATAATAAATATTAATTAATTTCATTAGTATTATTATTATTGTAACACCCTGGTTTTGACCCCGTTTGCATGATGTATATATTGTAATTAATAGTGGTGAGGAGCTAAAGGAAAAATCCCCACCATCGATTTGGTTGTGTATGTTTCGGCAATAGGGATAGTTGTCGATGGTATGTCGTGCTATCCGGCACATTTTAATGTGGCATCATGTAAACACGCACATCAAATAAAACTAAAACCACAACCAGCTACGGCAATGCAACGTTGAATGAAAAGGGCATGGTTCCAAAGGATAAGGGG
>LPNX011226959.1:285484-337533 GCA_001517045.1 Pseudotsuga menziesii
ACTGACCTCCCATGCCGCCAGCTCCTCGCTCACCTCCAATCAAGCATTAGTCTGAAACAGAGATGCAGGCACGCAGAGAAAAAGGGCTTTGTTATAATTGTGATGATAAATTCAGTCGGGGACATCAATGTGTTCAACAAAAGATCTATCTCTTGGATGTGGATTCTCCACTGCCTCTAAAATTGGTGAAGAATTTTTCGATGTAATGGATGCTCCGGTTGACACTCAGGAGCTGCCTACTGACCCTCCATCTCAGGACGACCAGCCCGAGATATCCCTCCATGCTTTAGCTGGAGTCACTGCCCCCCAAACAATGCGGGTACGCGGTTACTTCAAGAAGCTTCCTCTTACAATACTCATTGATTCTAGCAGCACTCATAATTTCATTGACCCTCGGATCGCCAAACAAGCTGATTGTTTTATCCATCCTTGCTCCAACTTTGAAGTCATGGTTGCCAATGGGGGCACCTTACCTTGCAAAGGGAAGTGTCGTAATGTGTGTATCTCTATGGGATATTATAACCTCCGCTCTGACATGTTTGCCTTAACCTTAGGCAGATGTGATGTGGTTTTGGGTGCTCAATGGCTGCGCACACTTGGCCCCATATTATGGGATTTTGCTGAACTTTGGATGCAGTTCTCCCCCGATGGAAACAAGCACACATTGAAAGGCTTACAACCAGGGTCTCTCAGCCTCATCAGTTCACATCGCATGGAAAAACTCCTTAAGAAGAGTTCCCATGGTGTCATCGCTCAGCTCCATTCCATTCAAATGCAACCATCAGCGGCCCCCACTACTCCTTTGGATCTCCAACAAATTCTGGATCGATATACCGTTGTTTTTGCTGAACCAGTGGGACTTCCACCTTCACGACCAGAGGACCATCGTATTCAGCTCCTTCCTGGCAGCATTCCTCCCAACATCAGGGCCTATCGCTGCCCATTTCACCAAAAAACAGAGATTGAACTCCTCGTTAGGGACTTACTGAAGCAAGGTATTATTCGCCCAAGCACAAGTTCCTTTTCTACACCAGTTCTTCTTGTCCGCAAAAAAGATGGGTCATGGCGCCTCTGCATTGACTTTCGAGCACTTAATCACCTCACCATCAAGGATAAGTTTCCAATTCCTGTTGTTGATGAGCTTCATGGTGCTCAATTTTTCTCCAAGTTGGATCTTCGCTCTGGGTATCATCAAATTCGGGTTCATGAGGATGATATCCCTAAAACAGCTTTCCGCACACATGATGGCCACTATGAGTTTTTGGTCATGCCCTTTGGTCTCACTAATGCTCCTTCCACATTCCAGGCCTTGATGAATCAAATCTTCCGACCCTATTTGCGGAAATTAATTCGAGTATTTTTTGATGATATCCTCATCTACAGTAAAACATGGGCTGAACATCTCCAGCATCTGGCTCTTGTAATGTAACTTTTCTCTGACCATCATCTCCATTCCAAAAAGTCTAAATGTGTTTTTGGCCAAAAGGAAGTTGAGTATCTTGGGCACATTATCTCAGCACAAGGGGTTCGTGTGGATCCTGCCAAAATCGCTGCCATGAACAATTGGCCGCCTCCTAAGACACTCAAGAGCCTTCGTGGTTTTTTGGGGTTGACTGGCTACTACCGCAAGTTTGTCAAGGATTATGGGAAGATTGCAGCTCCATTAACTGCTCTGTTGAAAAAGGATGCTTTTACATGGACACATGTTACTGAGTGTGCATTTGACAAGCTGAAACAAGCTATGTGTACTACACCTGTTCTAGCTATGCCCGATTTTTCCAAGCCTTTCACTATTGAGAGTGATGCTTGCGGCAATGGACTTGGTGCTGTTCTCCTTCAAGATGAACACCCCAATGTGTTCACCAGCAAATCCCTTTCCTGTAAGAATTTAGCTGCCTCTACATATGAGAAGGAAATGATGGCTATTTTGCATGCAGTACAAAAGTGGCAACCCTACCTCTTAGGGAATCATTTCTGCATCAAGACTGATCACCAGAGTCTGAAATATTTCCTAGAACAGCGTGTATCCTCCCCAGCACAACAGAAATGGGTTAGCAAACTCATCGGTTATTACTATGAGATCACTTATAAGAAGGGTAAGGACAATATTGTGGCGGATTCCCTTTCTCGCACATTTGATGACCAAGGTTCTCTTTCCGCTATTTCTATGCCTGTTCCAAATTGGTTGCAATCGGTTCAACAGGGTTATGTCAATGACTCTTCATTATCTCACATCATCCAACGCTTGGACAACAACCCTTCTGCTATCCCACATTACTCTTAGGATGGTGCTTCACTGAGATACAAGGGTCGTCTGGTGCTTCCCCAGAACACAGCTCTTCAACAAGCTATCTTCTATGAACTCCATGCTTCTCCGTCAGCGGGGCACTCTGGTTTTCTCAAAACGTATGAACGGGCACGGCGCAACTTCTTTTGGCAGGGCATGAAAAGGACAATTCAACAGATGGTGGCTGAATGTGATACCTGCCAGCGCAATAAGGGTGAAACAACACCCCTTCCGGGATTGCTCGAGCCCTTGCCCATACCTACCCGGATATGGACCGATATTTCTATGGATTTCATTGAAGGGCTCCCTAAATCTGGAGGGAAGACTATGATTTTGGTTGTGGTTGATCGCCTCTCCAAATATAGTCATTTTTGTGCTCTCAGCCATCCCTATACAGCCTCTTCCGTTGCTCAAATTTTTCTGGACTGGATATTTCGTCTTCATGGAATGCCTTCTTCCATTGTCTCGGATCGTGATGCGACTTTCACCAGTCATTTTTGGACAGAACTCTTTCACCACACTAGCACCACATTGAAGATGAGTTTCGGTTATCACCCCCAAACGGATGGTCAGACTGAAATTATTAATAAATGCTTGGAAACTTATCTTCATTGCTTCTCCTCTGAGCAACAACATCAGTGGGCAAAGTGGCTCCCTCTCGCTGAATGGTGGTACAATACTTCTTACCACACTACCTCTAAAATGACTCCATATGAAGCAGTTTATGGTCAGGCACCGCCAGTTCTTCTTCCTTTCACCCCTAGCAGTTCTCCAGTTCAGGAAGTTGATGCGGTCCTTCGAAACCGCGATGAGGTTCTTCACATTTTGCGCGAAAACCTTCACATGGCAAGAAATCGCATGAAGCAACAAGCTGATCAGCACCATTCTGAGCGCACTTTTGAAGCTGGTGATATGGTTTTTCTTCGTCTCTAGCCTTACAAGCAATCCTCACTAAAACTCAATGGCTGTCATAAGCTTGCTCCAAAGTTCTATGGGCCATATAGGATTCTTCAGAATATTGGGTCTGTTACTTATAAATTGGAACTTCCGCCTTCTTCCCGCATTCATCCAGTATTTCATGTCTCTTGTCTGAAGAAAGTTCTTGGCACCAACATCCAAGGCCAAACTATTTTACCAGAACTGGATAATGAAGGATCCATCTTTTTGGAGCCGGAGGCTGTCCTCAATAAGTGCACTCGTCAGCTTCGCTCTCGCTCTATCACAGAGTTCTTAATTCAATGGCACGGAATGCAGCCTAAGGATGCTACGTGGGAACCACTCCTTCAGATTCAGCGACAATTTCCACATCTAAAGCTTTGAGGACAAAGCTTTTTATAAGGGGGAGGGGATGTTAGGAACCCATGTCAATCCTTCTCTTTACTATGTTAGTGTATTGTTGTTGGATGCATATGCTTTTTAAGCCGTCCCATAGTAATTGTTGATCCATAGCTTGTGTTATTGTTGTGAGGCGCATATGCTTTGTAAGCCGCTTGTAGTATTTGTTGATCCATAGTTTATATTGGCCCATGGTTTTGACCCATATTATTGGCGCCCATAGTTTATATTGGCCCATGGTTTTGACCCATGGTATTGGCACCTATTTTTAGTATATAAGTGTGTGTTGAGGCCAAGGAAGGCACCGTGAAGTTATTTTGCATTGAGCTTGCTCAAAGGAGGTTGCCCCCTCGAAGTGGCTTGCGATTAATATAAAAGTGATTTTGAGTTCTGCTGCTATATCGTGTGTTTTGATTACTTGTTTGCTGCAGGGTCCTCACATCAAGGAAGATTCATCCAAGCCAAAGACAGCACAAAATCGCCAATAATAAACTACCCGACTAAATCCATTTACTCCACCACCATTTCTTTGAACACTCAAGCCATCGAACCCTGGGAACGAACAGACGCTTGCTGCAGGATGCAGACGTTGATCGTCCAAGGCCTTGCCATTGAAGAGATGAATGTCATCAATTTCCAGTGAGGGCCGAAAGGAGCAAAGACGAAGCAATTGGAGTCGGCCAGAGTATTTGGTAGATCAAATGCGTGGCCGACTAGAGAAGTTGAGATCACAATTTGAGGCACGCCTCAGCTATCTTTGGTGACGAGACGACCACGGTATCGTTTGTCCCGAGATTCAAATACAAACTGGAAAAAGAAACCGATTACCCTTGCAAACACAGCACAAATCGGTTCTGGAACACATGAACGACCCCGGCTGAAGCCCACCGACTCGACCAAAACCCCATCAAAGAAGCCGCGGCGTAAATTAGCCTCAACGCAATCATTGAAAACCCTGGTGAATGGAATCGAAACCACGGAAAGATATCTGCTGAAACTCAGATACCGCCTCCGCCATGATTCCTCGCAGAGCTGGCATCTCTCCAAATGGTAGCCATTTCATCTTGAAAATTCAAGATCAAGAGCTGAAGCTCTCGACCCCCATTCTTGGAGCCCCAATGTTTTTATTACTATATAATAACAATTTAAAATAATATAATATAATATATTATAATTTTATATATTATATTATATAATAATGCTTTTAGTTTTTTTTGTGTGTAGGTCAGCGCGTGGAGGAGCGTAGCGTGGCGTGGAGGAGTGGTCGCAAGGTGGATGAGGTGGATGGAGGTGGGGGATGTGGTCGAGGATGTGGCAAATGTGTTGGATGGGGGAGGTGATAAAGGGTAGGAAGAGCCGGTGGTGGGAGGAGGGAGGAGACAACAGAGAGAAGACCCAGCGGTGGGAGGAGACGGCGGAGGGAAGAGCGGCAAGGTGGCAATTGGAGGAATGGGGAGTGCATAGGGGAGCATCCAAGCAACAGGATGAAGGGCAGAGGAGAATATGGGAAGCAGAAAAGCATGGAGAGGTGGGCGTAGGTGGTGAATGGGAAGGAAGAGAGGGAAGAAGTGGTGTGGTGGAGGGTGGACAGCTACGTCGAGGAAGCTTCAGGTTAGAGCGAAGGTGGAGAGCACAGATTGAGGGGGTGTGCAGGGCACACAAAGGATGGAAATGGGGTGCAGAGGTGGAAGGATGGGATGGAAGAGGTAGGTAGCAGTAGAGGGAAGGAGCCATGACGTGGAGCTGGATGAAAGCTAGGCGATGTGAGGGAAGGAGATGGAGTGGTGCGCTGGATGGGAGTGGAGAATGGGATGGTGTCCATCAGTTGGAGAAGTGGAGTGGCTGGGTTGTAGACGGTTTTGATTTTTTCTTTTTTCTTTTTTTTTTTACGTTTTTCTTTTTCTTTTGGACAATGTCCAATATTTTAGGGAATCCCTAAAATAAGGCTATAAGCCAAAAATCAGACAAGGTCTGAGAATTAAGGCCAAAGGCCCAGATCAACTAAATGAGGCTCTGATACCACTTGAAGAGAATATTTATTCTCTCATACAAATAATTCACCAAAAGACTTGATAAATCATATGCGCCATAATAAATTGATGATGGGATATGAGATATCTGATAAATAAAAGGATGATTACAATGGTTGATGACCCACAAATTTAAATAAGGCTTGGGAGTTGTTACTTGAAAGGTCATTTCCTTTCAATTTTATAGTTAATTATGTTAATTATTAGTTATTTAATTATTATTTTATGTTTGTTACATTTTCCAAGTAGAGTGGCAGTGGTTCATTATTCAGCACGGTTTTGTTTCACTATTTGGATTTGTGGAAGTTGTTTATGTAGTGGTTAATTCTATCACAGAGTGAGTGTAATCCTATGTGTTGTGTTTTCTTTGAGGATTGGTGTGTTGTGCATCCTTGTTTTGGGTTGAAGAATTAGGAGTGGAGGAGGGAAAGAATTGGCGGATAAGCCTAGTAAAGAGAGGAACCTCATAGACACATCAAGAGCGGTTGGTAAATCCAACCTGCACACCCGGGAGAACATTAGAAGGGAAGGTATGGCCTGAAGAACTGTGTAATAGTGAAAGGAATACTTCCTTGTGTTGGGTGGTGTAGGAGTTGTGGATGCCAAGCCAAATATGGTGTAGGAGTCCTTAGATCTGGGGTTGAGCTCACTAGCCTAGAAATTCTACCTTTCCATTTCCTTAACATCTTGATAAGCCCAACTTTTCATTGGTTTGGTTGTGTCTTGTTGTGTTTTGGCTTGTTTCCTTGGACAGTTTGAGAAACCCCACTGTAGGTTGGTAGATTGTGTTTTGATTTGTTTTGGCTAAGTGTATGCCTGTTGTTTTCCCTAGTTCCTTGTGGAAATCATTCCCAGCTCGGGGGTGGCAGTGTGCTGAGATATTAATGAACACACTAGCCTATGGTTGGGTGGAACATTGTAGTCACCTAGCTAGTTGTGGGACAGCTTAATCATCCAAGATAAGTATTCTCTGTTATTCGGTTTTACACTTTGAAGTTTCTTATGAATGAATATGATGAATTGATAAGGAAGAATGCTTGCTAAGAATGAAGTAGGATCCACTATCATGCTTGTTATGCCATGTGATTGTCTGTGAATCATTATGTTCATGTTGAATTCTTTCTGATGGCTAGGTATAAGTTTTCTTCTATTATGTTTTCCTGCATTTTACTTTTGTACATGCCTTCTGTTTTGTGATGCATTTGACTGAGTTCATTGGAGGCTAGAAGCTTGTTACTGCGCCAAAATTGCAGATAAGGTCAGAATCATTCATTTTCCGCCCCATGGAATCCTCTTGTGAAAGGCGTAAATCAGTAGAGGAAAATTTGAACATGGCAGAATTGTTATGTTTCTGCACCCCAAGATCCGCCTATGGAAGGTGGAAGGCGGGAGGTGAAAAGGGGAGTTGAAAACAAGCCAAAAGGTTAGTTTTTCGATTTCTAAGGTCTAAGGTCGAAAGCGTAGAAGAGTTCTAAGGAAAAAATATAAATTTCTGATTTCCGAGGTCCGAGGTTGGAAAGAGGAATATGGAAGTGGAGAAAAGGCGAAGTTCAAAAGCAAAGTTTTATGATTCTCGAGTTCCGCATTGGAGGGCAGAAAGGCGGAATGTGGGAGGCAGGAGAAAGAAGTTCTATCGAATTAGAATGTGAGATTTTCAAATTTCGGGATCCACCTATGGAAGGTCGAAATTAGGAGAACGGATAAGGGAAAAAGTGAGTTTTCCACACCCCGAAATCTTCTTACGGAAGGAGGAAGGTGGAGGGTGGAAAACCCATAAAATGTTATGGTAAAGAATTGGTCTTACAATTCTCAAGTTCCACACTGGAGGGAGGAAATGCGGAAGGCGGAAGGCAGGAACAAGGGTGGAGGTTTCGTTATTTGATAGTTTTTCTACTTCCGACTTCCGAAGGAGTAAAGCGGAAGGTGGAAGTCCATTGAGCGATTCTGACATTTGCTAGTTTTTTACTTCTAAGTTCCGAAGGAGGAAGGAGGAAGGTGAAAGGTCCTTGAACAATTTCGTCATTAGCTAGCTTCCGACTTCCGAGTTTTGAAGGTGGAAGACAGACGTGTGGAAGGTGAAAGGAGAAAGAACCATTAAGTATCTTTGTCATTTTTTAAGTTTTCAATGTATGATTTCCTAGTTCTAAAAGGCAAAAAGTGGAATGCAAGGGGTGGAGGGTGGAAGAGTCATTAAATTTTTTGGTCGCACATTATGTTCCCGATTTCCAATTTCCAATTTCAAAAGGACAGAACATAGAGTGTAGAAGAGACAGGTCCAGTGCATAAATGATTAGTCTGGTCACAGAAGGGAGCTGTCAAGGGTGTAATGACTATTACAGTGTTTTCTAAGACTGAGAACAAAGGTTGAAGTGTGGGTTAACGTCCATGCCCTGTGTTACGAAAGAGAACAAGGGATCTTGAAGTAAAAAATTTAATTTATCTGCATTATTGGGTATGGGGACGTTACATCCTCCCTTAATATAAGAAATCACGAGCCAACAAATATGAGATGATATAATATTTTCCATAAAAATAATTGGTTGAAATATTACATTATTTTTAGGGAAACATTTATTGTGATATGCCTAGTATTATGTGCCAACAAATATGAGAATATGTAATGTTTTTTTATGTAAACAATGCATAGTGAAGTTGTTCTTTTTATTAATATAGCTGAATCCTTTCCAACATTATCTTTATCATTCACTTGATATCGATATACTATATTTCTTCCATAGTTTGTCCAATATTATTAGCTTTATGTACAATCTACAATTGAAGACATGACGAAGTGTCACTTGAACTTGATATAGTTGTTCCTTTTTATTAATATAGTTGAATCAAGTTCTAGCATTATCTTTGTCATTCAGTTGATATAGATATACTATAATTTTTTCTTAGTTTGTACAATATTATTAGCTTTATGTGTTGATGTAATTGTAACATCAGAATGTATTCACTTGTATTTCTTATCTATTGTAACCCGATGTTTATTCCAGGATGTACTTGTGTCATGTCATGCCCCAATGTTCCTATCGAAAGGATCTATAATGTAAACAAGTCATGTCAAGTCATTGTGGGTAACCCTCCTATTGTCTAAGGGTTAAAGTCCCCGTAGTTTTGGGGCACTAGGGTTATTAGACTCTCCTAGAGAGGTTGGCCCTAGTAGGGTTTTAGTCATGTCGGGAATTAGTATAAATAGAGAGGTGACCTCTCTATTTATCACACACTCATCCATACTCAGTTGTAGCGCATAGCTGATGAAGAGAAAGATACTGGGGCAAGGAAGAAAGAGGTTACTGCTGTCGGGAGATCATCTTACTGTTTTGGGTTTCACTTTAGTGCTGATTCTATCGCTAAGGAAGTTGCGGGGCTTTCTCCATTTATGGTTTCCACGAGGAAAAACACTGTGTTCATTGTCTCTTGTGTTTGATTGATGTGCTTTTTGTTCTCTCAGTTAAAGATCCTAATGAAATGCAAGCTTAATGTTAAAAATCTAACATGGTATCAGAGCTAACCTGAACAGAAGACACTGTGCAGCTGTGGAAACTAGGGATTCCTATTTTGTGGATCTCTCTCCACAAATTTTCAGCAAAAGTAGAGTGGGATAACTCTCCTCCCTAGGGTGCATCTTTCTGTCAAAGTAGAATCCAATTTTGAGCTTTTTCAGTTTTGGACCCGACACTACTGCCGAAAATTAGGGATTTTCACAGAAGAGGAATTTTTCAGTGAGCCCAGGCCTAGATTGATCTCCTCCCCAAAATTGAAGTTAGGGATCAAATTCAAATCATTTGGTTGGACAGAACTCCAGAAAAGCAAAACCCTAATCTGCTCCTAAACCAGCACTGCAGGACTTCAGCTCCAAATCCAGATCCGACATCTTGACCTGGTAAGATCGAAATCTTTTGTATTTCCATTTGAGGTTCTCAGTTAAGATGTCTCATCATACCAAGCTTGATGAAAAGCTTGAGGGAGCTGATAACTTCCGAGCTTGAAAGTATAGGATCTCCCTGGTCCTAGAAGAAAATGAGTTGGACTCCTACATCCATGAGAAGGTTCCAATTCCAGAGGGAGATGAGGCCAAGGCCTTACATAAGAAGAAGTTGGTTATGGCAAAGAGGATCATTGCAAATTCTATCAAGGATCACCTCATTCCATAGGTGTCCTCCCTCAAGACACCTAAAGCCATGTTTGATGCCCTAACCAAATTGTTTGAAGGGAAGAACATCAATCGGAAGATGACTCTAAGGAACCAGTTGAAGAATGTCAAGATTCAAGAAGGGGAGACCGTCCAGTCATACTTCACAAGGGTCTCCCAGATCAAAGAACAACTATAAGCTATAGATGAAGAAGTGTAGAATGCAGAAATTGTGATGACAGCATTGAATGGCCTCCCTGGGTCATGGGATTCTTTCATCCAAGGAATCTGTGCTAGAAAGAAGTTGGTCAAGTTCAATAGACTGTGGGAAGAATGTTCTCAAGAAGAATCTCAAATAGCAGCTCGAGAAGAAAATATGGGAAGTGGAGATCAAGCTCTCATAGTACACTCCAAGAAAGGAAGGGAAAATCATCATCACCAAGGTAAGCATTCTCATCAGAAAAATAATGTTGTAATAAGGGATTCATCCAGACTCAAATGTTATACATGCGATGAAATAGAACACTTTGCTAGAAATTGTCCCAAGAATAAGAATGGATTCAAGAAGAAAAGGAACTCCAAAAGAATACATCATGCTCACACTACTAAGGATGATGATCCTCCCAGGAAGAGAGTAAAACAAGAAAGTGAAGACTCTTCAAGTGAAGATGAATATGTTCTAATATTTGCACTCATGGGAACTGTCACTCATGGAAGCAAAGATTGACTTATTGACAGTGGGGCTTCCAAGCAGATGGCAGGTTTCAAGGAATCCTTTGACTCACATATCCAAACATAGTTCACCCCATAAGGTGAATCCTGGGGATGACTACCAATATCCCATAAAATGTAGTGGTGAATCCTCCTAGAAGCTAGACTCTGGAAAGTCTATAAAAATGAAAGATTTCTTGTTTGTACTACGACTAAAGAAGAATCTTCTATCCATATCAGCATTGGCTGCAAAATGCATGAGGGTTGCATTTGTAGATGGCCAAGTCCTCATGTGGCCAAGAGGAAAGACTATTGATGATGTAATAGTGATTGGAGAACAAGAAGGAGGCTTATACAAGCTTAAGGGCCATTCAGAACAAGCTATGGTCCATGACACAGTAGAGCCAAATGAACTTTGGCACAGAATGCTTGCACATGTACATTATAGAGCACTACCACTTGCGAGAAAATTGTTGAAGGTCTTCCAGAAATTCAACCAAAACATGAAGGGGTCTGTAAAGGATGTGCGAAAGGAAAGAACACAAAGAAGACATTTCCAAGTACGGAAAGCAAAGCAAAAGGAACCTTGGAAATCATCCATTCTGATGTATGCAGACCAATGTCATCAAGTTCACTAAGCAGGTATGTATACTATTTTTCTTTGATTGTTGACTTTTCTAGGAAGACATGGATTTACTTCATGAAGAACAAAGATGAAGTTTTCATCAACTTCAAGGAATTCAAAGTCTTGATTGAGAACCACACAGAAAAGAAGATCAATACCTTTTGATTAGATAATGGTGGAGAATTCACATCAAATGAATTCAAAGACTTATGCAAAGAATCAGGGATTAAGAGGGAGTTGTCCACTCCTTACAATCCACAACAAAATGGGGTTGCAGAAAGGAAGAATAAAACCATCATGGAAGCTGCAAGAGCAATGCTTCATGATCAAGATCTTCCTATGCATCTATGGCTGGAAGCAGCTAGAACAATGGTGTATGCACAAAACCGTACTCCACACAAAGTACTCGAGAACAACACTCCTGAAGAAGTCTTCTCTGGAAAGAAACCAGAAGTCAGCCATCTCAGAATATTCGGCTGTCCAGTGTACATACACATTCCAAAAGAAAAGTGAACAAAACTATATCCTTCAGAAAAGAAGGGTATATTTATGGGATACTTTGAAAGCTTGAAGGTGTTAGGAACCCATGTCAATCCTTCCTTTTACTATGTTAGTATATTGTCGTTGGACGCATATGCTTTGTAAGTCATCCCATAGTAATTGTTGATCCATAGCTTGTGTTATTGTTGTGAGGCGCATATGCTTTGTAAGCCGCCTGTAGTATTTGTTGATCCATAGTTTATATTGGCCCATGGTTTTGACCCATAGTATTGGCGCCCATAGTTTATATTGGCCGATGGTTTTGACCCATGGTATTGGCACCTATTTTTAGTATATAAGTGTGTGTTGAGGCCAAGGAAGGCACCGTGAAGTTATTTTGTATTGAGCTTTCTCAAAGGAGGTTGCCCCCTTGAAGTGGCTTGCGATTAATATAAAAGTGATTTCGAGTTCTGCTGCTGTTGGAGTAGGGTCCCGCAGCTATAGAAGAAGCTACCAGTTTAGCGGAAAGGTAAATTTTTGGCAAAAAGAAGATAAGGCAAGGCTACGATGCCGTAGCACGTTTCCAGCTGTAGAGCAGAGCCGGAAACCATGACTTTTAAGATAGAAAAGTCAAGAAGGCAACGGTACCCGAGCGGCCGAGAGAAGAAAGTTCAACCACTGCATTGAAGGCAGCGACGGAAGATAGGAGGGCTCAGCAACCCTCATAAAGGAGAAGGAGCAACGAGGCTCAAGCATTGAAGACAAAGGACAGAGAAGTGAAGCGATGCACAGTACCCATGATCAGTGCTAGGAAGCATGGAAGACTGCAGAGAGATATGGTGTGACAGGAGACGGCTACCTCAAGGACAGAGAGGACCGACTGTCACTAATTAGGGTATGGGTTTTACTATTGGGACAGGCCCACAGTGTTGTAATGGCGAGACCTTCAGGCCGCCTATAAAAGCTTGTATTTTTGTATTGTAAAGGGTTATACAGTGGGTTGGTTGGTTCGTAAGTTGATCTTTTAGTTGGTTAGTTGAGTATCTTTGAAGTAAACTCAGGAGTCAGTCAGACAGACAGTGTTGTAACGATCTAGACACCTAGCTTGTCTGTGAGTCATTTGAGTCTGTATGTAACCATCCACAGAGATTGACAGAGAGGGAAGGATATATTGCAAGAAGGGAGATATAGAGATAGAAGTAGACCAGAGGTCCAGGAGAGATCTCGCTGCATATGCGGTGCAACAAATTGTGCTAACTTCCCTCAAGATATATAATAGAAGCACAGTTTGGTGGACGTAGCTCCCATCCTGGGGGTGAACCACGTTAAATCTACATGTTATGTGTTGCACGAATGTGATGGTATTTTCTTACTATTTCTGGTTATTATGGATATGATTTTAGTTGCAGTAAATGAATGTATGTATTGTTCAGCTCACGGTAATACCGGAAGATAGATATAAGTGAAGTATTTCAGTAAGTTGCATAAAGACTCCTTTACGTTTGTTTCTAATGACCGTTTAATCACAACATAACTTCTGGGAAGCCGATTTCGCACGTCGACACAGTCAACGCTAAGAGTGCAAAGTCATGGAGGTAGGATATCGCAGAGAGGTGATATCGCACTGGCAGAAGAGCTGCGGTGTGCGATACTGCGAGCTGAGGCCTTAGCGTTGGGGAGAGGTTGTGTGTCCCGCGGGGCGTAGTCACGCGATAAGGTTGGAGGTATTGTGGGTAAGTGGAAGTTGTGCGACGTAAGAAGAAACCGCGCAACCTGCGCACGGGTAAGAATCGCGGAGCTAAGAGAGTGGCGAGTAGAAGAGGACGTGCGACGCGCAGAGATAGCTGACCTTGTGACTATCAGGAGGAAGAGAAGAGAAGTAGGGTGCACAGAACCTGGTCTAAGACACTTGAGTCTTGGCCAACCCATTCGATTCACTTCGGGTGAGACTTCAGATCGCTTCGCGGTCTGTCGCCGAAAGGGCCAGTGAGCTAGGGGTGTTGTTGGTTGAATATAGTAAACCCAGGTCTGCCCATGCGACCAACAAATGGTTCCATTGCCGACTTGAACGACTGGACGTCTATGTTCTGTTGGCACCCTACCAGAGAAGAATTTCACTAGTGGCTGGATTCAAACTTAAGGGAGTTTGCTGAGAAAGAAAATCGGATTCCTAGACTGAGCACAGAGGACTGGTTAGAAAAACATATCGCTTCAGATATACATGCGATATTCTTTGTAACCTATGGAGATGAGCTTTACGACTGGATATCAAAGTTGACAGATAAGAACATATTCAAGAGGAAAAGAAACATTGTCTGGACACCGGAGCTAATTCAGACCGTCCAGAACCTTGACAATCCCATCACGAGAGCAGTGGATTTCTGGCTTACAAGTGTGCTCGGAGGCTTTGTTACAGAATTTGCAGTTGATCAGAGGAAGAGCTTCAGTGAAGCTGAGCGGTACTTCTTCAAAGGATACCGTGGTAAGTATCTAAGATTTCTAAACTTGTCCCTTAAGATGCTGCTATATGAAAAAGGAGTAATAGACATGATTTCACATGAATAAGTAAAGATAGTAATGTCACAAGACTTTGAAAGTGATTTAGATGACATTGGAAGAACACGTAGTGGAAAGAAATATAAGGTAGACTTCAGATCTGCAATATCTGAAAACAGTATTCGACAACAGAGTCCTAGCACCATAGAAGAATCAGAGGAGGGTATACCTTACCACCCTTACACCCCACAGAAACAGACAAGAGCTCAGAGTAATCCTGTAGGTACTCCATCTAGTAGTTCACAAATAGTACCTGCTACTGCTACAACACCTTCACCTACACCCCTGAGTGGTAATAATCTATCTAGTCAGAACCCACCACAGAGAAATAGAATGGGAGACAATATGAAGCTACCTACCTTTAAGGGTACAGGAACAGAGGACCCCGAACAGCACTGGTTTCTATGTGAAGCCATGTGGACCATCAAAACAATCAATGATGATAACCTTAAGCTTGTACAGTTGGTCACTACACTCAGAGACCGAGCCTTAACATGGTACATAAAGTATACTACACTACCCAAGACACTTGCCCAGGTCAAGAACGCCATGATTAAAGAGTTCAAGAAACCTAAGTCTGAATCTCAGTGTATAACAGAGCTCAAGGATATTAAGCAGCTTCCATCAGAGTCAGTATGGGACTTTGACCAGAAGTTCAAAGCCCTTATAGACCAAGTAAGCTTTGAGTTTGCGTCGGAGCAGCATAAGGAATGGTTTATTGCAGCACTGCTCCCTCACATCAGACTGCCACTAATGCAGCAGAAACTCCAAACACAGGATGAGGTGTTGGAGATGGCAATGAAGTTAGAAGCTTCACCTCTAGCTGAAACAAACGTAGGCATGACAACCTTACAGAACCAGTTGGCCAACCTCACGTTACAGATACATGAACTTAAGAAGGGGAAAGAGGTTATGCAGGACATATGGTGTTTACGATGTAGAGCACCGGGTCATACCAAAGACAACTGTCCAGTCTTTGCAGAATATTCAGCATCAGCGGCTCCTAACCCCTTACCACGAACGCAAGGGCCATGGTGTGAAATATGCAAAACACACGGACACCTACCTCAGCAATGCCCTTTACTTCAAAAGTATGTACAGACACCTAAGAACCTATACTGTGTTTTCTGCAAGTCCGTCGGACACGACCAGCAGGATTGCTGCGCATACGATCTCATGTCAGACAGAAAGCATGACGCGTACAGAGTCCAGTCTGACACACAGGGTCCAGCAGCAGGACCACCGTCGGATCAGACTTATGGAGGCCGTGGAGGAGGATTCAGAGGACAAGGTCGAGGAGGAGGATTTGGTCGAGGAGGAGGATTCAGCCAAGGTCGTGGACCAATCACTTGTTATAACTGTGGAGTTGTAGGACACTACGCCAGGGACTGTCAGTCCCCCACCACTACTTGTAACTACTGCAAATCTTATGACCATGCCATAGAAGAGTGCCCTACCCTGATAGCTAAGATGAAAGACCCTAAGCTAGCAGCACACCAGAACATCCAGCTTATTGCTGCTGAACCTAAGGAACCAGAACCAATAGTTAACATTGTGACTTGAAGCGGTGCTTCCACCAGTGGTACATCGCAGGATATTGAAAAGAACGCAGGTCAGCCGTGGGTACGCAGAGCTCCTAGTAAGACAACATCACTAGACCTGCAGAAGACTAAAGAGACATTTCATGAAGCTAAGGCTTCCTTTGATGAACCTACCCCATCAAGATCTCAGGTACCGCCATCTAGGAGCGTACCATAGCAAGCGCCTTGTGATGACAATAGAGACCAGACACCGCAGGATACCACATCAGGGAGATGCGACGAGGATGAATCAACAGAAAGTGTACACTCCCTCTTGAAAAGTTGCTTGAAACTACTGAGAAATGACAAAGCTATCGGCGAGCTACAGCGCATCATAGATCAGTGTCAGCAACCCTCTCTTTTGAACAGTGCACACCGTGCTGTTCATAGTATTACAGGACATACGAGGACCAGAAGAGAGATGAAGCTCACAGCGCAGATTAGAGAATTTGAGATGGATGAGGTCGTCCTAGATCTAGGATCCGAGGTGAACATTCTGACTAAGCAGACATGGCAACAGATGGGTAGTCCTCAGTTAATTAGATCGCCTATCCACCTAAGATTGGCGAACCAGCAGAAAGTCTCACCACTGGGTCGACTGCCACAAGTGCCAGTTGACATTGATGGAGTTCGTAGTTTTGCGGACTTCGAGGTTATAGAAATCATTGGTGATAGTCGACCGTATCTAGCATTACTAAGTATTGATTGGGCGATTGGCAGCAAGGCTGTCATCAACCTAAAGAGAAGACAGATGACCTTCGAGGATGCGCAGATCCGGGTCATCACGCCATTGGATCCTCTCCAGGGTCCTAGATATATTGAACCTATCCGAGCAGAAGAGGAGGCATATAACATCGATAATCTCTACCAGATGACTGCAAACCAGAATGACTATATAAATCCCACCACAGAAGGGAATATTAGTTGGCGATGCAATAGTTCATGCGCATCGGATTCCGATGTCGATTTAGAGAATTGGTAGAACAGACTTTACGAAGTCTCAGCGCGCAGATGTGCATTTATAAGCAAGTCACTACGATGGATTGGCGCAAAAATTAATGAGATTCCATCATATTCTGGACTGACAGATATCCAGGAATTCCTTGAGCAGTTTGAGCAACAGATCCCTTACGAGCAGAGGATCCCATCCATGGACCTTGCAGTACGCGCCACACCTGCAAGATGGTGGTATGCGCATAAAGAAAATATTGCTTCATGGGACGATATTAAAAGACTCATGACGATCAGATTTTTTGTCGAAAGAGAGCATATCCAACACAAGTATAGAGGAGAAACTGATCCCAGAACACACATTCAGGCATGTGAACAGAGCTGGTTGAACGTCCCCGAGGACGAGTGGACTCACCGATTCATCCACACATTGGATACAGTTCCAAGGAACTGGTACACAGAGACCGAACTGCGCAAGGGAACGACCACATGGTCACTCATGACAGATAGTTTCCTACTCACCTTTGCGTTTGAATCAGAACATCCAACTGTTGCTCAGGCCCTAAAACTAATCAAGACTAAGATATTTGAAGACTGCACCACATCAGTGCCAGCCGAACCTGAGTGGGCTGTCCAGTTAAAAGAGGCGTTGGAATGCTACAATTTTGCAACAGAAACAGAGGAGGCGGATGAGGATCCTCGCAGTACTAACATTCCTGAGTCAGAAGGGACTCACGATGTCGAAGGACCACAGCTAGAGATTCTAGCAATAACTGAACCCATTAAGATTAAAAAGATCAATATTGGCATAGATAAAGAACCTAAGTTTGCCTCTATTGGAGACTACTGGAACGATGAAACAGTCGGACAGATCGCAGATTTGTTACACGACTATCAGGACCTGTTTCCCACCAAGTTCACGGAGATGAAGGGAATCGTCGGAGACCTGGGAGTAATGAGAATACCATTGAAGGAGGATGCTAGACCAGTCAAGCAGCGCCCATATAGATTAAACCCGCGTTACAAAGAAAAATTCAAGGACGAGATTGATAAGATGCTAGCAGCAGGCATCATCGAGCCGGTGGAAGAAAGCGAATGGGTTAGCCACATGGTCGTGCAAGAAAAGAAAACAAAAGGGGACATCAGAATCTGTGTCGATCTGCGCAAGCTCAACGATGCATCACTTCATGATCCATTTCCGACACCGTTCACCGACAAAGTATTAGACAATGTGGGAGGACAGGAGGTCTACTCCTTCACTGACGGCTTCTCAGGCTACCATCAGATCAAGATACATCTAGAAGATCGATCTAAGACCACCTTTGCAATAGAATGGGGCTCGTTCCAGTACACGGTAATGCCTTTTGGTCTTAAGAATGCACCAGCTATATTTTTTAGAATAGTAGTTGCTGTATTTAAAGAATATATCCATAAATTCTTAGAGGTATATTTTGATGACTGGACTGTATTTGGACTAATCAACAAACACATAGGAGATCTCAGACTGATGCTAGAGAAATGTAGGCAATACCAGATTTCTCTAAACTTGAAAAAATGTATATTTTGTGCACCATTTGGTATTTTGTTGGGTCATATTGTGTGTAGACAAGGCTTGATGGTAGATCTCGCGAAGATCGCCATCATTGTGAACCTTCCAGCACCTAACACGGTCAAGCAACTAAGGACAGTACTTGGTCATACCGGGTACTACAGAAAGTTCATCAAAGGATACACAAAGATTACAGCACCAATGGAGAAATTGCTAAAGAAAGATGTAAAGTTCCTATGGAACGAGGAATGTCAGCAGAGTCTAGACACTCTTAAGGAAAAGATGGTTAGAGCACCCATCCTAGTATTTCCAGACTGGACTAGGCCATTTCATGTACACGTGGATGCATCAGGCATCGCACTAGGAGTCGTCTTGACACAACCAGGAGAAGGAGATATTGACCATCCCATTGCATATTCCAGCAGAAAGCTATCGACAGCAGAAAAAAACTACACCACTACAAAGAGAGAAGGCTTAGCTATGGTGTACGCGCTACAGAAATTCAGACACTATCTATTGGGAGCCTCATTCAAGATGTTTACTGACCACTCTGCATTGAAGTACCTAGTCAACAAGCCAATGTTAGGGGGGAGAATCTGCAGATGGTTACTCCTCTTCCAAGAATATGATTTTGAAATCATTGTGAAACCAGGAAGACTGAATGCTGGACCTGATCATCTATCGCGGATAGACTCAGGAGAAGAACCAAGTAACCTTGAAGACAATCTGCCCAATGCACAGTTGTTCTCTATACAGATCGCAGATGATTATTATGCTGATATTATTCAATTCCTCACCACAGGAGTAGCACCAGATGACTTTACCAATCAGCAAAAGAAGCAGTTGGTTGTTAAAGCAGCAGACTTCACCCTTATCGCAGGACACCTATACAAATTAGGTCCGGATGAAGTTCTACGCAGATGTGTGATGCCGCATGAAAAAGACGCTATTATCAGAGAAGCACACTCAGGAATCGCAGGAGGTCATTTCGCTGGAAAGCCGACTGTGCAGAAAATCTTAGAGGCAGGCTTGTGGTGGCCTACACTGCATAAAGACACCAAGGATTTCTGTAGATGCTGCGATATCTGCCAAAGGGTAGGAAAACCCTCGTGACGCGATGAAATGCCGCTGTGACCGCAGGTCACGCTGCGCGCATTTGACAAATGGGCAATAGATTTTGTGGGTCCTATCAACCCACCGCGAAAGCGCACGGGTGCGAGATATATTATCACCGGAACAGAGTACCTCACCAGATGGGCAGAGGCCAAGGCAGTAAGAAACTGTGATGCTGTTACAGCCGCACAGTTCCTTTTCGAAAACATCATCAGTAGATTTGGGCGTCCAGTAATTCTGATGAGCGATCAAGGCACACATTTCTTGAACCACACCATCGAGGCTTTGACAGAAGAATTCTAGATTCAGCACCATAAGAGCACTCCCTACCATCCACAGGCTAATGGTACGGTGGAGGCCTTCAATAAGATTCTAGAAACTGCTCTGACTAAGATCTGCAATAGCCAAAGGAATGATTGGGACCTTCAAGTTAACACTGTATTATGGGCATACATAACCACATGCAAGAAACTCACGAGACACACACCTTTCAGCTTGGTGTATGGGCAGGAGGTTGTGATGCCTATGGAGTACATTCTTCCCAGTTTAAGAATCGCTCAGATTACCGGGATGACTGATATAGACACAGTGGAGGAAAGGTTAGCACAGCTGCTTACCTTGGAGGAAGACAGATTAATCGCTGGATTCCATCAGACAGTGCAGAAAGCACGAGAAAAAGCCTGGCATGATAGACACATTAAGAATAAGACTTTCTAGATCGGAGACCTAGTACTCCTGTATGACAGCAAATTCATTAAGTTTCCAGGGAAGTTCAAAACGCATTGGTTGGGGCCATACCAGATCCAACAAGTCATAGAAGGAGGTGCTGTTCAACTCAGTTAGCTGAACAGGGAGCTTCTTCCCACATGGATTAATGGCAGTAGGCTTAAGCTCTACAGTGATAGCCTCCCCACCCCTCAGTCCTAGCATGAACAGTTTTTGGGAGTGCAGATGTCCAGTGTAGTTGAAAGGAGGCATCGCACCGGGAATTAGTCTACACCAGCAGAAAGTCTAGTCATGAGGAATCGCACCAGCACGGTTCGAAGAAAAAAAAAATTACTGACGATTGTTTGTTTGCGCAGATGATCCGCTATTGCATCGTAGCAATGCAATGTTTCTCCGTGACACGTATCCAGTTTTGAAACCGACAGTGGACCGTCAAGTCACTATCTGACAGGTAGTTAATGAAGAAATGACCGGTATCCCTCACTGTAGATTTGGCAGCAGTATAATAAATTTTTTCAGATTTGGTAAATCCCCGACGAGACCGGCGCCCATACTCACACATAGCTCGAGGTAAATTTGATCAGATTTTAGCATTAATTAGAAGATCAGATGACAGCTATGGCCTTGACCAGGTAATTATTATAATCCACGGGTATTACCAGAGATGACCTTTGCATCCGGGACTGCCGCCTTCAGCATAAAGGAACAAGTTCTCCACGGCGGAGGAGTACAGTTATCAAGCCCGAGAGCTAAAGAGAAAGCAGTTAAGTTTTCCTCGTGCACAGAACTGATTAAGTTGCAGAGTGATGTGCTTTCTAGAATCCGAAGCCAGTGCACGGCTAGGCCATTCAGCCAGAGGGGGAGCCTGCCCATGGCCAAACCCATGGAAGCCGTATTGAAGCAATTGCATTGTGATGACCTTCTAGCCGCCATGATGACACCACCCAAGGTTGTGAAAGTAGATACATCACAAGTCCGACAGCCACCAGGGATGAACCATCAAGTCCCTGAAGTAGAAGTTGTTACCAAAATCCCTGCTAAGGAGAAGAAGAACGCTGAGCTGACCACTGAAGATAAGAAAGCAGAGCAGAAGCATGTTGCGAAGAACTCTCCTGCCAGGTGGAAAGTAAAAATGAGAAAAAGAAAGCAACGGGAGAAGGTCGTCGACCTATCTGATTAGCTAAGAGAAGAATAAGAGATTGCGGAGGTAACGAAGCAACAAACTGGCGATCAGAGGCAGCACGGATACCTGGAGCACTTCAAAGAGAAGAGAAGTGGACAAGAGCGGCAGAACCAGCAGCCAGTGAACTTCCGGAATGAGGACAAAGTCTTGTTCTCGGAATGGAATTCATGGTCTGTAACTCTCCCGTATACAACGCTCCAGGTGGAAGGGAATGTTTGAGAAGGCTGGAAGATACAAATTCCTGATTCCTCTGTGATAAAATTTCTAACCCATAGAAAGAGGAAAGGATATCTGCGGTCGACTCACCAAACATGGAGCTCCTGGACTGGTCGAGAGCCGGTATCAGCGAGAAGTCTTTCAGAACAAAAAAGAAGGAAAGACAATAGCATTTCTTGATACGAGCATAAGTAACATAGAAAGACCCATGAACCAAGTTACACAAAACTAAAAAAGAAACAGAGCGCCGAGGAGATGAAGAATGAAGTCACAGGACTTCAGGGCAGCTTACAGCACACTTCGCAGGAGGCGAAGGATAAGCTACAGCAGCAGAACCCCGCTGGTAGTGGCTCGGGGACGAGCCACAAGTAAGTGTTAGGGAACTGTTGGAGTAAGGTCCCGTAGCTACAGAAGAAGCTGCCAGTTTAGCGAAAAGGTAAATTTTTGGCAGAAAGAAGATAAGGCAAGGCTACGACGCCGTAACACATTTCTAGCTGTAGAGCAGAGCCGGAAACCATGACTTTTAAGATAGAAAAGTCAAGAAGGAAACGGTACCCGAGCGGCCGAGAGAAGAAAGTTCAACCACTGCATTGAAGGCAGCGGCAAAAGATAGGAGGGCTCAACAACCCTCATAAAGGAGAAGGAGCAACGAGGCTCAAGCATTGAAGACGAAGGACAGAGAAGTGAAGTGGTGCACAGTACCCATGATCTGTGCCGGGAAGCATGGAAGACTGCAGAGAGCTGCGGTGTGACAGAAGACGGCTACCTCAAGGACAGAGAGGACCGACTGTCACTAATTAGGGTATGGGTTTTACTATTGGGACAGGCCCACAGTGTTGTAATGGTGAGACCTTCGGGCCGCCTATAAAAGCTTGTATTTTTGTATTGTAAAGGGTTAGACAATGGGTTGGTTGGTTCGTAAGTTGATCTTTTAGTTGGTTGGTTCGTAAGTTGATCTTTTAGTTGGTTAGTTGAGTATCTTTGAAGTAAACTCAGGAGTCAATCAGACAGACAGTGTTGTAACGATCCAGACACCTAGCTTGTCTGTGAGTCATTTGAGTCTGTATGTAACCATCCACAGAGATTGACAGAGAGGGAAGGATATATTGCAAGAAGGGCGATATAGAGATAGAAGTAGACCATAGGTCCAGGAGAGATCTCGCGTTGCATATGCGGTGCAACAAACTGTGCTAACTTCCCTTAAGATATATAATAGAAGCACAGTTTGGTGGACATAGCTCCCATCCTGGGGGTGAACCACGTTAAATCTGCGTGTTATGTGTTGCTCGAATGTGATGGTATTTGCTTATTATTTCTGGTTATTATGCATATGATTTTAGTTGCAGTAAATGAATGTATGTATTGTTCAGCTCACGGTAATACGAGAAGATAGATATAAGTGAAGTATTTCAGTAAGTTGCATAAAGACTCATTTACGTTTGTTTCTAATGACCGTTTAATCACAACATAACTTATGGGAAGCCAAGTTCGCATGTCGACACAGTCAACGCTAAGAGTGCAAAGTCGTGGAGGTAGGATATCGCAGAGAGGCGATATCGCACTGGCAGAAGAGCTGCGGTGCGCGATACTGCGAGCTGAGGCCTTAGCGTTGGGGAGAGGTTGTGTGTCCCGCGGAGCGCAGTGACGCGATAAGGTTGGAGGTATTGTGGGTAAGTGGAAGTTGTGCGACGTAAGAAGAAACCGCGCAACCTGCGCACGGGTAAGAATCGCAGAGCAAAGAGAGTGGCGAGTAGAAGAGGACGTGCGACGCACAGAGATAGCTGACCTTATGACTATCAGGAGGAAGAGAAGAGAAGTAGGGTGCGCAGAACCTGGTCCAATACACTTGAGTCTTGGCCAACCCATTAGATTCACTTCGGGTAAGACTTCAGATCGCTTCGCGGTCTGTCGTCGAAAGGGCCAATGAGCTAGGGGTGTTGTTGGTTGAATATAGTAAACCCGGGTCTGCCCATGCGACCAACAGCTGCTATATCGTGTGTTTTGATTACTTGTTTGCTGCAGGGTCCTTTCATCTAGTATCAGAGCACTTTCCTTGGCACAAGTGGGAAATTTTTTTTTTTCCAAAAAAAAAAAAAAGGGCAAAATTAGGTAGCNGCAAAATTAGGCGGCGACTTTCAGATCAATTTCTGAAACTTTATACACAAAATTAGAAGAAACAAATTGCATATCTAAATTCCTCTTTCAAAAATACGCAGTTTTAAAAAAAAAATCATCTCATTTGGAGTTCTAAAAGTGGAGATATCGCGGATTTAAAGCAAATTTTCAGAATTTCGGTGACGCCCGCGAAAATTGCGGCGAGAAAATCTTTTGACCGAGTTCCCAGATTTCTATTCCGATTTCATAGATAGAAGTAGAGTGGTTGTTCTAGTTTCAGAAACATGCTATAATAGCGATTCTGAGCAATATAGCTCAAGTTTTTGAACATTGGGTGGAATTTCTGCCCAAATTTTTTTCTGTTGCAGGTTCGGATCTGGGAATAATCCCTATCCGCTTAACTGTGGGAAGTACTTGGGAATAATCCCTAAAACTCATTGTGAGGAGTACCACAGGAACCCCGAAGTAGCTGGCACATTGAGAGGACCTACCAGCGAAAAGGGCAACGACCCCTACCTGATTGACTAGTTCCGACCCGTGAGGTAAACCAAGAGCTGTCGTTTGTGGCCAAGCGGTTATCAGTTTTACCTGAGCCGTGGAGTGAGGGGTACTACCCCAATACGCAAGCCATCAGACAGCATTGGTGGCTGAGTGAATCCCTTGAACCGATAGGAAGCCGCACATACATGGGGTCCATATCTATTTTCAGTTGCACAATTGCAGATTTCCTCTGTCCAGAACTGTTGCCGGTCAGTTCTGTGTCGTTGCAGATCCATCTGTTGCCAATCACTTCCGCGCCGTTGCAGATCCCTTCCTGAAAAATCTCCTGCTTATGGTTGTCACCCGCACAGGAGCAAAAATCATGGAGGAAGCACTTGCAGCCATCCAAGCCAAACTCCAGGAACTGGATAAAAAATTTCTCGGTCTCCATCTTGAGCATTCAGCTATGAACACCAGACGACAGTCCAAGTCTTCATCAACCAATGGGTTCTCTTCTTCCAGCAATTTTCGTGGTCTGAAGCTAGATTTTCCTCGTTTCAATGGTACTGATCCAACTGGATGGATCTATCGTGCAAAACAGTATTTCAGCCTTCATAATACTTTTGATGTCCACCAAGTTCCACTTGCCTCCTTTCATTTGGAATAGGAAGCTCTTCAATGGTATCGTTGGTAAATCAAGGCTCATGAAGAGCCAAAATGGCCTGCTTTTTGCGAGCTCCTTTTGCACTGATTTGGTCCGAGTGCTTTTGATGACTTCACGGGAGCTCTCACTAAACTTCGCCAAACTGGCACTGTGAAATAGTATCAAACTGAATTTGAGAAGCTAGCTAATCACACGGAAGGATTACCTGATGAATTCTACCGGAGTTGTTTTATCAGTGATCTAAACCATGTAATTCGCTCTGAGGTCAAAATGTTCAGTCCCAACACAATGATGGAAGCCCTGGGGTTGGCTATGTTGGCAGAAGACAAGATGGCATCCCAACAGCGCTCCAAATCCTCTTTTGTTCCCTTCCGAAATATGGGTTCTCAACGACCTCCCATTCTGCCAGCTCCTTGCTCACCTCCAATCAAGCATTTGTCTGAAACAGAGATGCAGGCACGCAGAGAAAAAGGGCTTTGTTATAATTGTGATGAAAAATTCAGTCGGGGACATCGATGTGTTCAACAAAAGATCTATCTCTTGGATGTGGATTCTCCACCTACCTCTGAAATTGGTGAAGAAGTTTCCGATGTAATGGATGCTCCGGTTGACACTCAGGAGCCGCCTACTGACCCTCCATCTCAGGACGACCAGCCCGAGATATCTCTCCATGCTTTAGCTGGAGTCACTGCCCCCCAAACAATGCGGGTACGCGGTTACCTCAAGAAGCTTCCTCTTACAATACTCATTGATTC
The DNA here is from genome assembly GCA_001517045.1 of Pseudotsuga menziesii. Lineage (NCBI taxonomy): Eukaryota > Viridiplantae > Streptophyta > Pinopsida > Pinales > Pinaceae > Pseudotsuga > Pseudotsuga menziesii. The sequence goes on from LPNX011226959.1 coordinate 310,979, forward strand.
TGGCAGCGCTCATAATTTCATTGACCCTCGGATCGCCAAACAAGCTGATTGTTTTATCCATCCTTGCTCCAACTTTGAAGTCATGGTTGCCAATGGGGGCACCTTACCTTGCAAAGGGAAGTGTCGTAATGTGCGTATCTCTATGGGAGATTATAACCTCCGCTCTGACATGTTTTCCTTGACCTTAGGCGGATGTGATGTGGTTTTTGGGCGCTCAAGGGGTTCGTGTGGATCCTGCCAAAATCGCTGCCATGAACAATTGGCCGCCTCCTAAGACACTAAAGAGCCTTCATGGTTTTTTGGGGTTGACTGGCTAATACCGTAAGTTTGTCAAGGATTATGGGAAGCTTGCATCTCCATTAACTATTCTGGTTAAAAAGGATGCTTTTACATGGACACATGTTACTGAGTGTGCATTTGACAAGCTGAAACAAGCTATGTGTACTACACCTGTTCTAGCTATGCCCTATTTTTCCAAGCCCTTCACTATTGAGAGTGATGCTTGTGGCAATGGACTTGGTGCTGTTCTCCTTCAAGATGAACACCCCATTGCATTCACCAGCAAAGCCCTTTTCAGTAAGAATTTAGCTGCATCTACATATGAGAAGGAAATGATGGCTATTTTGCATGCAGTACAAAAGTGGCGACCCTACCTCTTAGGGAATCATTTCTACATCAAGACTGATCACCAGAGTCTGAAATATTTCCTAGAACAGCGTGTATCCTCCCCAGCACAACAGAAATGGGTTAGCAAACTCATGGGTTATGACTATGAGATCACTTATAAGAAGGGTAAGGACAATATTGTGGCGGATTCCCTTTCTCACACATTTGATTACCAAGGTTCTTTTTTCGCTATTTCTATGCCTGTTCCAAATTGGTTGCAATCGGTTCAACAGGGTTATGTCATTGACTCTTCATTATCTCACATCATCCAATGCTTGGACAACAACCCTTCTGCTGTCCCACATTACTCTTGGGATGGTGCTTCACTGAGATACAAGGGTCGTCTGGTGCTTCCCCAGAACACAGCTCTTCAACAAGCTATCTTCTATGAACTCCATGCTTCTCCGTCAACGGGGAACTATGGTTTTCTCAAAACGTATGAACGGGCACGGTGCAACTTCTTTTGGCAGGGCATGAAAATTAGAATTCAACAAATGGTGGCTGAATGTGATACCTGCTAGCGCAATAAGGGTGAAACAACACCCCTTCCGGGATTGCTCGAGCCCTTGCCCATACCTACCTGGATATGGACCGATATTTCTATGGATTTCATTGAAGGGCTCACTAAATCTGGAGGGAAGACTGTGATTTTGGTTGTGGTTGATCGCCTCTCCAAATATAGTCATTTTTGTGCTCTCAGCCATCCCTATATAGCCTCTTTCATTGCTCAAATTTTTCTGGACCAGATATTTCGTCTGCATGGAATGCCTTCTTCCATTGTCTTGGATCGTGATGTGACTTTCACCAGTCATTTTTGGACAGAACTCTTTCACCACACTAGCACCACACTGAAGATGAGTTCCGATTATCACCCCCAAACGGATGCTCAGACTGAAATTATTAATAAATGATTGGAAACTTATCTTTGTTGCTTCTCCTCTGAGAAACAACATCAATGGGCAAAGTGGCTCCCTCTAGCTGAATGGTGGTACAATACCTCTTGCCACACTACCTCTAAAATAACTCCATATGAAGTAGTTTATGGTCAGGCACCGCCAGTTCTTCTTCCTTACACCCCCAGCAGTTCTCCAGTTCAGGCAGTTGACGCAGTCCTTCGAAACCACGATGAGGTTCTTCGCATTTTGCGCGAAAACCTTCACATGGCAAGAAATCGCATGAAGCAACAAGCTGATCAGCACCGTTCTGAGTGCACTTTTGAAGCTGGTGATATGGTTTTTCTTCGTCTCCAGCCTTACAAGCAATCCTCACTAAAACACAAAGGGCGTCATAAGCTCACTCCAAAGTTCTATGGGCCATATAGGATTCTTCAGAAGATTGGGTCTGTTGCTTATAAATTGGAACTTCCGCCTTCTTCCCGCATTCATCCAGTATTTCATGTCTCTTGTCTGAAGAAAGTTCTTGGCACCAACATCCAAGGCCAAACTATTTTATCAAAACTGGATAATGACGGATCCATCTTTTTGGAGTCGGAGGCTGTCCTCAATAAGCGCACTCATCAGCTTCGCTCTCACTCTATCACAGAGGTCTTAATTCAATGGCACGGAATGCAGCCCGAGGATGCTACGTGGGAACCACTCCTTCAGATTCAGCGACAATTTCCACATCTAAAGCTTTGAGGACAAAGCTTTTTCTAAGGGGGAGGGGATGTTAGGAACCCATGTCAATCCTTCTCTTTACTATGTTAGTATATTGTTGTTGGACGCATATGCTTTGTAAGTCGTCCCATAGTAATTGTTGATCCATAGCTTGTGTTATTGTTGTGAGGTGCATATGCTTTGTAAGCCGCCTGTAGTATTTGTTGATCCATAGTTTATATTGGCCCATGGTTTTGACCCATAGTATTGGCAGCCATAGTTTATATTGGCCCATGGTTTTGACCCATGGTATTGGTGCCTATTTTTAGTATATAAGTGTGTGTTGAGGCCAAGGAAGGCACCGTGAAGTTATTTTGTATTGAGCTTGCTCAAAGGAGGTTTCCCCCTCGAAGTGGCTTGCGATTAATATAAAAGTGATTTCTAGTTCTGCTGCTATATCGTGTGTTTTGATTACTTGTTTGCTGCAGGGTCCTCTCAAAAGGCTTACAGAATGTACTTCCCAGGATTCAAGAAGATCGACATCAGCAGGGATGTAACATTTGATGAAGACATAGCTTACACCAAATCCAGGAAAAGGCCTGCTGAAGATACTAAAGAAGCAGAAGCACCCAGAATTCATGATACAACCATGAATGAAGAAACTCGAGAAGAAGATAGAGAATTTGAAGAACCACAAAGACCTATAGATCCACCTTAGAATAAGAATCCTCACGAGAGGAAACCTGCTTGGGTACGAGAAATTATCCAATGTGTGAAAAGATATGGGGCTCCAGAAGAGAATCATAGAGAAAGAAAAAGAACCAGATCTTGCTCCAGATATGTAGCTTTACTATGTGATGTTATCAATAAAGAACCTTCCAACTATGAAGAAGCGGCAGAACGGAAAGAATGGAAGGATGCTATGATCAAAAAGTGTCAATCAATCATGAAGAATGATGTTTTGGATGCTGTCCCAAGACCAGAAGGGAAGTCGGTTGTAACTTCCAAATGGATCTACAAGATCAAGCATGCTGCAGATGGTAGCATAGAGAAATATAAGGCAAGATTTGTGGCTTGTGGTTTCTCACAAAAATAAGGAATAGATTATGAAGAAACCTTTGCACCTGTAGCCAGATACACTTCCATTAGATTGGTACTTGCTTTGGCTACACTAATGAAATGGAATATACACCAAATGGATGTCAAGACGGATTTCATGAATGGTGTAGTGGAAGAGGAAGTGTATGTAGAACAACCACTTGGTTTTGAGACACATGACAAGGAGTCTGATGTGTGCAGATTGAAGAAATCTAGGTATGGTTTGAAATAGGAACCCAGGACATGGTACGGTAGAATTGACAACTTTCTATCCAATTTGGGCTTTACCAAGACTAAAGTAGATTCCAACCTTTACTACAAGGTTGAAGATGGAAACCCAATGATGCTTCTACTATATGTAGATGATCTGTTTGTAACAGGTATGGATGGGTTGATTGCTGATACAAAGAGAAAGCTTGCTGCCGACTTCAAAATGAAGGACTTGGGCATGATGCATTATTTTCTAGGCATGGAGGTGTGGCAGAATGCGGATAGAATCTCCCTTGGACAAGGGAAGTATGCAGTACAAATCTTGAAGAGGTTTAGGATGATGGACTGCAAGGCTATGGCCACACCTATGGCATCGAACCTAAAGCTATTGAGTGATGCTTCATCAGAAGCAATTGATACTATGATGTATTGTCAGATGATTGGGTCCTTGATGTACCTGACGAACATGAGACCAGACATTTGCTTTGCTGTGAACACCTTGAGCTAGTTCTTGACAGATCTAAGACATGTTCACTTGATTGTTGCAAAGCATATTCTAAGGTACTTGAGGGGTACAATTGATTATGGGCTCAAGTACAAGGCAAATCAGAAGATTAACCTAGAAGGTTATGTTGATTCAAATTGGGCAGGCAATGCCATTGATAGGAAGAGCACTTCAGGTTGTTGCTTTAGTATGGGATCAGGTGTGATCTCTTGGTTTAGCAGGAAGAAATCCTATGTGGCACTAAGTACAGCTGAAGTAGAGTATGTCGCAGCTTGTTTAGCTAGTTGTGAGGCAATATGGCTATGGAAGCTACTGTCTAATTTATTTGATCTCTAGATGGATGCTACTTGTATAAATTGAGACAACCAAAGTTGCGTGAAGTTGTCATAGAATCCAGTGTTTCATGACAAGTCGAAGCATATTAAGATCAAGTATCACTATATCAGGGATATGGTGCAGAGGGGAGTAGTGAAGCTCCAATATGTTGCGATGGAGGAACAGATAGCTGATGTGCTGATGAAGCTGTTAGCTAGGGTGAAGTTCGAGTACTTCAGGGAGAAGCTTGGTGTTCTCCAAATCGAGTTTTTCTCCAAGGAAAAATGATGAGACCCATAGCCATTCTGACATGGTGAGAGGATTGGTTCCTTCCATGGTTAGATGTAAGGGCTGAGCCATTCTGTCATGGTGAGAGGATTGGTTCCTTCCATGGTTAGATGTAAGGGCTGAGCCATTCTGTCATGGTGAGAGGATTGGTTCCTTCCATGGTTAGATGTAAGGGCTGAGCCATTCTGTCATGGTGAGAGGATTGGTTCCTTCGATGTCAGATGTGAGTGTTGAGCCATTCTAATGAGACTGTAGGATTGGTTCCTACATGATCAGAAGTAAGTGTTGAATTCCATTTTTGGAATGGAGGCACCTGGTCAGTTACCCAGGTAGTTCAGTCTGGGACTGGGGGCCATTCTGATATGACTATTGGATTGGTTCCCACAAGATCAGATGTGAGTGCATGCCTTTTTGAACATGCATGTTGGATTGGTTCCTTGCATGTGTTAGATGTAAGTGCAGAGCCCTTTCGACATGAAGGATTGGTTCCTTGCATGGTCGAATGTAAGTGATGAGACTTTCCTGATAATTGGTTGAATGGATGTAAGTGTTGGGCCTTTCCTAAGCATTGGTTTAACAGATGTAAGTGCAGATCCTTTCTAACATTGGTTGTCAGATGTAAGAGTAGATCCTTTTGTCATAGAGGATTGGTTCCTCGCATAGCCAAGTGTAAGTGCTGATCCTTTTCGATCATTGGTTGAATGGATGTGAGTGTTGGGTCTTTCTAATAGGGTTGTAGGCTATGTTACCACATGGTCAGATGTGAGTGTTGGGCATTTCCTTTCTGATATGATTATAGGATTAGTTCCTACATGATCAGATGTAAGTGCTGGGTGGGCCATTTTGACTTAAGTGTCAGATATAAGCACTGAAGAAGACCTACATTATAGCTAGGCCTACATCTAGCATGAAAAAGGGTTGGCTCTGTAGAACTTCCTGTGATGAGAAGAATCATGAGATAACACCTGTGAAGATTCAGTGTTGATGATCCAGTAGAGATGATCCATTTCGAGGGATGATCTAGATCCAGAGATGATCCAGATCCAGAGATGATGCTCCAGAGATGATCCAGATCGAGGGATGATCCAAATCCAATGATGATGATCCAGATCGAGTGATGATCCAGATCCAAAGATGAAGATGACTTGAATATGCAGATGACGAGATGATCCAGAGTAGAAGACCAGTGATGAAAATTGTGTTGAGAGAATACCTTCCTATTTAAGAGGGAGTGTTGATGTAATTGTAACTTCAGAATGTATTCACTTGTATTTCTTATCTATTATAAGTCAATTTTTATTCCAAGATGTACTTATGTCATGTCATGCCCTGATGTTCCTATCGAGAGGATATATAATGTAAACAAGTCATGCCAATTCATTATGGGTAACCCTCCTATTGTCTAAGGGTTAAAGTCCCCGCAGTTCTGGGGCACTAGGGTTATTAGACTCTCCTAGAGAGGTCATCCCTAGTAGGGTTTTAGTCATGTCGAGAATTAGTATAAATAGAGAGGTGACCTCTCTATTTATCGCACACTCATCCACACTCAGTTGTAGCATATAGCTGAGGAAGAGAAATACATTAGGGCAAGGAAGAAAGAGGTTACTGTTGTCGAGAGATCATCTTACTATTTTGGGTTTCACTTTAGTGTTGATTCTATCTTTGAGGAAGTTGCGGGGTTTTCTCCATTTATGATTTCCCAGAGGAAAAACACTGTGTTCATTGTCTCTTGTGTTTGATTCCTGTGCTTGTTGTTCTCTCAGTTAAAGATCCTAATGAAATGCTAGCTTAATGTTAAAAATATAACATTATGTACAATATACATTTGAAGACACAAAGAAGTGTCACTTGAACTCATATATGCGAAGTTATCCTTATCATTNATATATATATATATATATATATATATAACCCACCTAGAACTAAAATGCATTACTTTAAAAGTTATTGTAAAGTTTTATGTTGTTGACCAAGGATGGTCAAAGATAACTGTAATTGAATATTTTATTATTAAATAATTAAAAGAAGAGACGCCTATCCAAAGAAGACTATTGAAGAGTGTTCACTGACCCACTAGTAGGAATGATCTGTTGTAGAAGGAAAAAATGACAAATGGTGGCAACAACATTCACTTTCTAACTGTTGCAAGAGGCAATTTCCCTATAATTCTGGTCATGCTCCCAAGAAAGGAGGAAATTGAGTCAGTGGATCATTTAATTGCAAAACTGGCCCAAAGACCTAGGAAATATTATATATACCATCGAATGAGAAATATGATCACTACGTTCTAGATATTAGAACCTTTTGGTTTCACTAGAAATTGATAAGTTAGGCACACAAGAGGAAATTCAATGAGGGGAAAGCTAAAGTGAGTTGTTAGAGTGATGACTACAAATGTGACAACTAATTTATAGAGAGGACTAATTAGGATTCTATACGGTATCTTTTTCCTCGTGGTTCAGTGAACAGGCTCAGGGGTCCTAAAGCAAGTATTCTTGGATGCTTCAGGAGACAGTTGGGAGGAACAATCTTCTTTAGGTGTTTGTCCACTTTGAAAGTTAACAGGCCTTGTATTGCTACTGATTTATTATCTTAAATTGATTTTCTGTTTATTTTTAGGATATATGTATGATAAAGTTTTACAGTTTTATTGATGGATTTTCGAAATAAATAGGAAATTTTATTTCATGTAAATTTCTAGTTAAGTACAGAGAATGGATTTTACTGTTTAAATAGTTTCATAATAGAGCTTATATATTATCCTTTATTTCTTTTAAAAGGACAGTATCATACATACTTTTAGCTAAGAATTACGTATTATACATAGATAGTAAAAAAATTAGTATTTCCTTAGTTTTCTTATAAACCCTTGCAAGTTAAACATGGAACTACTTTTGTCGCAATGACCTTTAGCCAAGGGTTCGAGACTCATCATATAAAATGGTTATGAATATTAATAAAATTACTCAATATAATCTACATACAGCTCGAAGGCTTAGTGTTTCTAATAAAAATATCACACACTCGACAAGGCTTAATAAACTTTTACTATCAACTTTCTTTTAGCCAAATGACTTATCATTTACAAGGAAAACAATTTAAGGTTAAGAATTAAAATTATCATAGTTTCGAACTAACCGTAAATCCAAATAAAATATGCATAAATTAAAATAGGTTTTTACAGTATAATAACAAAGAACAAAACTCCATATAAATTACTATTTAAGAATTATAATACAGGTCAAGGGTTCAAAGCTTGTAAGACTAAATTTTCTTTCTAGCATGGAATTTATTTATTTTCTTAATATCAATCTTATACAATGATAACAATAAACAAACTATATTTTACACAAAGTAGCTCTAGAAGCAAGAAATGGTTTAAATAAAATATAATCATATTAATAATCAATATACCAATTTCATAGGAGTATCAAGAGATAAAACAAAATGACAAATGTATAGAGTAATAATTAAAATAGTATGTCTTTTACAGAGTGGAACCGTGAACAATATAAGGTCTCTAATATTTTAGAAACGAAATCGCAATGAGAGTGGTTCTATAAACATTTCTATTTATAATATATCAAGTTGACACAGTAATTTTAAATAAAAATGAAATTTGCAAAGACATTATGCCTTCAACACTCTGTTAAAAATTTACAACTTTCCCACAGACTCCACTATCTGTAGCAAGGGTTTTACATATATGTAAAACTATTTAAAAACCTAACATTTATCCTAAAGGCTTCCTGAAACATTTTCTTTCATCTCTACCAGAAACATCGTAGAGGCAAAACACCATAATATTACCATCAAAACATAAGGCGGCCTATGCAAGTTGTGAATCTCCAAATGAAGCAACCAAAGAAATGCAGTACTACCATCCTTTTTCCTTAGCATTCACAACGTCAAGGACCATAGGGTTCAAAGCCTTAAGGTCTTACAAGAACCCTTAGTCGCCACCCTTGACCAAGCTCTTCCAATCCATGCGGCGACTTCTGAAACTTCCTTCCAATCAAACCAACAAAGGTTAAAAACATGACATTATAAAATAATGATTCTCTAAAAATGAAATGAATAACCTCTTATCTCAACTCGAGAACTCAACGATGGAACCGATGGTGACATTTGAACGAAGGAGTCGTGGCCACTTTTTTCTCTGCAAGGAAAAAACCAGTGGATGGTCGATTGTTGTTGAAGTATGTTGGATGGGGGAGAGAGCCCTTGGTTCTCCTTACAGTTCATTAACAAATAAAATTACATAAAACTCTTTGGCGTTTGATAGGGTTTTAACCCTTCACCCAGCTGGAAAACACTACAAAGCCCCATCACATGGGTTTTTTAAATATTTCCACCTACCTCCAATTTTTTTTGGATTCGACACCCACTTACAATAGTTTGGTTTTTTAACACTTTGTTTTCCCCATCACCTTGGTGTCAAGCTCGATAGTGGTTGGTATGCATAAGGAATAAGGGTTTGACCTTATGCTTCTTGTAAAACTTAGGAATTGGAGCACAAGGAGGGGGGATAACCCTTCACCGGAGAAACCTGAATTAATACAAGTGTAAACATTGCGTTAGCTTAGAAAAAGTTAAGTAATACCTTTATCCATGTAACTGTTGCATCAAAATAGGGTTGTAGACAAATGGCTTAAAACAACAAAACATGATGAATCCATTTTATGGTAAGACAACACAAGAACACAACTGTAAATTACGACAAGGAAGGCATGACTTATTAACATTTTTTGGAAGTGAGAAATTTATCATAAGACATAGAAACAATATCCTAGTGTAGTGATTATATGAATTCATTTATGAAATGAACAGTTCTCAAATTGATAAGTCTTAGTTTTACAAAATTGTCTATATAGGCTAAGTCCTAGTTTGAAGTTTGAATGTAGGGTTTTCCTTTATTTTTCTTAAGGGCTATGTGAAATCAGAATTAGGTCCTTTATTGATCTAAACCCTCAATAACAATTTTTGTTTTACTTATGGAAATTTGGAGATGTTACATGTTGTATAAGAGTGAGTTTTCAAACACTAGGTTTGAAGTTGGCTCAACTCACATGCCCAATACAAAACCAGGAAAACAAAATACTAACTTATGTTTAAAACATGTTTCTGTACAGAAATTTAAATTTTTATTTTGCAGGAAATGGAAGGAGTAGAGTAATATGTTGAGGATGGATTACATCATAATAATCCATATGATATATACATGGAATTAAATAATAAACCATCTAAATTACTCCAAATTGTAAAATAATTAAAATTCGAATTATAGAATGTTAAAGAAGATAATGAAAGAATCCTAAGAGAATAGGAAGAATTAAATCAAATATTGATGGATAAATTACATAACGAAGGAAAGGATAAAAGAAAAGAACATGAATCTGAATCTATAACTATGTCCTACAAGAGGTAAGAAGTTAAAATTCTATGATAATGAAAGTAATTCCTCTTCAGGAATTAATGTTAGATTGCATAGAAAGAAACATAAATATTCTAGTGAAAGTAGTGATAGAAACGGTAGTCCTAAAAAGAAAAAATATAAACCTTACGAAGAAATTTCAGGAGAGTTTGGGAAGATAAAACACCCTATGAGGCATGGCTACCAGGTATGAAAAATTACTTTCAAATATATAATTGCTTTGATAGACTGAAATCTAGAATGGCTATCTATAACTTAAGTGGAAAACTGATATATGGTGTTAGGATATAAAAAGAGTGAAAAACATTAAAGAAAAGTATGTAACTTGGAGGACTTTTAAGAATACTTTAAAAGAAAAAAATTATATGAACAGTATTATGAAGAAAGGGCTAAGGAATTTTAAGATCTTATTCTAGGTTCAGTGTCTATGAAAGAACTAAGTAATAAATTTTTAAGTTTATTACAATACGTACCTTATATTATCGATGAAAATCCTAAGATACAGAGGTTTCTGAGATGTTTACCTCTTAGCTTCAAGGATAGAATTGAATAGGATAATTCAAAAACCCTTGAGGAAGAAATGAGGAAAGCTAATTTCTATTCTGAACAAAGAAAAAATGAAAGATAAGGTGTACCTAACTGGAAGGGTAAAAGATCAAATAATTTTGAACAAAGAAGGAAAGGCTTTAAGTCCAACAAAAATTTTGGAAATAATTCCCAAAACTATTCTAAGAATACTTACCAAGGAACAGATTTTAAAAGTAATACACAACAGAATTTTACAACAACAAAGAATAGAGATCTACCTAACAATCATGGTAAAAATAATGAACAAATAGAACCTGTAAAATGTTGGGAATGTCAAGGACCTCATTATGTGAAGGACTGTCCAAACAGAAAGAGGAATTTCAACAATGTGCATACAATTCAGGAAGAAGCAAATGTTGGTGACGTAGCGAACGATATTCCCAAAATTAATGCAGCCTTGGAGAATCGATAGGTTGATCACCAAACATCTATGGTGGAGATAGAAGGTATGATAAATAACAAACCCATATTTATTTTGATAGACCCATGTGCTATTTTAAGATATGTGTCACCTAGTATAGCAGAAAGTTGTAACTTGCATTTCAAAAAGTTTGAAAAATATTGGTTGGTTTAGTTAGCTACAGGAACCAAGAGAAAGGTATTTAGATATGTTGAAGATTGTGAAATGTTTATGAGTCAATTCAAAAATAAAGTGAAATTAAATGTACTGCCTATATGGTCAGATGATGTTTTAATAGGTATGGACTGGCTAGGAAAGCACATAGTAGTTTTAAATTGCTTTCAGAAAACATTTACATGCTTAGATGAAAAAGGAGAAACAATTATAGTGAAAAGAATACCTAAAAAAGTTTCTGTTAGACATATTTCAGCTTTTCCAATGAAAAATTATGTTCATAAAGGTTACAAAGTTTTTGGTGTGCATGTAATGAATGACGGACATATGAATAAAGAAGATAAATTAAAATTTGATGATATACCACTTTTAAAAGAGTTTTCAGATGTATTTCTGAAAGAAATTCTAGGATTACCTTTGAAAAGAGAATTGGATTTTACTATTGAATTAGTACCGAAAGTTGTACCCAATTCAAAGGATCCTTACCGGATGAACATCCTAGAACTTAATGAATTAAAACTACAAATACAAGAGTTAATCGATAATAATTACATAAGACCAAGTGTATCCCCTTGGGGAGCACTTGTCTTATTTGTTAAAAATAAAGATGATACCTTACATTTATGTATAGATTTCCATTAGTTAAACAGGATGAAAATTAAAAATAGATATCCATTGCCCCACATAGATGATCTGTTCGATCAGAAATGCGGAGCAACGATATTCTCAAAAATATACTTGAGATTTGGATATCATCAAGTCATAATTAAAGATGAATATATATTTAAAACTACATTCAGAACCTGTTACAGAAATTATGCGTTTGTAGTTATGCCATTTGGGTTAACGAACACTCTATCATCTTTTATGTGTTTAATGAATAGTGTCTTAAGTAAGTTTTTGGATAAATTTGTAGTTGTCTTCATATATGACATACTAATTTATTCAAAAACAAAAGAAAAACATTATGAACATCTAAAGATAATATTACAAGTTCTAAGAGAACACAAATTGTACGCTAAATTCAGTAAATGTGAATTCTTTAAGGATAAAATACAGTATCTAGGTAATGTGATATCCAAGGAAGGGATATTAGTGGATCCTGATAAGATAAGAGAAATAATGGAATGACCTATTCCTAAGGACGTATTTAATGTATGATTGTTCATGGGGATTACAGGTTATTATCGAAAATTCATAGAAGGGTTCTCGAAGATCGCGAATCCCATAACATCCTTACAGAAAAAGGAAAAAATATTTGTATGGAATTTAAAATGCGAAGAACTCTTTAAAAATTTAAAATAATTATTAACCACTCCACCTATCTTAAAAATAGCAAATCCAAATAAAGACTTTATTGTATGCACTGATGCATGCAATGAGGGCCTAGGTGGAGTGTTAATGCAAGAGGGTCATGTAATAGCATATGAGTCAAGAAAATTAAAAATACATGAAAATAATTATGCTACCTACAATTTAGAGTTGGTTGCCATAATACATGCCTTGAAAATGTGGCGCCATCATCTAATCGGTAGAATATTTTATTAATGCCTGACAACATAAGTTTAAATTACATGTTTGATCAACAAAATATGAACACTAGGAAAGCAACATGGTTAGCTTCCCTTAACGAATACGATTTCGAGATCAAACATATAAAAGGAAAGGAGAATAAGGTGGTTGATGCCTTAAGCATAAATGAAAATCTGAATTATGTAGCCGATGTTAGCAGCTATAAAATAGGATTGGACGATAAGTTTGAAGATGAAGTAAAAATGGACAAAGATTATCAAAATTTAAGAGAAAAAGTTACAGAAAATTAATCTAAAAAATATAAAAACAGATTTCAGTTTGAATGAGAAAGGTTTAGTGATGCCAATAAAAACAGATTATATGTACCTAATGTACCAAAAATTAAATTTTTGATCTTAAATGAAGTACATAAGAGTCCTTACTTAGGACATCCTGGTTACCAAAAGATGATAACAATGCTAACAAAAGACTATTTTTGGCCCAATATAAAAAATGAAGTGGCTGAATATATAGATAGGTGTATATAATGCCAGTAGGTTAAAGTTGAGCATCAACACCCAGTGGGTTTATTGCAACCATTACCAATCCCAGATTGGAAAAGGGAAATTATGAGCCTTGATTTCATAACATGACTGCCTAAAAATCAAAAGCAAAATGATTATGTGATGGAAATGGTAGAAAAAATTAGTAAGGAAGCTTATTTTATACCTATTAAAACTACTTATAAGGCTGCTAATATTGCTAATATTTTTATGAAGGAAATTTTTCCGTTTGCATGGAATTCCTAATATGATAATTTCTGATAGGGATCCTAAGTTTACTAGTAATTTCTGGAAGTCGTTGTTTAAAGGATTGGACACTAAGTTAATTTTTAGTACTGCTTATCATCTGCAAATGGATGGACAAAGAGAAAGAGTAAATCAAGTTTTAGAATATATGTTACAGATGTATGTTAGGGATCATCCAAAGAAATGGAAAAAATATCTGCACTTAGTCGATTTTGCTTATAACAGCCATTATCAAGCTTCAGCTAAACTTAGTCCTTTTGAAATAATGTATGGTAGGAAATGTAATACTCCCATTTCATGGAGTAATCTGGGTGAGATATTAATGTTAGAACCTGAATTGTTAAAATAAATCGAACAAACAGTGAAACATGTACAAAGCAATCTAGAAATTGCATAGGATAGACAAAAGAGTCATGCAGACCTTAAAAGAACTCAGAAAGAATTCCAAGTAGTTGAGCATGTTTTTGTCAAACTAAAACTTAGAAAATCTCCTTTAAGTTGGGGATTTGTGCTAAATTAGCACCCAGGTATTGTGGACCATTTGAGATATTGTCAAGAGTTGGTCCAATGGCTTATCAGTTAGCTTTTCCACCTAATCTCAAAATACATAATGTATTTCATATTTCTATATTGAAAAAGTATGTGCATCATGCTACTCGTGTAATCAATTGGAATGTTATTTAGGTAGAGCCAGAAGGATATTTTTAGGTCAAACCAGATTGTATCCTCGACAAGAGAGAAATTTTTCTCCAGAATCTCACCATTGGACAAGTAAAGGTGTAATGGAAACACCTAAGTCCATATGAAGCAACCTAGGAATTGGAGAATCATATGCGGGAGGCATATCCAATTTTGTTCCAAAAAGACTCAAATGATACTTAAGCAACATCGAGGATGATGTTGAACTTAAGAGGGGGTGTTTGTAACCCACCTAGAACTAAAAACATTTTATTTTTGTGAAAATACATTACTTTAAAAGTTATTGTAAAGTTTTATGTTGTTAACCAAGCATGGTCAAAGATGACTGTAATTGAATATTTTATTATTAAATAATTAAAATAAGAGACACCTATCCAGAGTGTTGATGTATATGTAACTTTGGAATGTATTTCACTTGTATTTCTTATATATTGTAACCCGATGTTTATTCCGGGATGTACTTGAGTTATGTCATGTTCTAATGTTCCTATCGGGAAGGTCTATCATGTAAACACGTCATGTCAAGTCATTATGGGTAACCCTCCTATTGTCTAAGAGTTAAAGTCCCCACAGTTCCGAGGCACTGGGGTTATTAGACTCTCCTAAAGAGGTCGGCCCTAGTAGGGTTTTAGTCTTGTAGGGATTAGTATAAATAGAGAACTCGACTCTCTATTTAGTACACATCACATACACACTCAAGTGTAGCACATAGTTGAGGAAGGAGAAGACACTAGGGCTAGATAGAAATAAGGTTATTGTTGTGGGGAGACAACTTACTGTTTTGGGTTCTTCTTTTGGTGTTGATTCTATCTCTGAGGAAATTGCGGGGTTTTCACCATTTATGGTTTCCCTGAGGATAAACACTGTGTTCATTGTCTCTTGTGTTTGATTCTTGTGCTTGTTATTCTCTCAGTTAAAGATCCTAATATAATGCTAGCTTAATGATGAAATTCTAACATGGTATCAGAGCTAACCTGAGAAGAAGAAACTATGCATTTGTGGAAACTAGGGTTTCCTAGTTTGTGGATCTTCCTCCACTGATTTTCATCAAAAGCAAGGTGGAATAACTCTCCTCCTTAGGGTGCATCTTTATGTCGAAGCAGAATCCAATTCTAAGGTTTTTCAGTTTTGGACCCAGCATTGCTGTCGGAAATTAGGGATTTTCACAGAAGAGTAATTTTTCAGTGAGCCTAGGCTTGGATTGATCTCCTCCCTAAAATCAAAGTTAGGGATAAATTTCAAGGCATTTGGGTGGATAGAACTCTGGAAAAGCACAACCCTAATTTGCTACTAAACCAGCACTGCAGGATTTCAGCTCCAAGTCCAGATCCGACATCTTGACCTGGTAAGATCTAAATATTTTGTATTTCTATTTGAGGTTATCAGTTTAATATGTATCATCATACCAAGCTTGATGAAAAGCTTGAGGGAGCTGATAAATTCCAAGGCTGGAAGGATAGGATCTCCCTAGTCCTGGAAGAAAATGATTTGGACTCCTATATCAGTGAGGAGGTTCTAGTTCCAGAGGGAGATGAGGCTAAGGCCTTGCATAAGAAGAAGTTGGTTATGGAAAAGAGAATCATTGTTGATTCTATTAAGGATCATCTCATACCACAGGTGTCCTCCCTCAAGACACCTAAAGCTATGTTTGATTCCCTAACCAAATTGTTTGAAGGGAAGAACATAAACAGGAAGATGACTCTAAGAAACCAATTAAAGAATGTAAAGATCCAAAATGCTAAAACTATTCAGTCTTACTGTACAAGGGTATCTTATATCAAGGAACAGCTGGAAGCAGTAGATGAAGAAGTGGAAAATGCAGAGATTGCGATGACAACCTTGAATGGTCTCCCTAGATCATGGGACTCTTTCATTCAAGGGATCTGTGCTAGAAAGAAGTTAGTCAAGTTCAGCAGACTATGGGAAGAATGCTCTCAAGAAGAAGCTTGGATAGCAGCTCGAGAAGAAAATATGGGAATTGAAGATCAAGCTCTTACCACCCACACCAAGAAAACCAAAAGGGTCCATCATCACTCCAAAGGTAAGCCTTATCACTTTAGAAGAGATTGGGCTACTGTTAGATGTTACACATGTGATGAGAAAGGTCACATATACAAATTCTATCCTAACAAAGGGAATTCAAAGAAGAGGAAGGGAAATAAGAGAATAAATCATGCTCATGCTGCAGAGGATGATGAACCTTCCACAAAGAGAACTAGACAAGAAAGTGATTCTTCAAGTGATGAATAATATGTGCTAATCTTCGCTCTTATGGGAACTGTTTCACATGGAAGCAATGATTGGCTCATAGACAATGGTGCTTCCAAGCACATGACAGGATTCAAAGAATCATTTGTGAAACTATCTAAGCATGAGTCACCTCACAAGGTGAAACTTGGGGATGACTACCAGTATCCAATAAAAGGTAGTGGTGAATCCTCCTATAAACTAGACTTGGGAAAGTCTTTGAAGATGAAGAATGTATTATTTGTTCCAAGACTAAAGAAGAACCTCATCTCTATATCTGCATTGGATGCAAAAGGAATGAGGGTTGCTTTTGTAGATGGCCAAATTCTTATGTGGCCAAAGGAAAAGTCTTTTGATGATGCAATAGTGATTGGAGAACAAGAAGGAGGTCTATACAAGTTAAAGGGCCAACCAGATCAAGATTTGGTTCATGACACAGTAGAACCAAATAAAATTTGGCATAGAAGGCTTGCACATGTGGATTACAGAGCACTACCACTTGCAAGCAAAGCTCTTGAAGGTCTTCCAGAAATTCAACCAAAACATGAAGGGGTCTGCAAAGGATGTGCAAAAGGAAAGAACACAAAGAATACATTTCCAAGTAGTGAAAGCAAAGCAAAAGGAATCTTGAAAATCATCCACTCTGATGTATGCGGACCAATTGTCATCAAGCTCACTAAGCGGGTATGTATACTATGTTTCTTTTATTGATGACTTTTCTAGGAAGACATGGATTTACTTCATGAAGAACAAAGATGAAGTGTTCAGCAAGTTCAAGGAATTCAAAGCCTTGATCGAGAACCACACTGAAAAGAAGATCAAGACTTTTCGATCAGACAATGGCGAAGAATTCACTTTAAATGAGTTCAAGGAACTATGTAAAGACTCAGGGATTAAGAGGGAGTTGTCCACTCCTTATAATCTACAACAAAATGGGATTGCAAAGAGGAAGAATAGAGCTATCATGGAAGCTACAATATCTATGCTTCATGATCAAGATCTTTCTATGCATCTTTGGGCAAAAGCAGCCAGAACAGTAGTGTATGTACAGAACCGTACTCCACATAGAGTACTCGAGAACAAGACTCCTGAAGAAGTCTTCTCTAGAAAGAAACTAGAAGTTAGGCATCTCAGAATATTTGGTTGTCCTGTGTACATACACATTCCAAAAGAGAAGAGAACAAAATTAGATCCTTCAGTAAAGAAGGGTACATTTGTGGGATACTTTGAAAGCTCGAAGGCTTACAGAATATACTTCCTAGGGTTCAAAAATATTGACATTAGTAGGGATGTAACATTTGACGAGGATTCAACCTACATCAAATCCAGAAAAAAACCTGCTGAAGAACCTGAAGAAGAAGAAGCTCCCAAAATTCATGATACAATCATGAACAAAGAAACTCAAGAAGAAGATCAAGAATTTGAAGAACCACAAAGACCTATAGATCCACCATAGGAGAAGAATCCTAACAAGAGGAAACCTGCTTGGGTACGAGAGATTATCCAAGGTGCGGAAAGATATGGGGTTCCAAAAGAGAATCTCAAAGAAAGAAAGATAACTAGATCATATTCTAGTTATGTAGCTTTGCTATGTGATTTTATTGATAAAGAACCTTCCAAGTATGAAGAAGCGGCAGAACAGAAAGAATGGAAGGATGCGATGATCGAAGAATATCAATCGATCATGAAGAATGATGTTTGGGATGTTGTACTGAGACCAGAAGGGAAGTCAGTTGTAACTTCCAAATGGATCTACAAGATCAAGCATGTTGCAGACGGTAGCATTGAAAAGTATAAGGCAAGATTTGTGGCTCGGGCTTTCTCTCAGAAAGAAGGAATAGACTATGAAGAAACCTTTGCACCTGTAGCTAGATACATTTCCATTAGATTAGTACTTGCTCTGGCTGTAGTGATGAAATGGAAGATACACCAAATGGATGTCAAGTCTGCTTTCTTGAATGGTGTAGTAGAAGAGGAAGTGTATGTGGATCAGCCACTCGGTTTTGAGACACATGACAGAGAGTCTCATGTGTGTAGATTGAAGAAAGCCCTGTATGTTTTGAAACAGGCACCCAGGGCATGGTACGGCAGAATTGACAGCTTTCTATCTAGTTTGGGCTTTACCAAGAGTAAAGTAAATTCCAACCTTTACTACAAGGCTGAAGATGGCAACCCGGTGATGCTTCTACTATATGTAGATGATCTATTTGTGACAGGTATGGGTGGGTTGATTGCTGATACAAAGAGAAATCTTGCTGCTGAGTTCGAGATGAAATACTTGGGAATGATGCATTATTTCCTAGGTATGGAGGTGTGGTAGACTACAAACAGAATCTTCCTTGGATAAGGGAAGTATGCAGTAGAGATCCTGAAGAGATTTGGGATGATGGACTGCAAGGCATTAACCACACCTATGGCATCAAACCTAAAGCTATTGTGTGATGCTTCATCAGAGACAGTTGATGCCACGATGTATCATCATATGATTGGCTCCCTTATGTACCTGACGAACATGAGACTAGATATTTGTTTTGTTGTGAACACCTTGAGCCAATACTTGACAGATCCGAGACATGTTCACTTGACTGCTGCAAAGCATATTCTAAGGTACCTAAAAGGTACGATTTATTATGGGCTCAAGTATAAGGCTGATCAAAGGATTAACCTGGAGGGTTATGTTGATTTAGATTGGGCAGGAAATGCCATCGATAGGAAGAGCACTTCAGGGTGTTGCTTCATTATGGGATCAAGAATGATCTCATGGTTTAGCAAGAAGAAATCCTATGTGGCACTGAGTACAACTGAAGCAGAGTATGTTGCAGCATGTTCAGCTAGTTGTGAGGCAGTATGGCCGAGGAAGCTACTGTCTGATTTATTTGATCTCCAGTTAGATGCTACTTGTATATACTGTGACAACCAGAGTTGTGTAAATTTGTTAGAGAATCCAGTATTCCATGACAAGTCGAAGCATATCGAGATCAAGTATCACTATATCATGGATATGGTGTAGAGAGGAGTAGTGAAGCTCCAGTATGTTGCGACGGACAAACAGATAGCTAATGTGTTAACTAAGCCATTAGCTAGGGTGAAGTTTGAATACTTCAGGGAGAAGCTTGGTGTTCTCCAGATTGAGATTCCTCCCAAGAGGAAGTGATATGTCCGTGCTGAGCCCTTCTGACATGGTGAGAGGATTGGTTCCTTCCATGGTCAGATGTAAGTGTTGTGCCATTCTGACATGGTGAGAGGATTGGTTCCTTCCATGGTCAGATATAAGTGTTGTTCCCTTCTAACATGGTGAGAGGATTGGTTCCTTCCATGGTCGGATGTAAGAGTTGTGACATGGTGAGAGGATTGGTTCCTTCCATTGTCAGATGTATGTATGGATTCCACACCCAGCATGAAAAAGGGTTGGCTCTATGAAGACACATCTAGTATGAAAAAGGACTAGCTCTGTGTGGATGCGACACCCAGTATGAAAAAGGACTGGCTCTGTGAAGACACATCTAGTATGAAAAAGGACTAGCTCTATGTGGATGCCACACCCAGTATGAAAAAGGACTAGCACTGAGTGGATCCCACACCCAGTATGAAAAAGGACTGGCTCTGTGAAGACTCATCTAGTATGAAAAAGGACTAGCTCTAAGTGGATGCCACATCTAGTATGAAAAAGGACTAGCTCTGTGTGATGATACATCCAGTATGAAAAAGCACTGGCTCTGTAGATGTACAGCCAGCATGAAAAAGGGTTGGCTCTGTAGAGATTCCTATGACGAGAAGAATCAAGAGATAGCACTTGTGATGATGACCCAGTGATGATGATCCAGGTCTAGTGATGATGATACATCAGTGATGATGTACAGTGATGATCCAGATCTAGTGATGATGTCCAGTGATGATCCAGATCCAGTGATGATGTCCAGTGATGATCCAGATCCGATGATGAAGCAGACTGAAAGATGAAGATGACTTGAAGAAGAAGAAGAATTGAATATGACAAAGACTAGATGATGATCAAGATGACTTGAAGACAAAGAATACTTGAAGATGATGAAGGATCGATGATGATCCAGAAGATACAGAGAAGAAGACTTGTGCTGAAAATTATGTCAAAAGAATACCTTCCTTGTTAAGAGGGAGTGTTGATGTATATGTAACTTCAGAATGTATTTCACTTGTATTTATTATATATTGTAACCCGATGTTTATTCCAGGATGTACTTGAGTTATGTCATGCCCCAATGTTCCTATCGGGAAGGTCTATCATGTAAACAAGTAATGTCAAGTCATTATGGGTAACCCTACTATTGTCTAAGGGTTAAATTCCCCATAGTTCCAGGGCACTAGGGTTATTAGACTCTCCTAGTGAGGTCAGCCCTAGTAGGGTTTTAGTCATGTAGGTATTAGTATAAATAGAGAGTTGGAATCTCTATTTAGTACACATCACATACACACTCAAGTGTAGCGCATAGTTGAGGAAGGAGAAGACATTGGGGCTAGATAGAAAGAAGGTTACTGCTGTCGGGAGATCACTTACTGTTTTGGGTTCTTCTTTTGGTGATGATTCTATCTCTGAGGAAGTTGCGGGGTTTTCACCATTTATGGTTTCCCTGAGGATAAACATTATGTTCATTGTCTCTTTTGTTTGATTGTTGTGCTTGTTATTCTCTCAATTAAAGATCCTAATATAATGCTAGCTTAACGATGAAATTATAACACAGAAAAGGTTGTTGAAGAGTGTTCATAGACCCACTAGGAGGAATGATCTGCCATCGAAGGACAAAATGACAAATGGCAGCAACAACATTCACTTTCTAGCTTTTGCAGGAGGCAATTTCCCTATAATTGTTGTCATGTTCCCAAGAAAGGAGGAACTGAGAAGGTGGCTCATTTAATTGCAAAACTGACCTAAATACCTAGGCAATCTGATATATACCATCAAATTATCAGGAGGCTCACTACATTCTAGGGATTAGAACCTTGTGGTTTTGCTGGAAACTAAAAAGTTAGGCACACAAGAGGAAATTCAATGAGGGGAAAGCTAAACTGAGTTGCTAGAGTGCTGACTACAAATGTGACTGCTAAGTGATAGAGATGACTAATTAGGATTCTACATAGTATCTTCATCTGGGTGGTTCAGTGAACAGGATCGGAGTCCTAAAGCAAGTAATCTTGGCTACTTCGGGAGATGGTTGGGAGGAACCGTCTTCTTCGGGTGTTTGTCAACTTTGAAAGTGAACATGTTTTGTATTTCTACTAATTTATTATCTAAAATTGATTTTTTGTTTATTTTTATGATATATGTATGATAAAATTTTACAGTTTTATTGATGGATTTTTGAAATAAATAGGAAACTTTATTTCCTGTAAATTTCTAGTTAAGTACATGTTGTGCCCCTACCCAACAGCCTTAAAAAACAAAACAAATTTCGTTAAACAAAAAAAAAATTTGTTTGATTAAATGTTTGAATTTCTCATTTCAAATCTAATGAATCGACCACTACTGAAATGGTGACATTCCGACAGCCACTGAATCAGTGAAATTCCATGTTTTTTTTACAACCTTTGTGAACTATGGTTAGTGGACAAAATCACTACATTGAAATCATTCTATGGAATGGATTTATCTTTACAACTTAAGGGATAAGCTATGGTTTTTATACCTCTCACCATAAATCTTAATTCGAATATTAATCAATGGGTATATGTTATTGGTTTAGTGTAAATTTGATAAGGCCTAGAACATCAAAGGCTAAATATTTTATGCAAAGGTGCCTTATCCTAAGTGTATCCTTTAAGCTCCGAACCATGCTTGATATTATCATAAGTATTTAATTTCGATTTTTATAATATGTTCCATATTGTGAAGGTTTGGTTTTGGTTTGATAGTTTATGTTGTGTCGTATGCTCGCCAACTTCGAAGATTTAAATCGTTTTAAGGTAAGGTCGATGTTAAACACCCAAGGTTCGTTCCCTCTGGTTGTTTTGATTCATGTCGCTCTCTACTCTACTTGATTATGAATTGATATGGTATCATTGCACTCGTACATGACTCTGTAAATGTCATTCAATTGAAAGTACGTGCTCTGTGTTGTGGCTAGTTGCTCTTTGAACACCTGTGGATCATTTAAGGTATGGTTGTATGTCGATTGCATCGGATAAATGATGGTAAAACGAGTCTATTCTGGAGTCTTTGTCATCACTTGCTATTATCTTGAAGTGCCTCTCTGTGTGATCATTCCTCCATCCATGTTGAGTCTATAGGAGTCTTGTCTGGGTTTGCTCATGGCGCATTTTGTTTATCACAGAGTTGGGTTTCATTGCTTGTGTTTTCTGCTCGGTTTGCATCTTGAATGCTCACTCTCCAGCTCATTATCATATTTCAATTTGTGGTATCTTTTTTGTGTGCGGCTTGGTGCATTTGGGCATGCAGCCATGGCTCCGGTTGTAAGGGTTGAACCCAATGACATGAAACTCCTTGATGGAAACCCTGAGCTCTTAGCCAAGGTTGAAGCAGTTGGATGGTTGCCATTCATTCGCAAGTTTGCAGACTCAAACCCTGAGGTGACTAGGTTATTTTCTATGTCGTTGGTTGATGCTAGGGTTAGGGTGGCTGATCTTCAATTCAGGGTCGACGAACGCTCAGTTGCTTTGGCTATGGGCTTGTCGTTGACAGGTGAATGTTGGTTCAAATACAAGCAGATGGAGATCACTAAATGGAGACAGATGATGAAGAATCCTTGCCAGGATGTGTCCTTTAGAACCAGCGTATTGTGGAAATACTTTAAGAAAGAGTGGCGACCAGTCTTGGACATTATTCACAGGTATGTGACCTGCGAGGGTCATCTTTCCTCGGCTTACGTATATCATCTTCTATTAATGGCTGTGTTTCTCAGCTTTCCTATCAATTTTCCTATTATTTGGTTTAGAGTATGAACAAGATGTCTTCGGCCATTAAGAAGGGGCCGAAGAATATCAGTCACAGCCTGTTTCATCACGGCCTGGTTAGGATGTTGATAGAAAGAGAGTTGTCTAAACAGAATCGTTCATGGGATGATTTTATCGAACATAATGGCTTCTTGGCATTCCGCCATTGCCAATTCAATTGTACTGAAGAGTGTTTAAGGCATCAAAAGCCTTGTAAGGTTCCGGCTTCACCTGTGCACAAGCCTGTGTCAAACCCTAAAAATTGTGGAAGCCCCAGCGTCCGCGATGATATCGTTCCCACTCCTGTGAGTAGTCCTGGTACTCCTATTCCTTCCAAGCGCACGAGGAAGTCTTCGAACCTATCCCCTGTGACGCCGAAACGTAATGATAGCACCTGCAAACAGAAAGGCAAAAGGCCGAATGCTAAGGTTATTGGTAGGTTTACAAGAAGTATGGTTGCTAAGGGTAGTGCTGTTAAGTCTTCCGTGAGTAAAAACATTGATATTGAAACAGTTGTGCTAGATGACGAAGAAGAGAATCCTGTCTCGCCTAGTGATGGCCTTGACATTGATCATGAGCCGATCGTAAATCCTGCAGATAGCAGTCCTCCTGTGTCCAATAAGAATCTTTAGGTTGACCCTGTGGTCGATCCTCCTATTAAGGGCAAGTCTGTAGAAGCGAATTTACCAGGTTCTTATCAAATTGGTGAAATGATTCACCCGTTATTTGTAAACTGTTTGTTGGATAAAATACATAGGATGGAGGAATGAGTGACAACGATGGTTGCACATCGTGATGCCATGAAAGCTGAGAATGTAAGGCTGAAAGAGAAGGTAGATTCAGATGATAAGTGTCTACTGCGTCTGAAAAAGCATAAGAATAGGTTGATGAAAAAGTCCTGAAATTGCAAAATGAGAATCATAAGAATGAGGAAAAAGTGTGTGAGCTTAATGCTCATGTTACTTTCATGCAATTCAAGGGTCATTCTCAGAATCCAGCGAATGGCGTGAATATACAGGTGTTTAATGCCCCTATTAAATTATAATATTTTGGGCAAACTCACTATTGTATATATGTTTAAGAAGATTTCAAGTTTGAAGTTATAATCAAGTGATAATCAAGTTATTTTTGTTACAGGTATTGGTGTGCATTGATTCATGCATTATGTAGTTTACTTTATTTTGCTCTTGCGTGTGTATTAATTATTTATCTTTACTGTGTAGTATTGCAGATGATATTGTTGATGTGTTTCTCTTGGATTTTGATGATCACCCATTTTCAGGATGATCCCTGGATGATCGTGAACAAATCGGTTGACTATGTTGTCTCCCAGGTATCATTACATAATTAGTGTCTTTGTCATTTTTGATTCACTGATATAAATCGATTCTTTTCCATTTCAAGACATTATAACGCATAGAGAAAAATGACAATTACATTTGTCATTTTTAATAAAATTGGTTAAGATTTCGATTTTATAGTTGCCAGTTTTATAGAACTATCTCCTTGGGAGATTAAATGTATTTAAAGGAGATATGCATTACGGGGATAATGGGGGTCGATAGTGGGGAAAAGGACAAGACAAGATCACTGTAATTATTTCCTGTAACTTCAGACAATTTTTTGTTAGCAGTTGCAGCACTTTAACTGGTGATATCTATATATATTTACAGTATTTATACTTTCCAAATGTATTTATGATATCGTTTGATCTTGTCACTTTTTCTGCAGTATTTATGTTTGTCATTATTTCTTTAATGAATTATGCAAATACATCATGTTTAAATGTCGAATTATACTGGTTTTGATTTGCTAATATATGTCATATAATAAATTTGATGTTGTCATCATAATATGTGTGATATACTCGTTCACTGTGTGATCTTGTTTAAATTCTGAATTTCTTCTGAATATTTTCAGGATTATTAGAACAGTAGCATTATTTGCAATTTGATGCCAGGTTAATGCTTTTTACGCTCCTGCTCAGGATAGAATAGTTAGGGTATATTAGTGATAGTTCTTGTTTATTTTATAGAAAAACCCATTGAATCAGATCTTTACATTTATACTACTACCAAGTTATTTTCTGATCTTGTTGTAAATGTACATGTGTTTATAGTGTAGATTATGTAAATTGATTTAATTTGTTAATATCTTCTTAATCATTTGTTCTTATATTCATAGATTAATTGTTTAACTAGATTAGTTTTGCAGTGATTAATTGTGTAATATATTGATTAACCAGCAATTATATTAACTAGTTTTCTCTGTAAATTCATAAGGATAGCATAGATCTAATTAACAAACAGTAGCTACACTTTTAGTCTTCTCCTGTAGATGGGAGTATTTTAGGGAAGGCAACAGGGCCTTAATCCCGTCAGAGACAGCTACCTAATGACTGGGAGTATCTTGAAAACTCTTGGATCGGGTTGTCTCTTGGTTGACAATCGTGCCCATTCCGGCCTGTCAACAATACAGAGAATGGATTTTACAATTTAAATATTTTCATAGTAGAACTTATAGATTATCCTTTATTTCTTTTAAAAACACATTATCATACACATTGCTATCTAATTATTACGTATTATACATATATAGTAAACAAATTAGTATTTCCTTAGTTTTCTTATAAACCCTTGCAAGCTAAACACATAACTACTTTCGTCGCAATGACCTTCTGTCAAGGGTTCGAGACTCATCAAATAAAATACTTATGAATATTAATAAAATTACTCAGTATCATCTGCATACATCCGGAAGGATTAATGATTCTAATAAAAATCTCACACAACCGACGAGGCTTAATAAACTTTTAGTATCAATTTTCTTTTAGCCGAAAGGCTTATCATTTACTAGGAGGGTTGAGAATTAGAATTATCACAGTTTCAAACTAACCATAAATACAAATAAACTCTATATAAATTAAAATAAGCCTAGGATTTTCTCTGAAGGGGAACTTGTCTTGCTCTGGGATCAAGATAAAGAACCCCCGGGGGGCAGGTAAGTTCAAGGCCATGTGGTTAGGACCCTATGTCGTGTCTAAAGTTTTGAGTAAAGGCGCATATGAATTAATGGATTATGATGGGAACAA
>LPNX011226976.1:0-32199 GCA_001517045.1 Pseudotsuga menziesii
GTGAGGTGAATCAGCTTTGTTGCCTCTTCCTCCTCCACTCATTCCTCCATGCTTTTGCATGTATGAGCTTCCATTTGACCACTCTTTAGCTTGCCCATGTGCCCTTTCTAATTTTTGGGGTCCTTGATAGATTTGGGATCAGCTTTTTACACCTATGGGGGATTTGCCTATTTTGGGTAAGCCTGCTTTATGCTAGATTTGGATGCTTCCTCATGCATTCGATTTGCTCATGTATTCTATATATTCAGCAGCCTATGTTATTACAGGGTTGGCTATTGTACACTCAGTTAATATAATTTTGTGTTACAGCTCCATATTCAGTCTCCATTGTTGATAATTTTGCATGATCAATTGTTAATTGCTGTGAGTGAAATTAATCTACTGCAGGCATGAATTTCTACAACCCCTAGATCACTGGCCCTTTCGGTGACAGACCACAAAGCAGCCTGAATTCTCACCCGAAGTGACTCTAATGGGTTGGCCAAGGACTCAAGCATCTTGGACCGGGTTTTGTGGCAATCCCACTGGTGGCTCACAGCTCTCCTAGCTGCGGTCTCTCCTCTGCACGTCGCGCGATCTCCTGCTCGTGTCGCACGATTTCCTCTCCTTGCAGCTCTTCTGGCCACAAGAAATTCCTTTATACCACCGCGTGATCCTTTCCTGTAGCACACACTTTCTCAGGCCCGCGATATCTCCAACCTTATCGCATCGCCGCGCACGGTGCGACATGCAGATTCTGCCCAACGCTAAGTCCTTCACCTGCGGTATCGCGCACCACAGCTCCTCTGCCGATGTGGTATCACCTCTCTGTGATATCCTACCTCCACAGTTTAGCACACTTAGTGTTTCTCGTGTCGACTTGCAAGACTTAACATACAAGGCTATTCGATACAGCAATAGAGACCGTTTTACGCAGGGCATAAATGAACCATAAACAGCGTGCCAAAGATGTTAACCTATATTCATCCTTCTCTATTGCTGTGAACTGATTAACACATTCATTCATTAAACTGTAAACATAGTCCATAAACTGACTGAGAAATGCATAAATAAACATCATACATAAACCAATCGCATAACACTGATTTTAACGTGGTTCACCTCCAGGATGGAAGTTACGTCCACAGAACTGTGTTTTATTATAGCTCAGGGGAAGGTAAAACACAGTTTTGCTGCACCGCATATGTAGCTTAAGATCTTCTCTCTTAGATCTATTTTTTCTTCTATATTGCTCTCCTACAATATACTCTTCCCTCTCTATTGATCCCTACGGATCTTTACATACATATTCTATAAGCCAGCTACTAGTTGTCATAAGATTGCTACCGCTAATAACAGAACCAGAGCTAGGCTTTTACAACAGTCTAATAGTCTACAAAACACTACTAACAAAATAATTAGCTAGCTCTTCGACCCGTCAACGAACTAACCAACTAACCAACTAACCAACTAACCAACCCTTTTACAATACAAAATATATTCTTATATAGGCAGCCCGAAGGTTGTGCCATTACAACACTGTGGTCCTGTCCCAACAGTAACCCAAAACCTAACTTAGTGACAGTCGGCATATTTGTACTTGAGGTGGCCGCTTTCTGTCACACCATAGCTCTTTGCAGTCGTCCATGCTTCCCGGTACTGATCATGGGTACTATGCACCGCTTCACTTTTCTGTCTTTCACCTTCAATGCTTCATCCTCGTTGCTCCTTTTCCTTTATGAGGGTCACTGAGCCCTCCTGTCTGCCGCCGCTGCCTTCAATGCAGTGGTTGAGCTCTCTCTTCTCGGCCGCTCAGGTACCGTTGCCTTCTTGACTTTTCTATCTTAAAAGTCATGGTTTCCAGCTCTGCTCTCCAGCTGGAAACATGCTACGGTGTTGTAGCTCTGTCTTAACTTCTTTCCGCCAAAACTAGCAGCTTCTTCTGTAGCTGCGGGACCCTGCTCCAACATTAACTACAAGTATATTTCTGATTTGACTGAAAAAAGTTATGGTCATAGGGTTACCAAAGATCAAGTTTTCTATGGGATTCTGTCAAGGTTGTATCCTAGAAAAACACCCAGAGCACAAATATGAGAGAGTTAGTCATGAGAGAACCTATGCACCTCTTGAGTTGATCCACAGTGACATTGCTGGTCCATTCCCTCATATGTCCATGAGTCAAGCCAAATATGCACTGACCTTCATAGATGAATTTTCTAGGTATTGTTGGGTTCACTTCCTAAAGCATAAGTCTGAATTTTTTGACCTCTTCAAAGTCTTTAAAGCCGTGGTTGAAAACCAGTCTCGGAGGAAACACAAGATCCACAGATCTGACAATGGTGGTGAGTATGTCAATTCTGAGTTCATACAATGGTGGTGAGTATGTCAATTCTAAGTTCATTCAGTATTGTAAAGATGTAGGTATTTAGATGCAGCATTCAATCCCTTACACACCACAACAAAATGGTGTTGCCGAGAGAAAGAACAGGTCTCTAAAGGAGATGGAAACCTGCATGATGGAGGCTAAGACTTTTCCACCAAAGTTTTGGGCCGAGGCTATAAACTGTGCCTCCTACATCTAGAATAGAGTTCCTCATAAGCATATTGATGGTATGACTCCTTTCGAATCTTGGAGTGGGCACAAGCTAGATGTGACCCATTTTAGGATTTTTGGCTCAAAGGCTTGGGATAGAATTCCAACTGAAAAGAGAAAGGATTTGTAGCCCCAAAGCCAAGAAGGCCTATTTGTTGGTTATTCTAAAGATTCAAAAGGGCACAAGATGATCAACTTGAGCACTAACAAATCTTTCATTGAAAGAATTTTTCAGTTCCAAGAAGAGCCTTTAGTAGTAGTTGAAGTTGGAGAGTCCTCTTCACCACCAGAACCATTGATTGTAAGTGAAGAGACTAATGAGTTTGCTGATTCTGATGTGTCTCATAATGATTATTTAACTGCAGATCCTAACAGTCCTACAAGACCAAAATGGGCAGAAAATATCATTCATTTAGCTGGGGAACTAGCTAGAAATCCTAATGACACTAGGAGGACTAGATCTCAATTTGAGAGTGCCCTTTGTGTGAAAGATCCCTTATTTGATGAGAAGTGCTATCTGATGTTTGAATTACACCCAAAGACATATGAATATGCATCACATGATTCAAACAACCATGAAAGAATAATTCACCTCACTCCAGAAGAACAACACTTGGGAACTAGTTGATCTTCCCCTAGGGAGGAAGCTAGTTCAATGTAAGTGGGTTTTCAAGACTAAGTTTGCTGCTGATGGTTCACCTTTTAAATATAAGTCAATATTGGTATCCAAGGGATACTCACAAGTACATGGTATTGACTACAATGAAACCTTTGCACCAGTGGCAAAGATGGACTCCATAATGCTAGCTTTAGCCATTGGAGCTTCGAAGCAGTGGGAGGTACATCACATGGATGTGAAGTGTGCTCTCCTAAATGGAGATCTCACTGAGGATATTTACATGAAGCAACGTGAAGGGTTTGTTTCTAATCCATGTTTAGTGTGCAGGTTAAAAAAATCATTGTATGAGCTCAAGCAAGCCCCCAAGGCTTGGTATGCCAAGATTGATGGAATTTTGCTATCATTGAGTTTTGTTCAATGTAGGTCTTTTCCTAATGTCTATTTGAAGTTGATTCATGGTTCTTTGATGATTATTGTATTGTATGTGGATGACCTTCTAATTATAGGAAGTTCAAAGAAAGAGATTGCCTTCTTGAAGGATGCAATGGACCATGCATTTTCTATGACATATTTGGGATTGTTGAGCCAATTCTTGGGTCTCAAAATTGCTCAATCCCAACATGGAATAAAAGTACATCATTCCAAGTATGCCTTAGATTTTCTGAACAAGTTCAACATGAAATATTTCAAGCCAAGCAAGAATCCCTTCCTTTCATGAGTTAAGCTTGAAGAAGCAGGTTCTTCTCCTATGGTGAATAATACACTATATAGGCAGTTGATTGGGTGTTTTATTTATCATACACACACTTGAACTAACTTATCTTATGCAGATAGTGTGGATTCAAGATACATGGATAAGCTTCATGAGATCCACTGGAGGGCAGCCAAAAGGATCCTAAACTTTGTTCAAGGAACAAGAACTCATGGGATATTCTACAAAGAAAAATCTGATCTTGATTTGATTAGGTTTACTAACAATGATTGGGAAAGTGACAACACAGATCGAAAGTCTACATCAGGATCAGGGATGATTTTCGGGGCGAATTATAGCCCATAGGCGAATTTCAAGGGGTGCCCAAAAAAAGGTGGGCGAATTTTTAATATTAAAATGGTTTTTTTTTAATTTAATAAATTAGCCCATTTTTTATTTTATATATAATTTTCCCCAATTAAATAGCCTGTGCAGTTAAACTATGAAAATTCATACAATGGAATTTAGCCCGCCCGTCAATGGGGAAAATAGGACATTCGCCTGGATTTCTTCTATAATGGAGGTTAAATCGCCAGAAATTTCCAGTTTTGGAAGAGAAATGGAGATGGTTCGCCTAGATTTTAAGGATGAAAGGTTAGGAATTTGGTATTTCACCCTTGTTTATGGATCTTTGGGTAAAGTTCTCTCAGTTCGTCCTTGATTTGCAGGATCATGGACGCAAGACAACGTTCTATTGTAGGTGGTGGCCAGGCCATGGACGCATGACAACATTTGATTTCAGGTGGTGTTTTCTTTGGTTTGCCAAAGATGCAAGACAGACAGGGTTTGGACGATGGACATGGTTTGATTCCATGTGGTGGTGGTCATGGCCGTGGTGTTCTTCATTCTCCATGGACGCGGGATAGGGTTTGATATGATGTGATTTCATGGGTTTTATTTCCAGGACCTTCATTGGCCATGAAAGATGGGCATAGTCAGATTTTGTGTTTGCCGTTTTTTTCTGTGTTTCTTAAAGCCATTGCAATTCTCTTTGGTGTTTTTGTTTCTTGCTAGATTCTGTATTTTTTTAGCATGGCCATGCTAAATTCTCTTTTGGTATATTGTTTATCCTGTTCACTTATGTATCATCATTTCTTTCATGGGTTTTCAAGCTCAGGGTTTAATGGGTCTATGGTTTTCATTGTGTGTCTTTTTCTTTCTATGGGTTTAATGCTGAGAAAATTAGGTAGATCGAAATAGCCCAACTGATCAGATTCACAGGTGCAGTGTGCCGAGGCTACCCCACTATTAAGTTATACATAAATCTACTCATTCCATTAGTGGTACTAGGGGTGCGGTTTGTTTTCTAGGTATACTGAATTTGGAGGTGTGTCTCCTCATAGACCAGTGGAAGATCTGGCCTTTGTAGTATGGATGATCTAGTCGCTTTGAAATATTTGGTTACAAAGGTGAGTGCATCTACAGTATGTGTAGAAGAAATAGATCCTTTACCTAAGTGGCATCTTCCTAAATTGTATAATTCAGAAATGTATAAATTATCTCACTTTTCTTGCATGCCAAAACACGCTCATATTTTTTAGAATGAGTTATCTATTGAAGATACCCATTTAGACCATCATTATTTACAGTTCATTAAGAAGAACGATATCCAGTCATATAAATCCAAAGGTTTCAAGTATACCCATTTAGACCATCGTTATTTACAGTTCATTAAGAAGAAATATATCATGTCATATAAATCAAAGGTTTCAAGTTCTTGCATCTTGGTTGTGTACAAATTGATACCACTCCTTTGTTTTGAATAGGCCTTAATGCTTTTATATAGAATAACTTATGGAATACAAACATTTAAACTTTCTTGATGTAGTTCTTGATACCATGCAAGCCTCCTTGCATGATGGTCTTGTTTATCTGTCTGTTTATCCTAATTTCGTTGTATCTATGTTTTTCCTTACATTCACTCTTCTAGATAGAGAGCCCCTTGACTAATAGATCCTTACAATGGTTCACTTCTTCTATATAGATAGGCACTCTCTGGGATGTATCCAGCTTCCTCACTATATTTCTATACAGATATTCTTTCCTTCGACCTCAGATGGTAGGATAGATTCACAGTAAACTTTAGAGGTTGACCCCTACTCTCTGTGGCCCAATGGCAGGCCCTTGGAGCACTGAGGCTCTTTTCTAGGAGCTTGGATTTAGAGAATTGTATTTCTTTTGACATTATGGTAGCTTCTCTCATCATAATGATTAGTTTAGTTTATTTCTTTTATATCGATGAACTTCACACTCCTACTTTGTAAGTTTGTATGGCCACTTATGTATTGAGTACTCCCATTGACCTACTTTTGGTCATTTGTTGGACATTAATAAACTTGGCATATGTTATTCCATTTACAGACTCATGGTCTCACTATGAAACAAAAGCCTGAACATCGTACTCTCCATTACTGATTTGTCTACCTTATATGCATACCATTCATGCGTGCAAAGAATTAGGAAAAAAAGTAGAACACATTCTTTTAACCCTAGGTCATTATACGCTTTCTGAACAACTATTGTAGGTATGATTCCAAAGCCATGCCAATTGTTGAGGACCTTGTTGATATTTTGTTCATCACTACACTTTAACCAACCCAAATGGTGGTTGTAGTTGTACAGTGCAATGGAGGTAATGGTAGTGCAAGGATCTCATCATAGCATTGGACAACCTCTGAGGGAACATACACCTGCACATTCAGCCTCCTTTTGTCCAAGACTCCAAGTGCATAAGTATTTAGCTCATTGTTTTCCAAAAAGTTTCTTTAGTTATTTACTTAATTTTTAATGCTCCTTGTATTCCATAATTGTTTGATTGCTTGCTTACTGGAATTCTATGTGATCATTTAAGGAACCATTGCTTGATTTGTAAAAATCTTCCCAAGGTTTTTTACTGTTCCCTAGGTTGGAACCTTTACAGGGAAATTTTGGGAACCTCTTCCTGATTGTATCATATCATCCTTGAGTGCAATTACTTGGTTGGCCATCTCTACACCATACACAGTTTACAGTATGTCCTTGTTTGTCACTAATATTTATGAAGAACATATTATCCCTTCTCCACAAGACATTTGCTTGATTTATATTTCCCCTAATGATCCTAAATTTCTCAAAATATAGCACTTTCTGCCTAGGATGTGTTCAGTAAACCTTTTGTGTTAGAGATGTACCTTTTCAGAATATGCAAACTGATTTATGTCAAATTGAAAAAGCTAATTGGTTTTATTTTTTTCAATTACTGATAAAATCCTAATTTTGTTGTATCTCCATTTTTCCTTACATTCACTCTTCTAGATAGAGATCCCCTTGACTACTAGATCCTTACAATGGTTCACCTCTTCTATATAGAGAGGCACTCTCTGGGATGGATCTAGCTTCCTCACCAAATTTCTATATAGATATTCTTTCCGTCGACCTCAGATGGTAGGATAGATTCACAGTCAAATTTAGAGGTTGACCCCTGCTCTATGTGGCCCAATGGCAGGCCCTTGGAGCACTGAGGCTCTTTTCTAAGAGCTTGGATTTAGAGAATTGTATTTTATTTTGACATTATGGTAGCTTCTCTCATCATAATGATTAGTTTAGTTTATTTCTTTTATATCAATGGCCTTCACACTCCTACTTTGTAAGTTTGTATGGCCACTTATGTGTTGAGTAGTCCCATTGACCTACTTTTGGTCATTGGTTGGACATTAATAAACTTGTCATATGTTATTCCATTTATAGACTCATGGTCTCACTATGAAACAAAAGCCTGAACATCGTACTCTCTATTACTGATTTGTCTACCTTATATGCATACCATTCATGCGTGCAAAGAATTATGAAAAAAAGTAGAACACATTGTTTTAACCCTAGGTCATTATACGCTTTTTGAGAAACTATTGTAGGTATGATTCCAAAGCCATGTCAATTGTTGAGGACCTTGTTGATATTTTGTTCATCACTACACTTTAACCAACCTAAATGGTGGTGTAGTTGTGCAGTGCAATGGAGGTAATGGTAGTGCAAGGATCTCATCATAGAATTGGACAACCTCTGAGGGAACATACACCTACACATTCAGCCTCCTTTTGTCCAAGACTCCAAGTGCATAAGTATTTAGCTCATTGTTTCCCAAAAAGTTTCTTTAGTTATTTACTTAATTTTTAATGCTCCTTGTATTCCATAATTGTTTGATTGCTTGCTTACTAGAATTCTGTGTGATCATTTAAGGAACCGTTGCAATATTTAGATGTATCAAATAACTCTCTTTTAGGAAACATCCCTTCATATATTGGAGCCATGGTGAAATTAGTAGACCTCAGCCTAGGAATCAATAAATGTTTTGGCCCTTTGCCTTTAGAAATTGGAAATCTTGTCGATTTGGTAAATCTTTATTCCCCTTCCTCCTTGCTAAGAGGACCAATACCTAAAGAGATTGGAAATATGAGAAGCTTAGAAAAATTAGACCTGTCAAACAATCCTCTACACTCTCCCATCCCAAACTCCATTAGAAATCTGCAAAACCTTACAATTTTGAATCTTGTGAATGTTGAGATCAATGGTTCAATCCTTGTAGAGCTTGGTAACTGTAGAAATTTAAGGACTGTGGTGTTAACCTTCAAGTCTCTCACAGGTTCTCTTCCAGATACACTTGCATATCTCTTCCTTTTTTCATTCTCTGTAGAACAAAATCAATTGATTGGAACTATGCCTTCTTGGTTGGGAAGGTGGCAGAAAGATGACTACATTCTACTTGCTTCAAATCATTTTAGTGACCACATTCCTCCAGAGCTTGGAAATTGCTCCTCGATGACTCATTTGAATCTAAGCAACAATCAATTGACAGGCTATATACCTCCACAGCTGTGTAATGCAAAGTTTCTAAGTGAAATTGACTTGGAGAATAATATGCTTCTGGGTACTATTGAAAATACATTTATCAATTGCAAAAAATTGACCCAGTTGATCCTGAATCATAACCAAATTACTGGCAGGATTCCTGGATATTTTGGTGAGATTCCTGTCCTCCTACTTGGGCTGGATCACAACAATTCAAGTGGTGAATTGCCTGAAAAGATATGGAGTTCAACAACCCTCTTGGAATTTAGTATTGCTTACAACTTCCTTGGAGGTAGGCTCTCTGCTGAAATGGGTAAGTCCACAACACTAGAACGTTTGATTCTCAATGACAATAAGTTGGAAGGAGAAATACCAAAGGAAATTGGTAGATTGTCAAGCTTGTCTGTGCTTTCTTTGAATGGAAATCATTTGGAAGGAAGAATTCCAACTGATTTTTTTCAATGTATCAGTCTAACTACTTTAGAACTTGGGAAAAAACATCTAAATGGAACCATTTCGAAGGATATTGGCATGTTAGTGCAGCTGGAATGTTTGGTACTTTATCATAATGATCTTTCTTGTCCTATTCCTACAAAAATTGCAGTAGGTTTTCAACAGGTTCATATTCCAGATTCAAGTTATCTGCAACACCATGGAATATTTGATCTCTCCTGGAATCATCTTTCAGGGTCCATTCCAGAAGAACTTGGGGGCTGCATTGTCATTGTGGATTTGCTGCTTAACAACAACAACCTCACAGGAGTGGTGCCCAAGTCACTGGACCATCTTACAAATTTAACAACTCTAGATTTATCATACAATAATGTGGTCAGTGAAATTCCTAGGGAGATTGCAACAAGTAAAAAGCTTCAAGGTCTAGCATTGG
Source organism: Pseudotsuga menziesii (assembly GCA_001517045.1). Taxonomy (NCBI): domain Eukaryota; kingdom Viridiplantae; phylum Streptophyta; class Pinopsida; order Pinales; family Pinaceae; genus Pseudotsuga; species Pseudotsuga menziesii. The sequence continues at coordinate 9,653 of LPNX011226976.1, forward strand.
CATATAATAAACTGAATGGCATTATTCCACCAGAGCTTGGAGACCTCAGTAGTTTGGTGAAGATGAATCTTATGGATAAAAAATTACATGGAAAGATTCTTGATACAACTGGAGAGTTAAATGGGCTTTCTCACCTTGATGTGATAATGAGCTCTCATGTAAACTGTGTAGATCTCTTGCAAACTTGGTCAACATCATTGGTCTATATGTACAACAAAATAGGTTATCTGGTGGCATTGCTGGCTTTATTTCAAAGAGCACAGTCTGGCATTAGATGACATTGAATTTGAGTTTAAATTTATTTAGTGGAGAAATTCCAAGATCCTTTGCCAATATCTCTTGTATAACCTACTTGGATCTTCATAGCAGTGAATTTATAGGTGCCATTGCTCCAGAGCTTGGTAGTCTTTCACATCTTATATACCTGGAAATGTTTGATAATTATCTGACAGGAGTAGTCCCTGATGAATTATGTGACCTTATGGATCTTAACTTCTTCAATCTGTCGGATAATTTGCTAGAAGGATCTCTTCCTGAGGGTGGTGGATGTAGTAATTTTACGGCTTCTTCATTTGTTAGAAACAAGGGTGTGTGTGGAAATATGATAGGCCATAATTGCAATCTTAGTCCAAAACAATAGCCTCATCTATTAAGGACTGGGGTGATTATTGGTATCACAATAGGAAGCACCCTTTTTGTGCTTGGCCTCATTTTTGCTTAGGTAAAATCGAAAATGTTAAAGCAAGAGGCTTTCCCTAAGGTGGATGAGAAGAGAAAATTGAACCCAGCCATTGAACCTAACCTTCCTATTATAAGTAATAGCAAGTCAAAAGAGCCCCTTCAGCATAAATGTAGCCATGTTTGAAAGGCCCTTCCTTCGCCCGACATTGGCTAATATACTGCGGATTACAAATAATTTTTGTAAGACCAACATAATTGGAGATGGTGGGTTTGGTACAGTTTATAAAGCTGTACTTCCTGATGAAAGAACTGTAGCCATCAAAAATATTGGACAGGCTCGAACTCAAGGCCATAGAGAATTTCTAGCAGAGATGGAGGCCTTAGGAAAAGTCAAGCACATAAATTTGGTTCCATTACTTGGATACTGCTCTTTCGGTGATGATAAATTGTTGGTCTATGATTTTATGGTGAATGGAAGCCTTGATTATTGCTAAGGAATAGAGCTGATGTATTGGAGGTCCTTGATTGGCCGAAATTATTTAATATTGCTATGGGTTCAGCTAAGGGCCTTGCATTTCTTCATCATGGATTTATCCCTCACATCATTCATAGAGACATGAAAAGTAGCAACATACTGTTGGATGCTGACTTTGAACCTAGAGTTGCATACTTCAAATTGGCACGCCTTATTAGTGCCTGTGAGACTCATGTGAGCAGATATAGCAGGTCCCTTTGGATATATACCTCCAGAATATGGTCAAAGTTGGAGATCAACAACCAGAGGCGATTTCTATAGCTTTGGGGTCATTTTTCTTGAGATTTTCATAGGGAAGGAACCAACTGGACCAAATTTCAAAGATATAGAAGGTGGTAATCTGGTAGGATGGTTTCAGCAGATGATTAACAAAGGGAAAGCAACTGAGGCCTTGGATTTTGTCACTTCTAATGGATCTTGGAAGTTTCAAATGCTTCAAATGCTGCATGTGGCCTCAATGTGCACTCATGATGATCCTGTCAAGTGCCCTAATATGATACAGGTTGTCAAGTTTCTTGGAGATATAGAATGCCACCCTCAAACATTTGGCTAAGATCATTGGGAAAATACATCAATATTAAAGGTGATTTTTGCAACTTCATTTCAAGTAACTCATGTTTCCTTTCATTTGGTTCCCATCTTTTTCCTTTCTTTGTGTTTGTTTTTTTGTCAACGTTATTCTATAAATCAAGCTTATGATGGCTTTTGTTTCCTTGACCAACTTTCAAGTTTCTCTCATACCTGGCAAAGGGACTAAGTTAATGGAAACGCCTAGGTGAGAGATTTTGTTGGGAAATTTTTGGAAAGACCCAACTAAGAGTGAGTTGCTGGGCTATTTTCAAGATATCTGATTGGCATGATTATTATGCAGCTAGTGGTCTAACATAGTAGATATGTGAAAACGTCTAGATGCTTCAGAAGATCTATGTAGAATACCATACTAGTTATAACTACTATATGTTATCAAACTTTGTAGTGTTCTTGGTATGTTTCACAGAGTACATATAGTGCAGCTAAGCCTATTTCTGTTTTTGTTGTATATAATGCTTCCACTAAAAACAATTTAAAGAATTATCTGATCCTTTTGAGGGCAGAGATCTTGGAATTGTTCGTTATTTAATTGTCCTCTCTTACACATTTTTTGAAAAATCTCAAAATGCATGTACTCTTAACATATAATTTTTACAAAGGGAATTAAGAGCGATGTGCAGGACATCTCAACCAATCGTTACTCACAAGAGCTGACAGTAATAACAAATCTTTTTTTTCTTTCTTTCTTTTAATATGTCTTTTCGTCATCCTGAATTTGTACACTTAGGAATTCTTTGATATGAAGAGTTGAGAAGAAAAACACTTCACATTCTCTTCTAGCTTTAATATTTGTACACAATTTTCAGGACATGGTTGAAATTATTCTACAGAATATTTATTTTAGTGAATTTCCAGAGTTGAAATTGCACATTTATTGTTTGAGAATTATCTGAGAATTTATTTATGGCATTGTATAATACATATTTATTTTCCATTATATTGTGATTGTGTATGAATGATAAAATTATTGTTATTTAAATAGGCACAGTTTGGTATCAAAATATCGTTTTGCATGCAGTTGTTGAACTATACATAGCAAATTAAATTTCATCATCCAATCAATTATGTTGATGAAGTAGAGTTTGATGTTGTCCCATTAGAAATGTGCATGGTGTGAATGTTAGGTAAGGTGAATGCATCATTGTGATGTAATCCAAAGTCTCATAAATCACTAGACTTGTCAAATATGACCAAGCTTGATTAGTGATAATGCAAAATTCAAGATCAAATGCTCTTAGTACTCATTTCAATTTTTGAAGCACACAAATTGTTGAAATCATTTTGCTTTGTTAGTCTTGCAACGAAAGAAAGATGGGACAATGACACTCTCTAATCAAGGGTGTTAGGAACCCAAGGTTTCATCACAAAGAATATAGAGTGGATAGAGAAATCATAGAAGTAACTAGATAACTTATTACAACGACATTATGGATTATTTCAAGAATGAAAAAGATTGCCTTTGAGTTGCGTAATCAAAACTCTGTGAAAACTTAAGGAAGAAACCCTGTTGTTCAAAGCTTTCATCCTTTTATCCCACCAACTGTTCAAACCCCTCTAGACTTTCAAGTTCCTCCTTGTGTTCTGAATCCACCTAGACAAATGGTTGCTAGGTTTTCTCCATTCATCGTAGGAGACCTATTGGCATGAGACCAACATTCCTCTAATATAATTGGCATAATTTTCATATGTTAGGTACTAATTCCCAAAATACTTTGAAATAAGTGGAACCAATCAACCAATTGATTGATTGATCTTCTTTGTTCCCTCAATGTTAGGATTCTTTTGCAATTATATGTCTAGTTAATAACTTTTGGAACTGAATTGTATGCCTATGTGCAACTCGAGATATCTTTAGCAACCATGCTCCTACAAATTTCAATAGCTTCCTTAAATAATTGTTTTTGTTGCTCTGCATAGAGCCTAGGTGCTCAAAGACCTGTCTTCTTAATCTCAACTGGTTCATGATCATTAATATATGCTTAGGTCACGAACCTCCTTTTGTTGATTGCATTTGTTTTATCATGGATGGATGGCTTAGTATGATGCCTTGGAGTCTAGATTGGTAGATCTTTGGTTCATGTGATGGTGACATGGATAATTTGTGATCTCATTTGATATGGATGGAGCTCTTTGAGCCCTCAGTAGTTCTATGGATGATTGAAAGCAAACCTGGGCATGTTGTCCTGTTTAATCCTCATACATGAATCAAAATGATTTCTGGGCACATTCCTTGATGACTTGGGCATATGTTGAGCCTCCTAACAACCTAATTAGTTGATTTGGGATATTTTGGGTAGTTATGGTATTTATTAGCCTCAAACAACAACATATCAACATATTGGTTGTCATTGCTTGTGTATTGGCTGTTTACCTTGCTTTCTCCTTCTCAGCCCCCATAAGCCTTCATCGTCACAGGTCTATAGAACAGATGAAATCTAGGATTATGTAGACTAGTTTTACACTTTTAATATTTTGCAAGAGGCCTTTCTTCTACTTCAAGGTTTTCATCTCTGCTTTGAGCCCAGTAGTGTCTTTGAAGTGCTTATGTACATGGATTGCTATTGGTGGTAAATATGAGATTTAATGTCAATTATTTAAGAAGTTGTAGAATATGATTTATTTTGCAGTGTGTGACTATATATCCTACTTCTGTCAGATGTTTAGCTAATTGCTTTTGTGCTCTGCACCTTTGAGCTATATCCTTTGTTCCTAACATAGGCTGGTTGGCAGTTTATTATTTAACACAAATCAATGTTTTTGTTTTTGTTTATATTTCCCATCGATTCTGCAGTGATATGTTCTTCAATTGTTAATTATTTTCCCTTCTTTTCCCATACACCATCCCTTCCTAGCCAACCTAGCCATCACAACCAGTACAAAAAAATGGAATAAAGAAAGAAACAGGAAAAAGAAAAAGAAAAAAGAAGGATACATGCATTGTATGGCCATTCTATCTCACACAGAACAACATCTACTGGATTGATTGTTTACATTGTTTGATTCAGGTCAGCCAAGAAACATGGCAATGGAATCAATGGAAACCATGCACGAGCAATCAAACATGATTGGAATGGCCACAAATACTAGCCTTCCTCAGGAAAGGGGATGAGAAGATGAAATTGGTGTTGGATTAACAGATAAGAAATGGCCAAGATGGGACTGCACAAATTTGTGAACTCAGAAATGGCCAGGGTGGGACTGCACAAATTTGACATACTCGGGATTATGGTGAGTATTTACTGTTGACACTCTGTTAACAGAATTGATAAGAGAATTGAGACTATTGAGTATTGATCTTTCAATACTCTGTCAAGGAAAATCGTAACAACATTAAGGTAAGTAATCATCTCAGAGCTGGACTTGCCGTACTAGGGAGTGTTGGGAGCATACACAACAGTGTGGAAACTATGGTTTGGAGGTATTATGCATACAGGGAGGGTTTGTGATGGGCATACTTTTCTGGGTCAAAATTTAGAAACGAAGGTCTCCCACCAAAATCTACCCCTTGGCCTCTAAGTTCTCAAAGAATGAATAAAAAAACTCTTGCTTAATGACTTAGTGAAAATCTTCCAATTATGCAATGAGAGCAAGCCAATAGAGAATTGACCATTGTCCTAAAGCCATCGATCCTGCATATAGGGTCATCATTCAAAGTGATTTGGAGTGAGTAAAATTTCCAGAATGAAACAATATTTGATCTTTCAATGGAATAATTTCCTTTAAAGAGTGGTCAATGAAGAACACTAGTAAAGCGGGGCATGTAGCATCCTTTTTCCCATCTTGCACAATATTGAAAAGGAGATCTTAGGTTTGCTTGATCCATAATAAGAGTTAGAATCAATCAGGTCCAAAATTGAAAGAAGAGAGTTCAGTCTAAAAGGTGTTTCAGCAGGACCATGTGCTGCAGTCCAATAACTATGCACATCAGAGTGACAATCGATAGTGTTATGGATGCATGTCGCACTTATATTTTAGTTGTATGCATGTAAGCACTGACCCATGGGCACAAATTTGGGTGCAGTATCACAATTTAGTTTGACACAGGTTTGCTGAAGTGGATAGAGATCTCAACAAGGGGTTATGAGCAGAAGCTCACAGTCATAAAAAATTGTCACATCTTTTCTCTATCTTTTCATCTTCTTGACTATTGTACACTAATGTATTGTTGAGATATGAACAAATGAGATCTACAATGCTTCATATTCATCATGTTGTATTTATATTCCTTTCTCATTTTGTAATGGGGTTGAGTAAAGGTAGTAGTACAGCTGATTCGATTCCATTGGATCTCTGGAGTTTGTAGAAATTGATGGATTGTAGTTGCTGATAAAAGATTCAATTCTGTTCATATCTTTGTTGTACATAATGTTTTGTTTATTGAAAATTTGGATTTGATATTTTCTTCAATTTTTTTTTTCCTATTGTGTGGATTCATTTTCCAAGATTGTTTGATTACTTCAATATTTGCTTGCCATTTTATATTGGCTGTGTATGCGGGATTATATATTGTAGTTGTTGCACTTATTTCCACTAGGCATACTTTGGGATAATATTGGTATTAGAATTTTAGAGCATTTGTTTCACATGTAGTTGTTGATTCGCTACACGATTTATGGGAAATATTTTCTCTCAGATAAAGAAGGAAATGGAGGATGAATTGCAGAGTTGTGTTGGAATGGTTGAAGCCAAAGTTGCTACTCTAAACTCAAAATTTGGGCCTATGGATGGTCAATTAATGAATATAGCCCATATGTGGTAGAATTTAAAAACTTCTATAACAACATTATAGGCTACTGTTCAATAGCAATTGTTTGATAGCAATCTAGGCAAGAAATGAATTACTTCTTAAGGAGGCTCGATGCTAAATCTAGGTTCCTCTTTCAAAGTGAAACCCAAAGTGAAAATTTCACTCTATGACTGATCAGGTGGAGGCCTTGGACTTGATAATTTCCCAAGGAAGTTAGATCCCCCTTTTTCAAATTGTAACAATTTACAGATGATGAAAAAGCTGTATTTGAAAAACTATGCATGCCTAGGCAAGCTTTGCTGTGATGGGAGGATTTATGTGAGTGCAAGATAAATATTGGTTCCATGTAGGCTGTGACTTGGGACATATTTAAAGCCTCATTGAATAAAAAATTCTACCCCCTTAATTATTGGAAGCTCTTAACAACAAGAGCGGCAATACCTAATTTAAAAATCCAATGAATTGGTAGATGCCTATATGTTATATAGCATTTAACTCAAATTGATGCATGAAGAAGCCGAATTGGTGGTCAAGTTAAATTAGCAGAAGCTAATAAAAGTTGGAAGAAGATTAATAGTGTTGTTGTTGCTAATGCAAAGCATGGTGCACAAATGAAGCCATTTAGTGGGACTGTGAGTTCTGTGCATTGTCTTTTAACTTGTGTGAGTAGTGAGGCTATGTGGGCATGGAAGTGTGAGGGAGACCATGTGAGGGAGATTTGAGACCTTCGGCCTGTGACTCTCGGATGCTATGAAACATAATTCTTACTGCTAGATGTTGTGGACTGTTGGAATCGTAGAAACCTTGCTGTTGGATATTTATTGTTGTGGCCATAGTTAAAACTTAAAACTTAATACCTCAAGTATTTTCCATAGTCCCTTGTTGGATATTGTGGGTACAGTGAATAGTAAATATTTAATTATTTTTTGCTACTAGACAACAAATACCTCAAACATTTACTATTACGTGGCTGTTGGTTGTGACGTTGCAACTAGGAGAAAATACTCAGAATAGGGTCTAGCACTGCTGGAAGAAAATGCTCAGAACAGGGTACTTCTAGACTTGTTCTCTTGCTATTGTGTGCTGGATATTAGCAGTTGGGTGTGCTTTTGCCAATTGGATAAGCTTAAATTGTTGTTATGTAATAGTTTTAATGGTTAACATTTCAATTCTCATATTTTAAATATTTTTAGTATTTGGGCTGGCCTCCTATGTTGGAGACTTCAATGTTCCATAGATTTTGTGGGGTGATTCCACATGTCCCCTTGGATGTGTTCCCTTGCTCCCAAATTTGCACATCCCAGAAACTTGGTGGAACATTAGTGTTTTTTTTCCTTGGAAATAAATCTTTGGGAAACGTTTGGGAATTTGCCCCCATTTTGATGATGGTACCCAATCTAAAAATTGTGGTGTAGACTTTGTGTGCTTAACTAACCTTGTGGTAATCTAACAACTGACCAACACACAATATGTACATTAAGCATATAATGAAAGTAACACATTAAACATATGATGAAGGTAACAAAAAGAATTATGATAAGATAAGATTATTTTATTAATGTCCAACAAATGATCCCAAAAGTAGGTCAAGAGGACTATGCAGTACCATGATAACAATACAAAGTGAGATCCCAAAAGTAGCTCCTATAAAAAGCTAAAAGCTAACAATACAAAGTGGGATCCCAAAAGTATCTCCTATAAAAAGCTAAAAGCAGAACTCAAACCTAACCCCAACTCCATATATGAATTTGAGGTTATGTTTTAGGTAAAAATAGATTCCAGATTATACTTTTTTGTTGTAACATTGATGATTTGAGCTACATTACCTTCATGCAGCTTATTTTAAGATTGATGGTTTGATATTTATCTCTTACATTGTCTCTTTCTTGTATTTGATAGGAAATGACACTGGAATTTGAGAAAGCTAGGCTGAGGAGCTATCTCTTCACATAGATAGTTTCCTAACATTAAATGATAAATAACTAATTTGACAATGCTTTCGCTAAGAAAGAATGGGCTCATTCAAGTACATGAAACCATGTTGGTGTTTAGCACAAATATCTTGACAAATTTTTATGGTTTGTTTATTGCTTTTGTTTGAAGCATTTTGTCGATTTTTGAAGTTTGTGTGTATTTTGGTTAAATATTGTGTTAATTCCTTTGAATGATTCTAGTTCTCATTTGATGCTTGATTTAACCCTTTGTTGTAGCTTGAATCAAGGTTGGTTTTAGGATTTGAGAAAAGATTATTTTATTAACTTTTAGTTGCATGAATTAATTTTCTTTAGTTTTTCAATTCTTTTACGCTGACTGTATATTTTCTTTGAAAATACTTATCGTTATTCAAAAAAATAAACGAGCTCTACATATCTAAGAAAAGAGAAAAATGGTCTATGGACTAGGTTCCTATGCATTGATCGTAGGATACCTATTGGCACAAGACCAACATTCATCTAATGCAATAATCAATTGGCATAATTACAATGCATAATTGTATTAGACTCCATGATCATAATTGGCTAGTGGAGGCCAAGATCGAGCATAATGTATAATTCTATGAGTTTATCATTTTGTTAAGATTCAAGTCCCCACATGTCCATTGGACCATTAAGGGACGAGATAACAAGTGGAGTCCCCACTTGCCTTGAATCTAGTCAGTGCAGTTGTGTTTCACTGACACCTTCCTGTTGTGACTTGTGAGTCTACATGTTATGTTGTTGATGATGTGATTCATGTTATTTGACTAATGTTGTTATTCTTTTATTTTGACAATATTCTATAAATTAGTGAAAGATTCACCAGTTTTTACAATTTTTTATAATGAAGTTAAATATTTGCCAAGTTTTTACAACATTATATAACAAAATGAAATATTCGCCAAGATTTTACAACATTATATAATAAAATGAAAGATTCGCCAAAATTTTACAACATTATATAATAAAACTAAAGATTCGCCAAATTTTTTATATATACATATTATATTATTGATAAAATCGCCTTCAAATTTTCCTATATATCGGAGAGATTCACCCAATTTTTATACATATAAATTTAGGGGGGGGTTTAAAATCATCCCTGATCAGGATATGTGTTCATGCTTGCAAAAGGGCCAATCAGCTGGTCAAGCAAGAAGCAGAGTGCCATAGCACTCTCATCTACAGAGGTAGAGTATAGAGGAGTTGTAAATGCAGCAACTCAATGTTTGTGGCTGCAGAGAATACTTGGAGAATGTGGTTTCGAATCATAGTTTTCAACTATTATCTACTATGATAATCATAGCACCATTTGAATCTGCAATGATCCAATTCAAAGATAGCTAACCAAGCACATTGAGATCCATATGCGCTACATCAACTTGTGCATGATGGTACCATTCATCTACTCTTCTGTGCATCTTCAGAACAAGTAGCAGACATCTTCACCAAAGTTTTTTGTGAGAATACTTTCAGCAATCTCAATTCATTGCTGGGGATTACTGAACATGCTGTGAAGCATGATATATGACAAGATTTCCAAATTTTGTTTTCCTGCCCATGTTTAAGGGAGGATTTTTCCCACTGGGTTTTTGCTTCTTTCCTTGGTTGTATGGACCAGCAGTATAGAATTATGGTGTAGCTTTTAAAAGTATCCTACATAAATTAGATGTATAGCATGGGCTGTATTGAGATGGTTATGCGATTTTATTACTATTTGGGTATAAAAATGCTTATGGTTTTATTAATGTTATTGCCTTGATTCTAGACATCCATAGGATTCGATGTCACGACCTCTGTTGGAAAATTGGGTTTTAGTTATTAAATGTTTAATGTGATGTGACAGTTATGTGTAGATTTATATGGGACCTTTAAACACTTTATGTTTTTATAAGGGATGACTGTAATAATAGGAATGTGAATTAAACGTTTGGGTTTGTAAATGGATGTGATTTGGAATGTAGATTTTTATATAATAAGACAAAGGTTTGATCTTGGACCGCATGGATGGTCACGATGCCTTCTCTATTTGGTTAATTATGATTATGTTTATTAAATGGAATGTTATGATATTTAATTTGTTTTGAAATGATTATGTGGAGTAGACCTTAGAAGGTCTTTAAAAATTTGTTTAGCTTGTTTATTATATGGACTCTGTCCTTAGTAGATCTAGTTTAAACTATAAACTTGTGTTAGTTAACATAACTAATAGTTTAATTAAATTCTACTAAACTAGTTTTGTTAAAAAAATTAGGGCAAGCCTCTACTGACAAATGGAATATGTCAGAAAATTATTAAATATAGAGAATAAGGTTATATAAACATAATACTAAGATCAAAACCTAGTTAATACAGGAACATTTATGAGAGATACAACCCTGAACATAAACAACATATGATAAAAATTCTCTAGCCTATGATTAGTAAATTGTAGATACAAACCCTAGTAGATTGTTAACCATAAAACTTAACCATTAGGGTTTAGAAATTATATTGCAGCCATTAGTTAACATAAATAGTAATGAATCTTTAGGAATAAAATGAAATAGGCCTTTGAGGGTTTCATACCTGGATTTGAAGCTTTGTCAATGGCTGCACCTGCACACTTAAATAACCAGCATTAACAATTAAATGTAGATCTAACCTCCATTTGATGACCAAATCACTTCGGAACTACCACGTTCCTCCCAATCATGACTTAGAACTGTTCTTGGTTCTAATCTAGATTCCCCCAAGCTGGACTCCAACAATGCAAGTAGCTTAGAGCTCCCAAGGTAGGGTTTCCTAACTGGTATTCAGTTCTGAACCAGTCCTCTTTTCCTTGCAGGAGAAAGTTCTCTAGGAAAAACACATGAGAGCCAAAAACAGGTAGAATAATAATTCTCCAAGATGAAAAATCAGAACACCAAGCCTTTGCTTGCCATTTATATACAGAATTTTTAGTCAAAGGGGTAGTTAAATCAAAAAATCCTTGATTTCTTGATTTAACCCTTTTTAATTTACTAGGGTAATTTTCAATTCTTAACCCAGGAACTTTTAACGAGTTCCTAGTTAGTCTTTCATAGATATTTCACTATTTATTAATCCTTTAATAATAAATAATAATTGGTGGAGCTTCTCTTCTTTCTTTATTTAATTATATAATTAATTATTTATACATACTATGTATAAAGTACATAGTATTAAAATACTTGTTAGCATTTTTCTTCGGGCATCATGTATCATGATCCCTTAGAATTAACGACACTTCTTTATGAAGGTCAAGTAGATAGATGGCTCAGGTATAATAGGCTAGGCAACTCTAAAGATCCTTGCATGTTGGATTTTCCTCATATAACGTGGTAGTTCTTCAGTACTTGATAAGAATACATAAATTCGAAATTTCATTTAATCACTTAAAAATAAGTATGATGAAATCAATATTATTCTTGAGTCGTTTTCACTCAGAGGTGATTTTAATCTTTTCAGTGACCCCTAGCGCTTACCAAATCCCATACTCAACAATTATAATAGGGAGTTACAAACATAGTGCAACTCCAGAGCTCTTGCTCAACACTAAATGCTAGGATGTACTTGTATGATACACCTAGGGATACAATGGCCAAAGATTCAATGTTCGAGAGCTTATGCTCAACATCAACATGGCATGCTCCTGAGCTTATGCCCAACATTTGCAATTATATTTTCATGTGTTCCAGAGCTTTATACTCAACACAAAATGTAAGTATTCACGTGGTCTAGAGTCTTTTGCTCAACACAAAAAATCTCATCGATCATATGCTTCAGGGTCCACACCCAACACAAAACATTTCATAAATCATGTGCTTCAGGGTCCACGCCCAACACAAAACATCTCATCAATCATGTGCTTTAGGGTCCATGCCCAACACAAAACATATACATACATATATATCATCACCAATTGGCTTATGCCCAATATACAAAACAAATCATCATGTTCATGTGCAGTGGGGTCTTTGACCCAATATAAAATAAAACATCAATATAGTCATCATGATCAATAGACTCATGCCTATAAATGGTAGGTCCAAAATTTGGGATATTATAGCCCTCCCCGCTTAGTACAACACCGTTCCTGGTGTTCTAGGGACTCTAAATGATATCATGAAACAAGGCGAAATAAGCCTTACTCATGGTGGCCTCATTCTCCTAGGTAGCCTCATCTACCTCAAAGTGCTTCCACTGCACTTTCAATTGGACTACAGTGCACTTTCGAAGCTGCACTTCTCTCTTGTCCAATAAATGCAAAGGCTCAGGGGAAAATTCCCCCTCAGGTTTCACCTATAATAATGACCAATCAATGACATGCTTAGTGTCATAAACATATTTATTTAATAAAGATGCATGGAAAACATTATGAACTCTTACGTGTGCAGGTAATGCTAGTTCATAAGCTAGTCGTCCTTTCTTGGCCAGAATTTCAGAAGGTCCACAAAACCTAGGTGCTAACTTACCACACCTACCCAAGCTCAACGAGTTGCATTTTGCTTTCACTTTCAAGTAGACATGCTCACCTACTTGATAGTCTTTATATTTTCTTTTTTTATCCGCATAACTTTTCTGACGGTCCTGTGCCTCTTTAAGGTTTCCCTGGACCTTCGTAACTAACTATTCCAAGTCCAATAACAGGTTAGGCTCTAACATGAGCTGATCCACCAGATTGTCCCAAGTAACTGGGGTCCTACACTTCCGTCCATAGATTACCTTGAAAGGACTCATCTTGGTGGAAGCCTAATACCCGTTGTTATATGAAAAATCTTCAAGGTGCAGATAATCCTCGCACTTGGTGGGGTTGTTCATGACATACATTCGAAGCATGTTTTTAATAATTTGGTTTACTCTTTCAGTCTGCCCATCCATCTGCAGGTGATGAGCAGTGCTAAATTTCAGCTACATCTCTAATCCAGAGAATAAAGATCTCCAAAATTTTCTTGTAAACTTAACATCTTGATCTGAGATAAGCACTTTGGGCATCCCTCGCAATCTAAATATCTCTTTCAGGAAGATATCGGCAATTTCCACAGCCTTGTAGGTTTATTTCACGGGTATGAAGTGTGCTTCCTTTGACAGCTTGTCAATGACTACGAAGATGGAATCATTTTTCTTCTTGCTTTTCGTTAAGCCAGTAATAAAATCCATACATATAACCTCCCACTTCCATTCCAGAACGGGCAATGGCTGTTGCAATCCTGAAGGATGTTGGTGCTCAGCTTTAATTAGATGGCATTCCTGACATTTTGCAATAAACATTGCAATGTCGGCCTTTAACTTAGGCCAGAAAAAGTGTCTCTTGACAGCAGATATCATCTTTTGATATACCGAGTGTCCCAAGTAGGGTTCCCTATGAAATTTTGTGAGGATGCTGGATCGAATGTCCCCTCCAACTGGAACATACAATATATCCTTGGACCATAGTAGTGTAGATTCATCCACCTTGTATTCCTTCTGTTGTTGAAACAACCGGTCCTCTTCGACTTTCTTGAGGATTTCCACATAGAATGGGTCAACCTTGTTAGCCGTTCTAATCTTCTCATGCAAATCTACATCTGTTTGACTCAGGGTTACCTCATATATAATATGAGTTCGTCGACTCAAAGCATTGGCAACTTTGTTCTCTTTTCCCTTAATATGCTTTAGTTCAAAGTGATACTCACTCAGGAAAGCCAACCATCTAGCTTGCCTCGCATTCAAATCGGTTTGATTGAATAAATACTCTAGACTCATATTGTCAGTCTTTACAAGGAACTTCCTTCCCATGAGGTAGTTCCTCCAGATCTTCAGAGCGTGGATAATGGCCACTAGCTCAAGATCGTGCATTGAATAATTATGCTCATTCTCTTTTAATTTCCATGATTCATAACATATTGCATGATCATTTTGCAAAAGGACTCCTCCAAGTCCTTCCTTGCTTGCATCCATGCAGACCACGAGATCCCCATCAGGATCCCCAATCCACAACATTGGTGTGGTCATCAAAATATGCTTAAGCTTTTGAAAAATTTCTTCACACTTGTCAGTCCATAAGAACTTGTTCACTTTCTTATACAAATCCATCACGGGACAAGCGATTCTTGAGAATTTCTCAATGAACTTTTGATAATACCCAGCTAAACCCAAAAAGGACCTAATGTCAGTGACACTAGTCGAGGTAGGCCTATCCTTTATAGCTCGAATATTTTTTGGGTCCACAACTATTCCTGCCTCATATATGATGTGACCTAGGTACTATATTTGTGGTTGGTAAAAGTCACATTTACTAAACTTAGTGTAAATCTGGTGTTCTCTCAATACCCAAAGTACTATGCGAAGGTGTTCTTCGTGTTCCTCCTTATTCTTGGAATAGACCAGAATGTCGTCAATAAAGACTAGTACGAACTTATCCAGATATTTACTGAATATGTTGTTCATCATACACATAAAGTTTGTGGGTGCATTGGTCAACCTGAATGACATCACTACAAACTTGTAGTGCCCATACCTCGTACGAAAGGCGGTTTTGGGAATATCTTCGTCTCGGATCCGTACCTGATGGTACCCAAATCGCAGGTCAATCTTCGAAAAGATTTTGGCTCCTCCCACCTGGTTGAACAAATCATCGATTCTAGGGAGAGGGTAATGGTTCTTTAAAGTCATTTTTTTCAACTAACGATAATCAATGTACATCCACATCGTACCGTCCTTCTTCTTTATGAACAAAATCAGTGCTCCCCAAGGGGACACACTGGGTCAGATGTACCCTTTCTCTATCAACTCCTGCAACTGCAAGCTCCACCAATTCGAGTGCACTCATGCGGTAAGGGGCTTTGGAGGTGGGAACTGATCCTGGGGTCAGTTCAATGGAAAAGTATAGGTCTTGTTTCAGAGGTAATCTGGGGATTTCCTCAGGAAACACGTCCTTGAATTCTTCAAGAATGGGGAATTATTCTATGCATTGTTCTCTATCAGACTCTATGTCTCGGATGTTCACCGCAAATAACTTGCAGCCCTTCCTAACACACTTCTTTGCTTATAAGGCAGAGATCTGTCTCACCGAAACTTTCTTTGGGATGCCTTGAACCTTCACTTGGTTCCCTTGAATTTTAGTACACAAGATAGACTTGTGTAGACAATATAACATGACATGGTGTTGTTCCAACCAGTCCATGCCAATAAGAATATCGTACGATCCTAAAGGTAGGATTTTCAGGTTTACCTTAATAAGGAAACCATTCAGGTTTACTTCACATTCTTTAAAAAAATTTGAAACCTTCCATTTCATACTGGTGGCTAGCTGTACCAACCAAGGTTTTTCTTGCTTTACTTTTCCTAACTTGCAAAAATCAACAATCTTAGGTGCAACATAGCTGCGGCAAGAACCGAGATCAATACATATTGAAACAAAGGTGTTCAAGATCTTACCTTCGATCTCGACCATTATAGCTTGATGGTCCACCTATTAGCCATCTAATGCTGCATAGATTTGCGGGGTTCTCGCTATATCCTCAATGATAGGTTCTTCTTGTAGGTTATGCAAGACTCCATTGTTCTTGTTCTTACAATCTTGGGCGTAATGAGTCCCGTTGCATTTCCAGCACTTGATAGCTAAAGGGGTAACATTGGCTCCACTCGCCACTTTCTTATTAACATTAGGGACTGGTACATAAGGATTTGTACCAATTTTGTTGAAGTTCTTGCTCGCTTGAAAGATGTTATTTTTCTTTCTATAAGGCTGCAGGTTTGACCCAGGCTTGTTGTTATCAGAAACGTTTCTAGACATTTCTCTGTTTCAGTTCTGGTTTTCTTACCGTAACTGCCCATGCTCATAATAGATTCGGACCTTGTGTAGTGCAGTATCTAGTGTCTTTGGCATGTTGAATTCTATCCTGTCCTGTAAACTGGAAGGAAAACATCCTAGGAACTGTTGGATCTTCATTTTCTCTTCTTTGATATATGGTACATAATGCAACAGATCTAGAAATTTGTTTATAAATGCATCCATAGTCATGGACCCCATGCGTAGTTCATGGAACTCTTTTACCTTGTGGTCGAAGAACCTTTCTGACATGTATTTTTCTTGGAATATCTTTCAGAATTTTTCCTAGTTTATTTCTCATAGCTCATCTTTCTTGGTGTGCTTTAAATCCACCACCATCTTACTACCTTACCATTCAGGTTGTAGATGGCAAGCCTAGCCTGCATCACCCTTGAATAGTTATGAACCTGGAAATACTTACTCATTCCCAGCAACCATTCTTCAGCCTTTTCTCCCATATTTACTTCACCTTCGTAGGTTGGGGCTCTTATTTTTCGATACTCCCCCCTGAAGACTGTCGTCATTTCTTTGCCTCTTTCTCCATGGAGAAAGTGATTCATCACTAGTAGGACTATGATGATCTCCTTTATTTTCTTTAGGTGTACCTTCTTTTTCTGCTTCCCTTGGGCTACTATCTCGCTCATGGTATGGTTCTCTTTTGGATCTGTTGGTGGACTGGGTAGGTTTACCTTGCGGGCTCCCTCCTGTCATGTTATGCAATAATGCTTCATTTATAGCTTCCTGTTCCTTTCTTTCATTTAGACTGTCTTCTCTGAAGCTTTTCAGTTTAGCTTGAAGATTGTGCAAAGTTTTGAACACATCAGAGTTTAGCTCAACCACCAAGTTCACTTCTAGAGTGGGGGTGGTCATTTCTTCCATCCAACTTTTTTCTTCCTCAGTATTCATAAACTGAACAACGCTGTAAAAATTTTCCTGTAACACAAAAAAATTTAATAGCAGCAAAAATTTATGTTAGTAACAAAAATTAGTTATCATACTTTATTTTCTCTACGTGAATGCCTGGTGTGCCCATAAGTCTATCAGTTTTGAAACTGGGCTCTGATACCACTTGTAATGTCCCCTAAATTTGAAAAAAAATAGAAAATTATAGGCTAGTGAAAACTACCCAAAAGGGATCATTATTACTCGTGCGGAAATATAGGTGCTACTTATACTTTCGATCTCTTTGAAATCTTCCCACTGTCTTGTTAATCTCTTATCCATTCAGTGACTATTTGTTCGTTTACTTCTTATGTATTAATTCTTTTATTTAAGCTATTGATATATATTAGTTATTACTGTCCGTTAATTAATGAGGTGTATAGATCATTGTTTTTATCCTGCACATGTGTACTTTGTTTATTTAATAGAAACTAACTTAACTTTTTTGATGGGAACAAAGTGATGGAGTGGAGGGACTCGTTCTCTCATGACGATCTGAGAGGTAAGGTCATTCTTCGTTATGCAGGATTACTTAGTTCATTCGAAATAAGGTGCCTTATTTATTTACTTACAGGTTACTTTTGTGACATCAGGATTATTGGTTACTTGAATCCATTCAGTTCCTAGTTATACTTCCAGTTACGCCTTGCACTTTTATTATTGTTCTGTTTTACGACTCAGGTACGCTCTATGTTCATTAATTATATTTATTCGTTAATATACTAGATGCTATGAATTATATTACTGTCCCTACAATTATTATTATCTATCTCTTGGTTAGTTACTTACTCTTCTCTTGTTTCCATTTTGCAGGTATGTCTTGGTTACGAGTTTGGAAACTTACGCTTGTTTTTCCTAGCGAGGGCATCATGGCATACTATGTTTTCCATGATTCCTAAATACTACAAGACTTAGAATAAAACCCTAAGCACAAATTATACCTATAGGAACTAGCATAAAGGGCATGTGATAACACTATAAGCTTTGATATTAAGGGAAAACATTGCAAAAATTATATCATAGTGTTAAGAACTGCGTATACCATAATGTGGGGAGACTATGGTTTGAATACCATCTCATTAGCACTAAGCCTGTGCTAACTTATGAAGGTGGTGAAACTATAGGATAGAGGGTTTAACATATGACTTGACTGATATAGCATCGATTCCATAAACTATGGTTGGGGTTTATGGAGGCGTTAATGGCCACCAGCTGGTGCCATTAATGCCATTGAGGTTGGTGAAAACGCTTGGCAAAGGACTTGGAATTCACTTTTTGTGCATTATGGTTTTGGCATTGTGGTTTAGCGTGGCCTCTGCGCAGTTGGAGAAGGGAGGCGACCTCCATCGATTCACAGGTAAGATTAGGCCAACTCTATGTAAAATGCATTTGCTTCATTGGTTCCTTCATGGCATGGTCATGCTTCTCATGCCATCATTGGTTTGTCTGTAGGTGAACGTGAAGGCGCTCCGGGATTTGCATAGGATACACTTGTCAATTTGGGATTTCTTCTTCACGGCCATGGTAATCTTGCTAGCAATATTTACTTGCCTCCTCTTGTTCTGGGCATTCTTGAGTGGGGATTCTTTACTTGGTAGGGGTTTCGATGGTACTTGTTGACTCTGCCTTTGGGGTTTAAGATGTATCTTTATTTGGTTTTAAATAGACTCTCGTGGAGAGGTTTGGCATTTGTTTGGGCCGTGGCTGCACCATTACTTGTAATGGTGCCATAGCTCATAGCTTGCCATTTAACATTTTAATACTTGACTGTTGTAAAAGAGGACTTCATGCCTCACTGTGTAAATACACTGTGCATTGGTTTTTAATAAAGAATGTAATGTATTTTGGGTATGAAATGGTTACGATTTCATTCAGCTTTTATAATGGATTATACTGTGTAAAATAAATTGGGACTGTGTAGTAGATTTTAAATGCTACGTTTTAAATTGCCGACTTACTGGGTTCAATTTGTGGCTTTCATCTTGTGGGATTTACTCTGTGCATTAATAATGGTTTGGGTTTGGAAGTATGCACATCACTCTAATTTTATTGTTTGTAATTTAAGTTGGGAAAACTTCTAGAACTTGTGGCGTAATTCCATGGGCTGTGCCATCATAGCAATAGTGTCGTAGCCCATTGGATTGCCACCATATGCTCTCCGTTAACGTTAGAATGGAGACTATGTTTTAACAGAGTATTTAACTTTTAGTTTTGTATTGGCTCAGCGTGGGTGCAAGTCATGCCATGAATGGCATGTGCCTCTCCCAATGACCGCGATAACTTTAGTTGGCATTTGATATGTAAATTGTTTATTTTTAAAATGATAGGGCTGTAACAGCTAGTGTTATGACAACCCATGATATCGATGTGTTTTATTAGCATGACTATGTGAT
This sequence comes from Pseudotsuga menziesii, assembly GCA_001517045.1. Lineage (NCBI taxonomy): Eukaryota > Viridiplantae > Streptophyta > Pinopsida > Pinales > Pinaceae > Pseudotsuga > Pseudotsuga menziesii. Next base: position 29,331 of record LPNX011226976.1, read on the forward strand.
TAAGATTGGAAATTGGCTAAGGTCGTAGCTAGGGTCTTTACGACCTCACTGTTAGTGTATGCATTGTTTGTTTTATAGAATTGTGGTGTAGCTTTTAAAAGTAGCCTGCATATATTAGATGTATAGCATGGGCTGTATTGAGATGGTTATGTGGTTTGCTTACTGTTTGGGTATAAAAATGCTTATGGTTTTATTAATGTTATTGCCTTGAGTCTGGACATCCATAGGATTCGATGTCACGACCTCTGTTGGAAAATTGGGTTTTAGTTATTAAATGTTTAATGTGATGCGACAGTTGTGCATAGATTTATATGGGAGCTTTAAACACTTTATGTTTTTATAAGGGATGAATGTAATAATAGGACTGTGGATTAAACATTTGGGTTATGTAAATGGATGCAATTTGGACTATAGATTTTTATATAATAAGACAAAGGTTTGATCTTGGACCACATGGATGGTCACGATGCCTTCTATGTTTGGTTAATAATGATTATGTTTATTAAATGGAATGTTACGATATTTAATTTGTTTTTAAGGGATTATGTGGAGCAGACCTTAGAAGGTCTTTAAAAATTTATTTAGCTTGTTTATTATATGAACTCTGTCCTTAGTAGATCTAGTTTAAATTATAAACATGTATTATTTAACATAACTAATACTTTAATTAAATTCTACTGAACTAGTTTTGTTAAAAAAATTAGGGAAAGCCTCTACTGACAAATGGAATATGTCAGCAGAGTATTAAATACAGAGAACAAGGTATAAACATAATACTAAGACCAAAACCTAGTTAATAGATGAACATTTATGAGAGATGCAACCCTGAACATAAAAAAACATATGATAAAAATTCTCCAACCTATGATTAGTAAATTTTAGATACAAACCCTAACAGATTGTTAACCATAAAACTTTCGGGTTTAGAAATTATATTCCAGCCATTATTTAACATAAACAGTAATGAATCTTTAGGAAGAAAATGAAATAGGCCTTCAAGGGTTTCATAACTGGATTTGAATCTTTCTCAATGGTTGCACCTGCACACTTAAATAACCAGCATTAACATTAAAATGCAGATCTGACCTCTGTTTGATGACCAAATCACTTGGGAACTACCACGTTCCTCCCAACCATGACCCGGAACTGTTCCTGGTTCTAATTTGGATCCCCCCAAGCTGGACTCTAACATGCAAGTAGCTTAGATCTCTTAAGGTAGGGTTTCCTAACTGGTATTTAGTTCTAAATCCATCTGCTTTTCCTTTTAGGAGAAGTTCTCTAGGAAAAACACTTGAGAGCCAAAGACAGGTAGAATAATAATTCTCCAAGATGAAAAATCAGAACCCCAAGCCTTTGCTTGTCTTGAGTCGTTAGAGATGGAATTTTCAGTCAAAGGGGCATTTAAATCAAGAAATCATTGATTTCTTGATTTAACCCTTTTAAATTTACTGGGGTAATTTTCAATTCTTAACCTATGAACTTTTAACTAGTTCCTAGTTAGTCTTTAATTGATATTTCACTATTTATTAATCCTTTAATAATAAATAATAATTGGTGGAGCTTCTCTTCTTTCTTTATTTAATTATATAATTAATTCTTAATGCATACTATGTATAAAGTACATAGTATTAAAATACTTGTTAGCATTTGTCTTCGGGCATCATGTATCATGATCCCTTAGAATTAACGACACTTCTTTATGAAGGTTAAGTAGATTGATGGATCGGGTCTACTAGACTAGGTAACTCTAAACATCCTTGCATGTTGGATTCCCCTCGTATAACGTGGTAGTTCTTTAGTACTTGATGAGAATACAGAAATTCAAAAGTTCATTTAATCACTTAAAAATAAGTATGATGAGATCAATATTATTCTCGAGTCGTTTTCCTTCCGAGATGATTTTAATCTTTTCAGTAACCCCTATCACTTACTAGATCCCATACTCAATGATTATAACAGGGAGTTACAAACATAGTGCAACTCCAGAGCTCTCGCTCAACACTAAATGCTAGGATGTACTTGTATGATACACCTAGCGATACAATGGCCAAAGATCTGATGCTCCAGAGCTTATGCTTAACATCAACATGGAATGCTCCAAAGCTTATGCCCAACATTTCCAATTATATTTTCATGTGTTCCAGAGATTTATGATCAACACAAAATGTAAGTATTCACATGCTCTAGATTCTTTCGCTCGACACAAAACATCTCATTGATCATGTGCTTCTGGGTCCATGCGCAACACAAAAAATTTCATAAATCATGTGCTTCAGGGTCCATGCCCAACAAAAAACACTTCATCAATCATGTGCTTCAGGGTCCACGCCCAACGCAAAACATATATATACATATATATCATCAACAATTGGCTTACGCCCAATATACAAAACAAATCATCATGTTCATGTGCATTGGGGTCTTCGACCCAATATAAAATAAAACATCAATATAATCATCATGATCAATAGGCTCATGCCTATAAATGGTAGGTCAAAAATTTGGGATATTACATCTACACTGGGATTTATTTTCTACTGACTACTCTGATTAGGGTTATTTTGAGTGGAATTCTGGTCTCTTGAAACAATATTGGCCATCATTGAGTCTAGACTGTTACCTTGGAATGAAAATTAAAATGGTGAACAATTTCATGAAAATAAGACGGAATATAGTATTAATCGACAAAAAAAACTCTAGGAATGGTAATTAAAATGGTGAAAACTTGTGTGAGAGTAAGATGCAAGATAGTATAAATAGACAGAAAATTTTTAAAACTTGAAAATTTAAGGATAATCTCTCTCTCTCTCTCTCTCTCTCTCTCTCTCTCTCTCTCTCTCTCTCTCTATATATATATATATATATATAT
>LPNX011226976.1:32275-201358 GCA_001517045.1 Pseudotsuga menziesii
TGGAAATTGTTTTCCAACCTACAATTAGAAAATGATAGTAAGATAACTTCAGTAATGATAATAACAACGATATCATTAAGTTAAAGATGACTTATAAGGTATAATTGAAATTGTGAATAATGTTAGTTTCAAATTGATGGAGGATGTTATAATATCAATCTAAGAATTTGTAGTCCAAACGAATTTTTATTCTTTAAGTTTTTTTTATGTAGATAATGCATTATCAACTATTTATGTTTTGTAATTGTTGTACATGTTGACTATTAAAAGAGGAGTGTTAATGTGGAAAAAAATCCATGGCATGTGAAAACTGGATGGACATAATAATGAGCCCATCAACACGTGCTAAACCACAAATAGTTGAATGAGGATTTAACCTATAATGGTTGTCAATTTCGTATATTCTTTAGATACACATGAATTTTTTGAAACATAGTTAGTCAAGGAAATAAACAAGTGCAAGCCTTGTAGTACTAATGTTTTTCATAAATCACAAGTTCAGCAGCAGTGGTCTAAGTTTCCCAGGAGCCTCTTTCCCCTTCTCATTTATTATTCTTGTACCAAGTATAGATTTCTACTACATAAGTTTCCTATTTCCATTTCAAAATTTCCCCTTCCATGAGAGGTATTTTGTAACACAATGGAAATTGTTTTTCCCCACCCTCAAGCACTAAACGATAGTGAGATTATTGGTGTCTTTCTAGTCCTGAGGGGAGAATTTGTGAATAGGATTAAAAATCACTCCGTAGACAACCTCTTTATTTTGCAAAATCACAGTGAACTCATATAATGTTGTGCCATAAGAAGACACTATGTCTCAAGTCCCACACCTTGTTCCTCCGATGGATATGCCTAACGTAAATGAAACTAAGGCTAGAGAGTTGGTGGTAAGGCTGCTGCTGGAGGCAAGAGTGGTCCAGGATGTTGATCAATACTATAGAAAAGGTATTGATATGTTATCAAACACATCCATAGCCTCCCCGAAGTAAGCATTATACTATAGTACTAGGCCTAACTTGGGTGGTCTAGATCCCACGTTGTTAATCTTATAAGGTATACAAAATGGTGAGGGATATTGAATGTAGCAATATGGTTAGCATGTTCTTGTACTTATCCTACACAAATTAACTTATGGGTTATGTTAACTGGGGTTAATTCATCAAATTTCCTTTGTGACAAAATCCATCTCCAATGTTACAATTTATTAAATTTTAACACCACAAATGGATCTAGAGAGAATCTATTCATAGTGTTAAGATTTAGTAAATTGTAACACTTCATCACAAAAATTGCAATTTTCCATAGTTGGAGTGACAATAAAAAATGACTAACATAAATGGCTAATTCATATTCTTCTAGCTAGTCGTTTTTTTTATGTTGTGACTATGTGAGTCATTTTTAACTCTGTCACTTATTATCTATTCATATTGGTTAATTGGTTACTAAATTAGTCGTTAATTTTAGTCATCTATAGTTGGGTCAATCAAAATTGCTCATATTTAGTAGTAAAACACTTGAAAAACCTATGGTGACTAGAATTTTTGTCATGTATTAGTTAATTCCTCATTTTGTGCTAGTGTATAGTCTCATAGTTCTATATATTCACATTATTCAAGTGGTTTCTCAAATTCATCTTCTAGTTGATTTTCTTTCCTTTGAACATCTTTGTCAAAGCATCATATACTTCCTTCGGTGTCTTGAACGAAGACACATATGGGATGAGGTGATCCTTGATAGAATTTGCAATGATTTTCTTGGCATTATCCAAGTTATTTTTGTGAGTATGCTTAGCCTCATCTCCCTATGGTTATGTAACTTATTCATTGTTGTGCTAATCCAAATCATCTTCTTCAAGGAATAGGAATATTCTGTACTTCCATGCTCAGAAGTTGTCATCCCCTCCAAGCTTGTACTCAAGCTGAGTATCATGATTCATCTTTTCAAATTAGAACCTCAAATGGAAATAGAAAATATTTATATCTTACTGATTTGAGTTGTCCGACCTAGTTCCAAAGATGGATGACCTAGGGTTTGTCAGAGAAACCATAATTTACCAAAATTGGAGTTTGGGAATTCTATTTTGACAGAAAGATGTGCCTCATTTAGGAGAGTTTCTCAATAGGGTCCCTTTCTAAACACTAAGGTGGGAATCCTTCAAAACTTAATGACCTAGTTTCTCTCTGCATGAGTGGCAGGGTCAAAATTGAAACTTCTTCAAATTTGAAACTACTTCCACTAAAATATGTGGCCTACGGAGGTGATTTAGCCTAGCTCTCTTTTCTTTATGATCTATGGAGAGAACACCTTAAGCTAGGAATCCCTAGTTTTCGTTGTTGCACGAGGCCTTATTTCAGAGAGGCTTTGATACCATGTTAATTTTTCTAGATCTTATTAGCTTAATTAGGATCTTTGTATGAAAGAATAACATGTACAACAAGATGAATAAAATATAACAGATACACAAGACACATATTTTCACCATGAAAACCATAAAGGAAGAAACCCTACAAATTTCCTCAAAATAGTACAGTCACAAATACTGTGTCATAAGATGATAAAACCAAATAATAAGAAGTCTATAACACCTATCTATCTCTCCTCCCTTCTCTCTCTCTCTCTCATGCGAACTTGAGTGAGTGTGAGGTGTGTATAAATGAGTGAGGGCACCCGCCTATTTATACCCTTCAAGTGGCTTACCTATTACAGGATTGGGGCCGACCTATTACCCTAACATGGTCAAATTCTCCTAGAGAGACTCCAAATACACATTACATGAGGGGCCTATTGCCCTGACTTACAATGGAGTTTGTACCTCAAGGTCTAGACACAATAAAGATATCCCGAATGGAGGTAAACACATCTTCGATATGGGTACAACAATATACAATGATAATATACGTCATAATATCTTCTGAAGTTACAAATACATCAACAACATTATGCATAATCTTTGCTTCGATCGAGTCAATGTTGCCAAGTTACTTGTCATGACATTCAATGTTCAAAGGGAGTCTTTACTACAATTTAACTTTGCAGTTACTTTACCTTCCTTTGAGTTATTCATATCTAATTCAGGTCTATGGTTGTTCCTCTATCATTATCACTTCAAAATAACCTTTGTTTGAAGTTTTGTGTCGATAATGTTGGGGGGGGGGGGGGGGGGAATTATGGCCCTCATTCGATGATTCTATTCCTATCGACTTAACCTCATCATCTAGGAATTAGTATTAGAAAGTAGTCAAGTACCTTAAAGCTTGCATGCCTCAATGGCATGTTTCCTCACTTTTGAAAGTGAGCTTTCATCATTGGCCTTTGATTAGGAGATTAATGGGAATCATTGACATTAATGGTGATTTCCTCACACTTGTTAATGGTATACATCAATGACTAGTAATCAATTGGTTTCTGCCATATTCGACATCAGGACATCTATTCACATGGATATAATCATACTAGTATTTTGGATTCGAATGAAGACCCAACATGGTTAGGTATTCACTTGAATATGTGTTTATATTTAGGTTGTGATGGAGCATTCATTGAGTGGTTACATGGATCCACATTGTATGTATGATGGATATGTTCAAGTTTGGATCAAGATGACATAGATATACACTGTATATTCCATAATTGTCCTTATTTGAATCTTAATAAGCATGGATCTATAGTGTGGGTGAAAACACAAAATTGGGAAACAATTTTACGACAACAGAGTGAAAAAAAAGAGGGCATGCTGATGAACACGCAAAAAAAAATTCCAACCTCAAAATTTAGGCCGAGAGCTTAAAAAACTCTAGGTCGATAGTTTAAAAAACTCTAGAATGAGAGTTTATGAGAGTTCAAACTCTCAGTCGAGAGTTTAATAACAATCTAGGTCAATATTTTAAGTCAATCACTACGTTGTATTTAAAAAAAAAACCTCAGATGAGAGTTTGAGCTAAACTCTCGGCCAAGAGTTTGGAAGATATTTTTTCGGCTAAGAGTTCATGCTCAACAAAACATGCCAAACTATCTGGCAGTTTCTGGAACCTGCAACTTTAGTAAGCCCAAACCCCTGCAAATTTTAAATATTATTTGTTGGACTTGCTAGCAATGGATTCATATCTAAATCTAGTTTCCAATGATATAATAATTGTTTCATTTGGATTTAAATTACTATTTATTAATAATTTTTTTCTAAACCTTATCCCTTACAAATTTTATTACTTTAAAAATCACCCAAAATCAAGATTCAATATCATAACAAAGACAACACCAAAAAATTTGAAATCTTTATAGAGATCATAATTACATTTTCCTCTTCAAAAGTGTACTTTTAGTTTTTCCAATAAGAGTCACACTAAAAAGAAAATTTAAGATCACCAACATGTGTCGATAATGCACCATTTTCTCAAGTTTGAAAGAACTCAAAATATAGTCCACGCACAAGTGTGGTGTGTGAAGATTATGATCATACACTGTTTTACCTAAAATGAATAACCATCTCTCAAAAAACTAGTGCTCATGCTCGTCACTCATTATCCATACCTAAAAGTTTCAAGTATATGTCGTTGGTGAGCACCAAATTTGTCCCACGATATGTCCATAAAAAAAATTTAAAAAAATACTAGTAGAAATATAATTCAATTCTCTAAAACATTTTTGTTTACTTCAAGTTGAAACTCCTAAGGGAGATATGGGTTTGAAGAGGTCAAAGTTGAAAAACATAAAATTTAGCAGTTTTTTTTGTTAAAAAAAGCCAAAATTGTTACCAAACTTCGCGATTTCACCCATTTATTATTGGTATCCATTACATGGTCAATATATATGGGCATGTTGTGTTCTAGTCCACAGCCATGACTTGAGTCAGATAGTTTGTAACTAGTTTTATGACAAACCTTCACTTGCCACTCCTTTGCCTATGATTCTAGATAACATCTAGCAAAGCATTTCACCTGCCATATCCTTCTAGATTCATACATTGGGGGTAGTTATGTTACACCTAAAATTAGTTTCTATGCTCAATTCCTTGAAGTGATATGACCAAAACATATTATAAAGAGTTTTTTCCCCAATTCTAGGAGGTTTGGCGCACCATTCCTCCTGACATAGGGCATACAACTTTCCTAATGTCTATTTCCTACTGACATTGTGCATGGATGACACTTCTTGCCTCAATACAAAGAGAACTGGAACAACTTTCCCATGTACAAGGAGCGTCAACACTGTAAAAGAGGTAAAAAGAGAAGATTCTGAGAACACTGTAAAAAAATTGTCCCATCTCTTTATATATTCACCCATATACAAAAGCAAAAAACCATTTCGTAATAATATTTTTTTTTCATTTTACATATAACATCAGACAAAATATATATGTATATATAGTTTCACCCATAAGTAACATGGTTATCCTCTTTCATATATATAGAAATTTCATTTCATTCTTATTAAGTGTAATCTACATATATAAACATGAATTCTCTTTGCCTCAGTCTATTATACTGAAAGACACTTATTCTTTGTAATATAATAAACGTGGTAGCCCATATTATATATCGTCCATATCCTCAAACGGAAGGCTTAAATGTCAGTGCACATATTCCAAAATATTTTGCTTCATTATTATGTGCGATACAATTTAGAAATACCAGATTATTGTAACGATAATTATTGACTTCCACCGTCATTTTGTACTTTATATCTACTGAGATTTTGTCTATCACATCTGGAATCTATTAATCTAAATTAGTAGATATCGATGTGCAAACTTCAAAGTATTTTATTTAACACACGTAAGGGCTATATGATCTACTGAGATTTTGTCTATCACATCTCGAATCTATTAATTTAGATATCGATGTGCAAGGATTTTATTTAACACAAGTATGGGTTGTATCATATAATTAGTAATTCTGGATTTCGATCAACATCATTATGAGAACATCATTGGCATTATCTGACAATATATAGCATTGTGACAAAGCATGTAACTGTCTCAATCTATGTCTGTAAAAGTATGTACATAGAAATCTGTCTCAATCTGTGTTTGTAACTTTCTCAATTTCAAACTGTGTTTTGTAAAAAGTATGTACACACATATGTCAATCGATATCTTTCTCATTATTATTGATAGTTATAATGATGATTATATCAATTCGCATGGCCAAACAAAACATGTTTACCGACCTTTTGTGATTGTAATTTTCAGGTTGGTCAACAACATCCAATACTGACATGATTCGTATCCATCAATATCTTGGTTGAGATATAAATAAATAAACAACCTTGTCTACCACTTAGGGTTGTATTTTCGACCAAATATCAATCGGTAATGTGATGTGCTTTTTGTTCCATATTCTCTTTCACATATTGATGGATATGTCCAAATAAAATAAGCTTGTAAGTGGCTATACATTCTAATCGATATAATTGCATATTAATTATTTTTCCTTGCTGGTCAGGAGAGCAATAAGCTCTCCGCTGCAGAGCAATAAATGCTGTGGCTGCCAACGGCTGGATTTAATCCAGCTCTTCATCCAACAGTTAATGTGCCTCGCAACTACAGCATTCATTGCTCTGCAGCTGGATGCCTATTGCTGTCCAACATAAAATAGCATGTCCGTGTTGAACATTATATTATTTTCGTTTGCCACTTCAGATTTGTAATTTCTCAATTAAGTAGATGTGACCCTCGGCAGAACAAAGAGATCATATGGATACCAGAGATGAGATCTTCCAACATTTACAGCTAAAACATACACAGGTTTATATTCGAACTAATTGTGAACATCGGTTCAATCGATATATTTAATATATAAAGCCACTGGTTTTGTCTTGTTCAATTAATTAGTTGTGAAACCATGTAGATGTCGACCAATATTGTGCTCACCTTGTAGGATTGTAATGATCGATATTTCTAAACGTCGATTGACAGCAACAAAGCTCCAAACCTACGTTTTGAAATATATATGGTTGGATTTGAAATACTGTAATTTCAATAATATTAAGATGCAAATTCAATAATATTAAGATCTTAGTTTATATAGCATTTATTATACTCTGGTTGGTGAATATTTTGATGAATGGCCTAAGTGGAATTGAAACCTTTATGAAGTGTTTACAAAATTAGCCCTGGATCCATGGTTTACAAAATTCCCTCAATCAAGATATTGCAGATCCTTGAGGTCTAACCCTGGATCCATGGTTTAAAAGTTAAGAGACTTCTTGTTTGTTTTTTGTGAAGGTCATTTTTCAATATTTTCAATGGAAAATTATTGAATTTTCTATAGTAAATGATTTTTGTTTTCTATTTTGTATTATTATTATTATTTTATTTAAATTTTATATAATTTTTTTAAATACTTTCTATATTTACATTAAATTTTTACAAAGGATAAAATATAATACAATATATTTTGGTTTTTAAAGAACCAAAAGAATCACAACCAAGTTTTCTCAAAAAGAGTTAAAAAAAATTAAAATATACATGTGGCTTTAATCCCTTAGCCTCATTGATTAACATAAAACATTTAGGTAATAGATGCATCCACACCTCATCTTTGTGCCAAGAGGGGCTATATCTCACGTGGGAGGAGCATGCCCATATGTCCAAAACATTAAATTATAAAATGAAAAAAAAAACTTATGTTGACCATAAAAAAAATTAAATAAATAAAAATAAAAAATAAGAATGAAAGTGCCATGTTAGTTAAATCAATGTTATATAAATAAATAAATAAAAATATGAATAGTACCAACAAAATAAATTAGGAATTTACAAATTTTACTTAGGAGAAGAAGGGAAATTAAAAAATTGAGGTCTCTTCTAAAGAAGAGAAATTCATCAATTTAGATTTCTTAGGCTATGTGAAAGAAAAAAGCTACATAATGTTTGACTCTATTTGTACGTTAGATAAATGAAGTATAGTAGAACTTTGGTTATACCATATGATATTCTAGAAGGGCTTAAATTACTCTTACTGTATATTATGAAAAAAGTAATATAGAAGTGGTATTTATAAATTTATTGTACAATATTTATTTTTAGAGAGATCAAATCCTTTAGGTGCAAACCCCTTTTTAAAGTTAAAAAGTGAAGGAAAGGTTTTCACCTCAAGGGATTTTATCCCCATCCATGATTCATAGAGACGAAGTTAGATGGGTCTATACTAGGTCTATAACTAACAAAACACAATCAAAGAATTAATCCCTTTCTCAAAAACATATTTGCAGTTACACATCCATATAATAAACAATGTTAAATGCATAGGCACTACTAAACAACATAAACACGAACTAAAATCATACTATATTTCCGAGAGCATCTAGTAGAACTGACCACCAATGTAACTTCCCTTGCACAAAATTTCTATGATCACACTCACCTTAGACTAAACAAAATCCAAAGAAGACCTAGAAAAAGAGCATTCCCACGAGAGATGCTTGATTATTTCCATATCAAGGTAGGAAGGCCAAACGCAATTAAGACACCACATTTTGAATGTCATAAATTGGTAGAAAGGCCTTGGTAACTTACTAACCATGGAAACACCCAAATGTTGTTGGTCACCCACTTTCACACACCTCTAAAATCCATAAAAAAAGAAAAGAAAAAAAAATATAAATTAATATACATATAACCAAAATAACATCTTTAAGTTCCTAGAAAGCATTAGTTACTTATGGCATGTATTTATATATTGATGTTGTGAATAGTCGCTTACACAATTATTAACTGAAAATTTATGATGGGTTTTTGCAACTACAGGTGTTTACAGAGTTTTGATAGCATGACACTAAACATTCCTGAAGGTGATGTTTTGTTCCTTCTTTCAATTTTTACTTCATTTGCAAGGAGCTTGCTTGGGAGACTATGTTATAGTATTGATCCCACATTTTCTATGTAAAAGTGTTTTGAAGGGATCAAAGGCCTACCTTGGTTCCTAAGTGCAAATGTTATAACATATAGCATGGGGAAGGACCTTGGTCCTAAACTGCAAGGGTTAATAACTAACAAGCTTTGAAAATTCGATTGTATTGTTTAAACCTTAGGCTATGGGGTTTATACCATAGATGGAATTTTTAATGAATACAACGATTCATTGGTTATGATTTATTTTTTATATGATAAATACTATGGGATTTCCACCATAGTACGGAACTTGGAATAAAAGTAATGATTGAATACACTCATTGAAATTTGGACGTGGGTTATGATGGTGATCAATTTTGGCACTTTGGTTGACCTAAGGGTTTAATGTGTTTCCCTAGCCGTGAGTTGACAACACAACTAGGATTTTACTATTGTCCTGATAATGCATCTCGGTTGTCCACCTGTACAACACAATTGCAAGGTTTTTATAGGGTTTATTGTATTGTTGTTTTTTTCTGAACCCTGCATTATTTTGGTTACTTGGTCTGTAAGTTAAGGGAGCCGAAGATTTTCTATGGAAATAGTGATTTCACAGAGTTCTTGGTGTAAATTTGATTGAGGGTTAATGTCACTTCTCTTAAATGATTTCCAAGGTGGAAAAAAACAGTTTCCCTTCAGCGTTCATGGCCGTGTGTATCCCAAGCATGTTGGTTGTTGCAACTTGATCCTGACTACATTCACAAGTCTTGATCTTCCTCTTACCAAGTAATGAAACAACTTCGAAACTATACAAGGATGTGTTTTAAGTTTTTATGTGTTCCTAGGCTTACAATGTTGATACTAAAATGGTTCTTGCAGGAAGAGGAGGGATAAGGGTGTCGAGGAGGAGTAGAAATTTGGGTGTCAACGAGGAGTAGAACCTTGGCCCTCTTTGCAACCTGACCAAGGTAAGGAAGTTCGAAAGTTTATTTTCTTGTTTACATTATTTCGTTTTTATTATAGTTCCAACTGAAGTTGCTTGTTTGCATGTTGAGATAATTGTTGAGGAAGGAAATAGGGTCACCTCCTCTCAGGCCCGTGTGTTAGAACGCAAAGGTAAGGTGCCAAAAAATGAAACCCTTACTCTGTTTGAAAAGCTGAAATCCATTGCTTAATAATGATTATGTGTATTTATTCTGCAGGTAGTTATTGGTGAAGTTTCAGAATTGTGCAGACGGTTCTGGATTCTGCCTCTTGCAAGATAAGCACAGGGTTTTATTTCATGGTTCAACTGAGAAGGGTTTATATTTTAATGCGAGAGGACTATGCAGTACTTCTCTGCTCCTGCATGTGTTTAGAACTTATTTTCTACATGATTTCTTTTTTTAAGGATTACCGTAGTACTTTGGGTGCCATTGTGGACGGGCTTATCACCACCTCGCTTACTCTATAATTTTAAATTGTTAAGGTTGTTAAACAATGATGGAATCCATTGTTCATGGTCTTATAGCGACACCTTGTATTTGCAAAAAAAAATTGTTTAACCTTTGATAGTATTTAATGTTTATATAGCTTGATACGACTCCTAAGGTCTTTTTAATTTCAATGAAATTTTTGGAATCACCTATCATGAATTATATCGTAGTTATAATTATTACTTGTATGTTTCTTTGTTTATGAAATGCTTTCCATCCTTCAATGGTATTACATCCATGCATTGGTTTTCGAAATACCTTTTAACTCTTAACCAAATTCTAACATATTTGATTATTAGTTTTATAACATAGATTTATTTTCTATAAAATCATTTGGTTATAGTGTCTTTGGTTATTCATATTCCTTCGATCTTGTTATCTAATATGTTTAAAATAATATATTTATCCAACCATTCAGATCTTATATTGTGTGAGAAATTCAACCCACATGAAGATCTAGGAGCATTAGAGAAACTCACAAATCAAATTTTGTGCAAAACCAGCAAAAACCATTAAATGAGAAGTAATTTACACATGCAATGTGAAGAGATACAGGTTATGGTTTGACTATTTAACATAAAAACATGTTAGTAATAGGTTTATATTACATCAGAAGTGTTTTGTGAGGATTTTGGAGCCCAATGTGACTGTACAAGTGAAAATTTCCAAATTGGCATCAATTCCCCCTATGTGGGCCAATCATGCTGCAAATAAGCCCAAATGGACACGAATTGTTGTGTGGACATGGATGAGGTGATGTGGAGAAATTATTACACCTTGGCATGTGTGGGAGTGGAAATATAGGTGGTTTAGAGTCTCTAGATGGCATTAAGTGCACCAAATCAGCCCAAAATTGGACAAAATCCACCTCTAGCGCTCCTAGTCAACCAAGCTATCCACATTCAATGAATGGGAGCACACCAAAAATGATAAGGGTGCACATGTGGCTGGTTGACTGAGCTAGAGTTCTCATGTGGGTGTGAATTCCTCAATTTGACTAGCTATTTGAACAACTAAGCACCCTACGTCCAAAACCATAGTGTATTAATGGATAAAAGCAATAAAATTGACTAAGGAGTTAAACTAAGGTAATAAGGGGTTGGATTACTATTCTAACAGATTGATTTAGAAATTCCATGGATAAAACAAACTTGCTAAGGTCCTTTGATTTATAAAATAGGTTACTTTCGTCGTTAACTAGAGTTGTAGTAAAAACTAATTTGTTCTATGATATTTAACTAAAATTACACTATCCTTCAATTACTTGTTGTTAAAATAATACATATTACTAAAATATTTGATTCGAGTATGGATTACAGATAGGAGATACATTAAGGACTAAATCTGGTTTTTTACAAGCATGAATAAAATATCATAAAATAATATCGATTTTGATAACATAATAGGAATAGTTACTAAACTAATGCATAACAAAACCACATTCTATTTAGATTCAAACTATATTAATACTTAAATCAGATAAATAATGGAATAATATTTAATCGGATACAAAATAATTGTGTTATAGTAATAATCCATCCTAGTACCATAGTCTAAGACCTTAGGCGCATTCATTTGCTTTCATGCAATGTTCTCCATGGTTTATACTTAGGGAAATTGGAAATTGTGACACTTGAGGCGCTCTTGGTTTATCATTATTCATAGTTGAGGTGCTCTAGGTTGTCATTTTGACAACCCAGAAACCCACATTAATAAAAGTCAACCAACATGTTTTCCCCGTTACCAATTTTATGGATTTGGTCCAACTTGAGGCGATAATGGTTGGTTTTGGTGGTTTTTGGATTCTCTTGGGAATTTATTTCTCTCCTAGAGCCACTACCACTCACACATGTTCTCACCTTCACCTTTAATACCTTCATTTATGTTCCAACATGCATTTCCCATGTTCACACAATGATTCGTGACTATTTGGGATGATTAGGAAGCTCATTGGTCCACCTAGGGGGGTTTTAGGGTCAAACCTTAAGGTGACACTTGTATGCATCCAAATGGAATCCAAGGCCTAATGATTTTTACCTATTGTACTATATACTTGTTCCATATATAGTTACATGTTGGACACTAATACAAATATCTGTTATTGACTCAATATGTGTATGTAAATTTTAGTCTTTTAACTATTTTGTGCATGTTTTGTAAACTATAGAAAATTGTGAGATTTAATTGGCTCCTAGATCCAGAAGTGAATCAATTATAACATGATATCATATATCATTGGATCTTCAAATCCATCCCATAGTATTTTATTTGTTGTTAGAGGGATTCTCCAGATAGATTTGAGAGTTTTCATTGTAGGTACATTCAACAATTTATCACCAAGAGTGCAAGAAGAAATGGAGAAAACCCACATTTGGTTAACACCATTCAACTATTTCAAATGAAAGGCAGAAACGATGATTCAACTAAGGTCAAAATGCATGTATAGGGTCACCATGGGGACAGAGGTCAACCAAACTCTGCAATTGAGAAATCAATGTTCTTCAACAGGCTTAATGAAGCATTTGGAATTCTTTGTCTTAGCATTTCCATATACTTTCTCTTCCATGTTGACAGTCTATCTACTACTAATGAAGTATGAATGAAGCTTGAAGACTTTTCGGTAAAAATGATGAGATGAGAGGTCACTAGCTTGAAAATGAGCTCATCTCCTTGATTGCTGCTCATTTTGAGATAATACAAGATTTCTTCCGTAAATTCAAGTCATTGGTAATTCATATCAAGCAATGTGGCATCGAAAATAAGGATGATCAGCTCATACTCTCCATATTTCTGAAGCTAATGCCATAGTACTATGTGTTTATAAACACATTTGACTCAAGCAGGCTCACATCTCAAAACTGAAAAATGCCATCACTAACTAACTTCATGGAGTCACTGACCCAAGAGCAAGATAAGCTAGTGCAAATGGGCACCATCAAATCTTTTAAATACCAATCTCTTTCCACAGGTGTTTTGAATCCATCCAAAGACAGGAAGAAATATAAGGATTCAAAGTACTAAGACAAGAAGAAGCAAGACAGGCCCAAATTTCTAGATGGGGGTTAAATCCTTGCAAGGACAAGGAGAAGAAGAACAAGGAGAATACCAAATGAACCTATTGTCACAAAGGGTGGAATACAGAGAGTGAATGCAATAAGAAAACCATATACATGGTGGTGCTGCTGTTGGATAAGAAAAAAATCATGGTCCCAGAGGGCACAAGGAAGAACAATGGAGTTTCAGGATAAGAAAATAAAGAGAGGTGTCATGCATTGGTTGTTGGTTCTTCAGATTCTTCATCCTTCATCACTGATTCGGGAGCATAAAGGCACATGGCCTCTATCAAATATTTCTTCACATCCATGTATTCAAACAATGGCACAACTATTTGAATGGGTGATGATTCATAGACCCAAGCCAAGGAGATTGGGAGGATCGATCTAGAATATGGGTATTTCAATAATGTATTGTTTGTACTAGACTTAGCAGTGAACCTACTTTCAGTGTACCAAATGATACACAGTGGTGAATAGAAGAGAGAAACATTTACTCCAGACACATTGGAGATAGATGAAATCTCTACCAACAAGGTGGTGGCATTGGGGTTTGTTGATCATCAAGCTAGGATGTAGAAATTCTCCCATTTCCTTCCCTACTCCGGAGGGAATGCTCTCCTAAATCATGCCAATAAGTCAAGCAATATATGGCATTAGAGATTCAACCATCTAAACTACATATACCTCCAAGAATTGAGAAAATAAGGCATAGTGTAAGGTATTTCTTCTATCAAGATCTCCAATGGCCCATACATTGGTTGTGTGGTTGGAAAACATCTAGAGTGTAGCTATGAGAAAGGGAAAGAAAGGAGAGATACACAAGTTCTTGGATTGGTGCTTTCACATATTATTATACCTCTCCCTACTCCTTCATATGGAGGATCAAGGTATGCGTTTTCCTTCATAGATGATTTCTCAAGGTTTATCCGTGTTTACTTTCTCAAACTCAAATACCAAGTCTTTGAGAAACTTAAGGTTTGGAAATTCCTAGTTGAGAATAAGTGTGGGAATAAGATAAAATTCCTTGGGACTAATAATGGTAAATAGTATGTGAATAATATTTTGCAGCAACTCTGTCAAGAATGTGGCATCTAAATGAAGCATTCAATCCCCTACACACCACAAAATAATTGTGTGGCAGAGCACAAAAATAGAGCTCTCAAGGAGATGGATACATGCATGATTGAAGCCAAGGATTTGATTCCTAAGATATGGGTAGAAGCCATTAATTGTTCTGAATACATAAAAAATAGATATCTTCACCAACCAGTAGATGAAAAAACACCATATGAGGCTTGGTTTGGTCACAAGATAAATATTTCTCATTTCTGGATTTTTGGCTCAAGAGCTTGAGCTAGGTTTTCTTCAGAGAAGAGAAAGGACTTGCAAACACAAATAAAGGAGTGAATTATGGTTGGCTATTATGAAGATGAAAATATATACAATCTATTTTATCCCTCATATAAAATGAATTTCATTGAAAGGAGTGTGCAATTCGAAGAAGAACTATGCAAGAGCTCGAACTAGCACCGAGGGAATGCTCATCTCCTCCACCACAAGATGATGTAAGTAATGAATATTTTCTCATATTTATGATATTTATGATTCTTATATGGATGAATATGGTGTGAGGATCATTTCCCACTCATTTTTCCAAAATGGGATGAGAAAACCTTAGAAACAGTTGGGTATTTAGCTGGCAATCCACTAGATCCTAGGAAGACTAGATCACAATTTCTCACTAATTACTTTGAAAGTGAAGTTTTTATTGTTGATAAATGATTCATAATGGTTGTATATGATCCTAAATTATATCAGGAAGCATCACTTGACCTAAAATGGAAAAAAACATGCAAGAAGAGTTCAACTTTCTACAGGAAAATGAGACTTGGGAATTGGTTCCCTTGCCCTCCCAGAGGAAGGTAGTACAATGCAAATGGGTCTATAAGACCAAATTGATTTTAATGGGTATTATATAAAGTATAATTACATATTGATTTCCAAATGCTTCTCTCAAATTGAAGGAGTGGACTATACACATACATTTGCACCGGTTGCAAAGATGTACTCCATCAGGCTAATTTTAGCCATTGTTGCATCCAAGCGCTAGGAGGTTCACGACATGGATGTTAAAAGTGAATTTATTCATGGTGAGATAAGTGAGGAGATATATATGCAGTAAAATTAAGGTTTCCAAAATGATCCCTCCTTTGTATGTAGGTTAAATAAGTGTCTCTATGGCCTCAAGCAAGCCCCAAGGTTGGTATGCCAACATGGACAATATTCTACTATCACTTTGATTTGAAAGATGAAAATATGATCCTAATGTTTATTTGCAGCATGTTGGTGATATATTTTAGGTCATTGTACTCTAAATTGATGATAGTTTTATTACATGTAACTTCACCAAATAAATTGGGTCGATCAAGTATTCATTGCATAGTGAGTTTTCCATGACCGATCTTGGATTGTTGAAGTGATTTCTTAGTTTGGAAGTTGAGAAATTTGAAATAGGGATCAAGGTAAGACAAGCAAAGTATGATTTGGACTTGTTATTGAAGTTTAATATGGCCTAATGTAAGGAATCCAAGTTCCCATCCCTTTCTTGTATCAAACTAGGTGAAGTTGATGACTCTGCATTGGTGGATAACTCTTTGTATAGATAGTTAGTTGAGATTTTGTTGTATCTTACTCATTATCGACCTTATTTAGCATATACTGTAGGAGTTCTAAATATATATATATATGTGTGTGTGTGTGTGTGTGTTTGTGTGTGTGTGTGTGTGTGTGTGTGTGTGTGTGTGTGTGTGTGTGTGTGTGTGTGTGTGNTCATGAGATCCATTGTAAGGCATCCAAGAGGATCCTTCATTATGCACAAGGAACCAGACAATTCAGGGTGCACTATGTTGTTGGTTCTCCACTAGAACTAGTCAGATTTACTGATTCTAATTGGGATGGTGATACCATTGACAAAAAATACACTTCATGTTATGTATTCATGCTATAAAAAGTTCCCATATTCTGGTCAACAAAGAAACAATATACTATCTCTCTTTCTTCAATGGGGCTGAGTACAGAGGAGAAGTGAACGCAACTACACAGTGTGTGTGGTTGCAAGGTATTCTTCAAGAAATTGAAGTTGCATTTGATTCACCCGTAGCCATTTGGTGTGAAAATAAAAGTGCAATCAAGATCTGCATAGATCCAATGAATATATAGAATACCAAACACATTGAGATACACATGCACTACATCCAAATCTTGGTGCATGATCAGGTGATAGCCTTGCAATATTTCCCATTTGCAGAGAAAACTGTTAACATTTTCACCAAGTGATTCAAAGAGAATACCTTCACCTATATGATATCCCTTCTTGGAGTGGGTGATACATGGTGATGGCTACCATTAAATTTCATATTTTTTCCTCAATGTCCATTTTTTAGGTAATTTTTTATTCTCATGTGGTTTTCCTCCTTACCTTGTTTCTATGAACAAATAAAATTTTATGTTGTATGAGTTGACTTGAGCCTTTGTTTCCAAGGCCTCCATGATATTTTTGGTTAAGTAGTACTAATTAAGGCTTAAGGGGTGGTGTTAGAGTAATAATCCATCCTAGTACCATAGTATAAGAACTTAGGAACACTCATTTTCTTTCATGTAGTGTTCTCCATGGTTTAGAATTAGGGAAATTGGAAATTATGACAGTTGAGGTGCTCCTCGTTGATCATTTTGCACATTTGAGGCATTCCAATTTGATCCTTCTAACAACCCAAGATCCCATATTGATTAAATTCAACCAGCATGCGATTTCCTTTCCCAATTTCAAGGATTAAGTCCAACTTGAGGCGCTAGTGCTTGGTTTTGTTGGTTTTTTGACTCTCTTGGACATTTATTTCTCTCCTAGAGCCACTCCCTCTCACTCATGTGCTCACCCACTCCTGTCATACCTTCATTTATATTCTAGCATGCCTTTCCCATGTTCAAACAAGGATTCATGACTGTTTTGGATGTTTAGGAGGCTCATTGGTCCATGTAGGGGGCTTTGAGGGTCAAATATTGAGATGACACTTGTATGCATCCAGATAGCCTCCAAGTCCTCACAAATTTTGCCTATTGTACTATATACTTGTTCCAGACATAGTTACATGTTGGACAGTGATAATAATTGTTACGGAGAGAAATTCCTATGTCTTGGGGTACCACAACAGACAACTTAACTCCAGAAATCAATCCTTTCCTATATGCAAGAGAAATCAAACAACTAACACTAAAGGATCTCAACTCGTACCTTATTCTGGAAAATTGATGTAGATCCCCATTGAGCTTTACAACTCCATCTTGAATTGATAAATTGCTTCCTCAACATTCAATAAACAAGACAAGCATGCTATATATAATTGTGTTAGCTCTACTCTAGCATATATAATCAATAACATATAAGCATTTGAAATCATCCATGGCTAAAATATTCATTCAAACACACATTATTGGATAGGAAAAGATAATTCTATTAATATAAAATCAGAGATTACAATGAATTCAACCTCTGTCGGCACATCTGTGAATCGGAGAAACCGAGTCCCCCACCTGGGCCTCGACCACTTCAATCCTCCATCTCTCGATAGCAAGCTTACAAGAAAAAGGCAAGCTTGGGAAGAACACAAAATTTCTCCAAGGGACAAAGGGGATGCAGACTCAAGCAGAAGTTTCGACAACAATGGACTATAGTTTTCTTGCTCTCAATTCCTCATATGCCTTCAATGTATCCAAAGGGTTCCTTATATAGCTCTTCAATGGGGTAATGAAAGGTCGAATCTGAGCGATCTCAAGGCATATGGAAGGCCAAGAGACCAGTGAGTCAGATCCACATCAAGGAAAACTCCAAAAGAATTTGGGCTTTTGCACACATCTCGATGTATGCGATTTTAGAGGTTAAACCCGTGTATATACACGATAAAGGATTTAAAAGTTGCGTATGGAAATTTAAGCATGTTTTTAGGGATGATATAGGAAACATCAAAGGAAAAAAATGGTCCATGGGGTCTAAGGAGTCTGCATAGGGACAGGGAAGGCCATAAAAGTGTGATTCACCATGTGTGGTAAAATCAGCTATAACAGATGCCCCCTAATGTGTGAGGATAGAGGATCATGATCTCCATGAAGACTGAAGATATATAATAGATCAAGATCTCTATAATGGCTAGAAATGTCTGACATATACTGGAATCAAGTCACGAGAGTTGAAATCTCATGAACACTAGCACGATCAAGGAGGTGGCATATATGAGATGCCACCAATCTAGAAGGTATTCTACACAAACCGCTACGACTACATGTCCTACTATGTGAATAGAGGTTTCGAGGTCAAACATAGTAGTCCATCATCTGATTACTAGTCATTAATGTATACCATTAATAGACGCGAGATCACCCACCGATAATGAAAATGGGAATCAAGGTACTAGAGTGCAAACTAACAAGTGTGAATAAATGTGTTGAGGTCGAACACTTGAGAGAATCCATCGATCAGGGGACATTGATGTATTCCCAAAGAACTATCAATGGTGAGAGAACCTGCCATTGATGACTGCAAGTCTCAAGGCACTCGAAAATGACTCTAGATTCCTATCCCAAAATAAATGATCTGAAGTCAATAGGATGAAATCCGCTGGAAGGAGGGCATTAAGGAATCCCCCATTATCCAACATGAGGTACTCAAAAAAGTTGTATAATGTGGAAGGACTCGATCATAATGTGCACGAACCAGTAACTGTACCAAGAATGGTTGACATGTAAATTCAAGATAACTAATGAATGGCCAACTCAGGTTTCAACTTCCCTCGAACAAGAGCATAACGACGAATGGTGACTGCATGTAGGCAGTATAGACTCGATATGCAAAACTGGGACATCTCTGCGACATAGGAGGCATCGACAGAGGCTCCATAGGGACTGGAAGCTTAACCAGTTAGTGGAGATAAACTCATATAAATGAGTATAGCTCCTAAAGTAAAACTATTAACCCAACCAATGGATGTGATATATAGTGCTCTATTCAAAGGCGACACAAATCGACTGCTACCAAAGATAACATCCTTCCTTGTCCGGCCTTTTGGTTTTTTAATTTTTTTTTGGACTTTTTCAAATATTTGAAAATATTGAAAAATAATAAAATTTCTTTATAGTTACAGACTAGGAGGAGATGAGTGTCAAATAGGAAAACAAACTAGTTCCAAGCAGTGGAACATACCTATGCTTGATGCAAGGATACATGTGTAGAATAGCGATACTCAGGGGAAAGTCCCCTCCTGGTAAAATAGGGAATCAAGCTGCAAATGATATATAAAATGGCTCTGCGTGGCTAGACATGAGACAAGCTCGGGCTATATGGCTGATACTCAAAGTCAAAGGCTCAATAAGGTAGGAAAATCTCATGATAATGCAATTACAACTTGACATAAGGGAGTCTGGGGGAAATAGGCCAGCAAAATATCAAGAGGAGTATGAGGCTCTTGCGAAATGTCATTGCAATACTATACAACATACTCCCACACCCTAAAGGAAAAAATTGTCGGCATGGGCACCAAATGCAATTAAGGAGCTAACTAGGGAACCCATGTAAGGTCAAGCTCTACCATTCTAATCATGCCACTTCTAAAATATCAAGAAGGTTCCGTGACAAGATAGAATGGGTTCGTACCTACGGTTATAATGAAATGATCATAAGGTCATGCAAAATGCAAACAGTGGTGAACCCTAACCTATATTCTAGTTTAGACATGATACCTGAAATCGGCACAAACGGGTCAACACAATGGTCGAAATGGTGCTCAAAACGGTCTCCTACATAATATATTACTAAAAAATAGTCCAAAAGGATTAGAAACAGTCAAAAATATAGAAAAGGGGGTAAAAAATTTTCAAAAATTTGAAAAATTTCTATAAATAGTAAAAAATTCAAAACATTATATAACATTTGAAATTTTTACCCAATTGAGCTCAGAACTTCAACAGCAAATTCCGGGAGATCCAGTCGGCGGAATCCACTACCGTTTTTTCCAGGTAATTACCCATGCCCTGCTCTTTCACTTTCATGCAAATTTTACAATTTTCCATGGTCAAATCAAGATTCTAGGCCATTCTAAAGTACGCGCCATGGCCCACGTGGAAATCAAGGATTTTTTCACGTATAGGGATGGATATACGTGGAAAAATCCCTCAAAGTCACGTACATACGTGGGTGTTTAGAAAACAGTCACGTATGAGGCTGTGTTCAAGGTTTTTTAAGTGTTATCATGACTCAAACTTGAATTCAATGTGCAGGATGGTTCTAGAATGTAGAGAACGTGAGCATGGGGATGTAGAAGAAGATGTACGTGGTGATCTAATGGCACAATAGGCTCTTCATGCATGCGAGCTCTACAAGTTTTGGTGTCTTGGTGGCTTAAGAGCTAAACCAGGATTGCTACAGATGCTAGTAGACTACAGGGATCCTCACTCAGAGTCTTTTCAGATTGATGGGATGTCCCTCACCATAGAAGTGGAGGACATATACTTTATTACTAGACTTTCTCGATAGGGGGAAGTGGTGAATGTTGTACAAGAATAAACACCTTATAACCGAAGGTCTGGGGTTACCAACATACTCAATAAACTTGCAGACAATTGACTCTAGATTGCAGTAAAGGAAATAGGAGGATGGGAAAGACTCACCCGATACACAATGGTTGATCCTAGCTTATCCTCTTCCTCTTTGCTTCTCCTCTAAAGTATTTAGGGATGCTTTCTCCTTCACATGTCAAGATTCAGTCTTCCAAATACAAGATGATTCATATATATAAATAGGTTAGATAAATCATATACAGGATGCTGAACATAAACATTTATCAAACCACAATACATGAAATACATTCAAGACACATATGGAAGAAGGATTCTCTTTATTATCAATAATGAGGAAGTTCAGATTACAACCCAATGCCTGAGACAAGGACTCCTATGCAACCAAAGGATTCTGAGTTCCACTGCTCCAAAGAATTCTGTATAAACTCCACCAGCATAACTTTGCTCTCCAAGTGTGTGTATCAAACACCCTCCCCAAGGCCTGTATTTATATGGATGAAATAAGGCAGTTTCGAAGGTTGAGGAGGTTGAGACAGTTAAGGAGATTAAGGGAAATGGCTTAACTAATCTCAAGTAATCACGTGTTTTTATTTTAAATGTCAAAGGGACATATCCGTGGGTATCAAGACCAACAACTTGGGTATGATCCGCGAGTTGCTATAAGAGCAACCTGCGTATACATCCATCTACGACTTGCAACAACCTGCACTCGTGTATGATCTGCGAGTTGCATATCTAAAGGGTCACGGATATGACTTGACATAGTTAAAAAGTCAAAGTAACCAGCTGGATGGATGAGGAATGTAGTTTATAATAAACCCATATATAGTGTTTTTGGCAAACCTCAATCCATAGATGTCCTTTTGTGTGCCAACATGAGGGATGTCGAAACTCGGATGGAGAGGTGCCATTCAGGTGGATAACAGATGCCCCCTAATGTGTGAGGTTAGAGGGAAGCGATGGCCAAAATACATTATAATTTTTATCTTTGGAGAACTCAGAAATCCAATGGAGCAAAGAGAGTACCTGAAACAAATACATAGTAATGTCATATACAAAGTTACATCTAAGGATGCTATGTTCAATTTACTGGAACACTAGCTCCTTTACAATATTTGAGTACATCATATGATACGGGTATAAAACCACGTATATTACAAAGGTGGATCGAAGCCACAATATACAATAATGAGTCTTCAAAGATCTGGAAGCTGTGTAACATAATATTGCGCAACTTAGTCCATAGGTGAGGAACAAAGGTCTTCATAAAGGATCCCAAAGAACCAGTACAATCCAAGCCATGTGAAATAAGGGTAAGTTAAAGTTGAACATGGAAATAATTCAATAGTTTGTCAATCAATAAGTGATAATCAACAACTGAAGCAAAGGAATTCACCAATGATGAAAGTGAATCCTGAGGTACCATCGTCAAAACTATAGGTCTTCGTCATCAGGAAATGCTGAAATGGAACCATGTTGTGATAAGGAAGGCAATAGATCCTCCAACGGATCACAAGAGTGACTAGGAACAGGGAAAAAAAAGGGAGGCACAAATAGATAACAGATATAATAATGATGGGATCAGGCTATAGATCAGACATTGAGTAGAGTCCTTGAACAGTGAGCACAACACAGAGATGACCCAAGGCAACATATGAGATAGAACAACTAGACTTATCTATCATGTAGGAGACATGATCATATTCCCCAGGTATAATGGACAAGAGGAGGAGTAAGAAACTCAAAGTGATAGCTGAACAAAAGTGGACACTGAAACATAGATATCGAAAAACAAGGAGTGCTATGTTCAAGGATGGCATACTGCCATTACTAAAAACAAGAGAAAACTTCTTCCTTACCTTCTCTGTTAAATTTTAACGAGTCCAGGAAAGTTAACTCGGTTCCCTCTTCATTTTTTAACAAGCTTGAAGAGATGGAAAAATAATGCTTGATAGTGTCATTGATTCGTGGATTTAACGAGCTCGAACTAGTACATGCTTGACGGTGTTTTCATAGTTTAGAGAGTCTGAAAACTCCAAAGAAGACTCCAGGGGGGTCCTTTTTTGTCCAATTTAGTCTCCTAAGGCCAAAAAAGTATAAAAAATACCTAAGAAGAACTCTCTTAACTTCCAAAGAAGAAAAGGTGCACCTTTTTCATACTTAGTCTGGAAGGTCCGAAAAAGGTTAAATTACCACCTAGCCAACGCTCCTTCAAAAGCAACATATAGCCAGAGTTTTACGAGTGTGAAGGAAGGAAAGATCACTCAGAAAGATCCATTTGATTACGAGAAATGGGGCTTACAATAATAAACTCGATGCTTTGTTCTTTAGGGTTTAACGAGCATGACAAAGACATAAAGTACACTTAGAATATTTTTCATGTTTTGGTCCAAAGCACGAAAAAGAGAAAACTAAGCTCATACCGGGGGTTCCTTTTCCGTAATTTTAGTCCCTCAGGTCTGGAAAAGTGATAAACCTATGCCTGAGAATACTCTTCTCAATTCAAATAGAAAAGAGAGGGATCCTTTCTCGTATTATTCCGCATGGTCCGAGAAAGAGATAACCTACCACCAATGCATAATGCCCATTCACATATTCTTAACGAGCCTGAACGGACAAGTTTACTCGGTAGTCAAGTCTATTTTGAGGAGTCAGACTTGGGCCTAAATAAACTCAAAATATTTCCCATGAAATTTTAACGAGTTCGGAAAAGTCAACTCACGGCCTCCTTACTGTTTTTAACGAGCTAGAAGGAGAGCAGAAAGAATGCTCTAAATGCGAGGAGACGAGTGTCATAGACAAGCGAAACTAGTTCCAAGCGCAAGGAACAGACCTATGCATAATGAAAGGAAGGTGAGCAAGATAAGGACACTTGGGGAACATCTCCTCAAGGTAAAAGGTGTCAAGTTGTAAAGGCTTAGCGATGATGAGAACAAAGATGAGAGCTTATACAATGAGCTAAAAGCATGGAAGCCGACATCAGGCTCATAAGCACGAGCAGGGCACATGCAAATGCAATTATAACTTGAGCAAGAAGGTGAGGCCAGTAAGCAGTTGTGAATCCAACTACAAATCCTGTCTCCAAGAAACAACAACATCAGGATCATATTCAGTAGAAACGATCCGATGCGGGTCACTTTGGAAAAAACACATGCGACTTTGCTATATTCTACAAAAGGCATAGTCAAGGAAGAATCAACGAAAGAGGACTCTATAGAACCAAGGATCGACGGTTTATAATCAGTAAGATCAACCTCAGAAGGAGAGAAAAAATCAACATGGGAGATAGATTCTGCAGGAACAAAATCAATATCACAGGAGTTGAGAACTTCAAAAGAAAAATCAAACTCATGAGGATCACTGACTTGTTGATTGAAGAAAGAGTCAAAAGACTCAACAAGACCAACATAAGAAGAAAGGTCAGGCTTACTAGGCAAATCAGGGTTAGACTTAGTCACAATTGAACCAACATCCAAAAGAAGGTCAGAATGTATCAAAGACTCTAGGAAGACTTCATCCGAAGGAAGGAGATCATCTGAGATAGGACACATGTCTAAACTTTCAAATGGATCGACAGAGTGGAGAGAAGGATCTACAGTCTATATAGAATGAGTCACTTGGTCAACTACTGGGACCAAGTCCCGAGAAGGTAAGCATGAAAACAGAGGCTGCTTCTCAGTAGAAATTGAACACAAAGGACAAGAGGCTACATAGCTCACCTGTGGTGGGGTAGTGTCTATAGAAACACTGGGAATCAATAAAGGAAATACTTGGTCTCTAGTTGGGTCAGGAGACGGATCAAGAAAATCCAACTGATCGATAGTGACAATTTCTTTGCCATGATTAAAGTACATCAAACGAAAGAATGTTGACACCAAAACTTGCATGGCATAGACATAATCACGTCCAAGGAGCATATTAAAGTCCAAGGGGTCTTCTATCACCATGAAGTCAACTAAGAAAGTCTTCCCACCCAAAGTAACAGGTTTTTGAGAAAGAATTCCCAAGGCTATACAAGTTCTTCTATCAAATTCCAGTAACTAACTAGCAGTCGACACAAGGTTGTGAGATCCCATGCCTCTCCAAGCATGAGTAGACAAAATACTAACTGAGGGTCCTTCATCAACAATACAATGAGCAATCGTATATGGTTCAACTTTCACCTTTATCTGGAAAGGTGCATCAGAAGGAAGGCGCGGCTCAACTAGGCTATCCCAATCAAAGGAAGCAATCAGGGATCTTGGTGGGGGTTGATCTGAAGCAAGTTCAGTGCCCCCTTATTCAGTAAGTTCTGAACTGGCAGTGAAGAGAATGTGACTAGTAGACACTTCACTCTCCAAAGGAAGAGTGGGATTGATCGATACTGAAATCAATTCAACCGCTTCATCAAAGTCACTCTCCATAGGGAGAGTGGGATTGACCAAAGATGATATTGGTTCAATCACATTAGAATCACTCTTTGAAAGAAGAGTGGGATCGACCAAATCTGAGATTGGTTTGACCACTTGATCAACCAAAGGTTGAGTAGGTTGTTGAGAAACTATAGGCTGTTCAAGAGAAGGAAATTATTGAGTCTCGGACCACACTCTTTGCACCTCTGTGATAGTAGGGCACTGGTTAGTAAGATGATCTCCCTCACATAGCATAGAAGGGAACTTAAGTTTGCACTTCGAACGACCAGTTTTCTCAACTATGTCAACATGACTAGTAGTGGATGATTGTTTGCTCTCAGCATGACCTGCAGAGGCTAAGAGTTTTCCCCCAGCATGAACTACAGAGGTTGGGTGACTGGGTCCAACCTGACTAAGAGAGGTTGGTTGTTGAAAATCTTTAGAATGTTCAAAAATGGGATGACCATGAAACCAAACTCTTCGCACCTCCGTGATAGAAGGGCATTTATAAGTAAGGTGGTCTCCCTCACAAAGCTTACAAGGAAACTTTGGCTTGTGTTTTGAATGGGTAGTCTTTTCAACAGTGTCAACATGACTCGTAGTGGCTGACGGA
The DNA here is from genome assembly GCA_001517045.1 of Pseudotsuga menziesii. NCBI lineage: Eukaryota > Viridiplantae > Streptophyta > Pinopsida > Pinales > Pinaceae > Pseudotsuga > Pseudotsuga menziesii. The sequence continues at coordinate 58,264 of LPNX011226976.1, forward strand.
TTGTCTTCAGCATGAACTACAGAGGCTGAGAGACTACCCCGAGCATGACTTGCAGAGGTTGAGAGACTGGGTCCAACATGACCTGCATAGGTTGGATGGGCACCATCAACATGAACAACAGAGGTTGAGTGGTTAGGATCAACATGCTTTGCAGCAGTTGAGTGTGTGCCCCCAGCATGAACAACAGAGGCTGGGTGGATGGATCCAACATGACTTATAGAGGTTGGATGAGGAGGTTCAACTTGAACAACAAAGGTTGAACAGGTGCCCTCAACATGAACTGTAGAGGCTGAGTGATTGGATCAGATGTGACCTGGAAAGGTTGGAAGGATCCCACCGACATGATCAACAGAGGCTGGATGGTCAAGATCAACTTGACTTGCAGAGGTTGAGTGCTTAGATCCAACATGACCTACAGAGGTTGGATAGGTGCCCCTAGAATGAACAACAGAGGCTGGGTGGTGAGGTTCAACTTGATTTGCAGAGGTTGAACGAGTGCCCCCTTGCTTATGCGCCTTCTTCCTATTCCTCCTTCTTTTACTCCTTTTAGACTGCCTGTTACTAGTATCAGTACTCTCACCACATGAGGTAGAAGGAGGAGGAGAATCAACTATAGGTGAAGGGGAAGTAGTGTTTTGATGCCCTTGATATAAGGAGCTTACTTGAGAAGCATCAGGAGCATTCAGGATAGTTGGAGTGGAGAACAACCACACCTGTAGCCCTAGGTTGAATCCAGGAAGATTCAGGGTGGCCATCAAGGGAACACCAACATTCCCCGTGAGAGGAATAGAACAAGGAGTTCCCATCATGGGGATATCTTGGTTGGTGTTCGAAGGGGTGTTATCCATAGCTTCAAACTAGGAGACAAAGTCTGAGATTGATAGGAAACCAAAATTACAAAGCACACACCGAAATGCACACTAAGTACAGACAAACCACACAGCACTTACTAAAAATTCCGAAAGCCAAATAGAAAAATAGGTATAAGATATACTTTCCAGAAGAAATCTGATAGACAGTTACTTGGCTTCCCTGTAGATGTTCTTAGGCACAAGCAAAGGAATCACCCACTGCCCTCCCACACTTTCTACCAAGGTTACCTTCCAAGTCCGTCCAAGGTCAACCAGAAATAGTCTTTCGGTGTACCTGTGTATGAAACCTAGAAGTCAAAGAGACTAAAGGCTACCTTAACTATATTGACAGTCTAGGGGGACAGTCGCAAGCCTGATTCATACGCATGGGCAGGGTAGCTAAGCCCAAAACCCTGTCTAAGACAGAATCCCTAGATGCGTAAAAACCTTGGTCTACACTTTGACAAGGAATCGGAGGGGTATCTCCTCAGTCCAAGTATCCACATGGCCTCGTGCTTAACTCCCGTTTGAGAGGAGCTTCCCTGATACAATCAAAGTAGAAAAGGGTTTACCTAGTGATTGGCCAACTACGTCTGAAATTTAAACACTTGTGGAGAGTTAAAACTCCCTAATCCACAAGTCTATCCTGAGCTTGTTGGTGTATGACCCTATAAAATAAAACTTACTAGTAATTTTTAAATTATATCGTTTATTTTAAGGGTTGTTTTTAGTCAGAGGGTAAATGGCATGAAACTTATGTGGTGTTTTGTCTCAAAGTTGAAACAAAATGACTAAGCGAAGAGATATGAAATGCAAAAAGCAAAAACTATTCTCTTTATTTTTTCAAATAGAAAACTTGAAAGACATAAAAGATCAAATCTTTTTTTTTCTTTTTTCAAAAACAATGATATGCCATGCAATCTAGACTAAAAACCTAATCTACATGCATATAAAGAAAACATGTGTTTTTGTCTTTTTCTTTTATAAATNGCTTCTGAAATCAATCAAAGATCACTGATAGAGGCTAACCAGAAACATGAGCCAAAAATCATACCAAGCAAAGGAAGGCTAGGAACCCTAGCTTGGGTGCACACAATGACAAAATCACTGTAGACTTAAAAAGGAAAGTGACAACCAGCCATTGTCAAAAGACAGACTAAAAAAATAGAGCCCAAGACCCTGATCGCTGATCTGGACAGAGACATTTTAACCTACAACCCAAACAGGCCAAACTACTTCAGGATGCAAGCATAAAATAATCCAAGAGAAAGAGACTCAAGGGCTTTCGAAAAAGCACAAAGTGTGATCACCAAAGGTATTCAGACAAGCTACACAGCATTCATAAATAAAATCAACTCACAAACAAGGATTACACAAAGAAAGGAACAAGCAAACCTTAACTTAAAAAATCCCTACTTCTGGGCATATACATGACTGTATAGAAGTGCAACTCGTGGATGATACGTGACTGTTCAATACAGCAACCCACATATGCAGGCTTGCATCCGCGACTGTGCAGAAGAGAAACTTGCAAATAGGTATAAAAATTTTCTCAAAAAACAAGAAAATTTCCCAAGACTTTCAAATACTGAGGCAAGTATGAACCAGGATAAAATATCACACACAGACTTCAAAGCAAAGACTGGTCAGGGGTGACAGAAACAAACTACAGCAGTCTAGGCTCCCCAGTGGAGTCGCCAGTTCTGTTGTATAGGAATAAACACCTTATAACTGAAGGTCTGGGGTTACCAACATACTCAATAAACTTGCAGACAATTGACTCTAGATTGTAGTAAAGGAAATAGGAGGATGGGAAAGACTCACCCGATACATGATGGTTGATCCTAGCTTGTCCTCTTTCGCTCTGCTTCTCCTCTAAATTCTTCAGGGATGCTTTCTACTCCACCTGTCAAGGTTCAATATTCCAAATACAAGATGATTCATATATATAAACAGGTTAGATAAATCATATACAGGATGCTGAACATAAACATTTATCAAACCACAATACATGAAATACATTCAAGACACATATGGAAGAAGGATTCTCTTTATTATCAATAATGAGGAAGTTCAGATTACAACCCAACGCTTGAGACAAGGACTCCTCTGCAACCAAAGGATTATGAGTTCCACTGCTCCAAAGAATTCTATATAAACTCCACCAGCATAACTTTGCTCTCCAAGTGTGTGTATCAAACACCCTCCCCAAGGCCTATATTTATATGCATGAAATAAGGCAGTTTCGAAGGTTGAGGAGGTTGAGATACTTAAGGAGATTAAGGGAAATGGCTTAACTAATCTCAACTAATCATGTGTTTTTATTTTAAATTTCAAAGGGACATATCTGCGGGTATCAAGACCAACAACTTGCGTATGATCTGCGAGTTGCTATAAGAGAAACCTGCGTATACATCCATCCACGACTTGCAACAACCTGCACTCGCGTATGATCCATGAGTTGCATATCTAAAGGGTCACAGATATGACTTGAAATAGTTAAAAAGTCAAAGTAATCAGCTGGATGGATGAGGAATGTAGTTTATAATAAGCCCATCTATAGTGTTTTGGGCAAACCTCAATCCATAGATGTCCTTTTGTGTGCCAACATGAGGGATGTCAGCACTCGGATGGAGAGGTTCCATTTAGGTGGATAACAGTGAACCTACAATCTCGCGGGCCCAGAGGTGGCCTCACCATAGATAAGTACATAGCTATGTATTGTTATCCGGACACGAAGAAGGTCGGGAGTCATATCCCAACTAACTCCATACAGGTGCTAGGCCTAAAGGCCATTCTACTAACACTAGGCAGGATAGCAAGGCTAGCTTCACTCCACCAGGCCTTGCGGCCTCTGATGTTCTATGCAGTGGAGTGCATGAGACCCATGGTGTACAATTGGAGCACTCCACTACTGGGCAACATGAAACACCAGCTCAGTGAGTGCAAGATGGGCTGAGTATGAAACTTTGGTTTCAGTAGCATACTGAGCATGTTTTTCTTTGAGTGTGTTTCAGGATTGAGCCCTATAGTTGACGTTCCTCTTCACGGGGTTTGAGATCTCGCCCAACGACATTGGGCAGATGCGATGCATATACTGGGTGGAGGTAGGGTGTCCAACCCCTATCTAGCTGATTTCTTTCCATGGTGGCGATGACAGATAGTTGCCATCGATGATTACCCTATGCGGGGATATATTTTCAGGGAGACCCCGACATGCCATTACCACCAGGATCAGCATACGATGACATTGGTAACGAATCCCAACCCTCTTTTTGAGTTTTTTGAGTTATTTAATGTTTTTGTGTTTTTTGATATATGGAATCAAAAAGACATGTTTTTGCATAACAACACGTAGTGACATCCTATCATATGCATGCAAAAGTAGGACCACGGCGGCTTGAAGGCTTCCCTTGTCATAGACAGAGGGGAAGAGGAGATGACATTATAGGTGTGGATGCGAAGAGGACGCTCCAAAGCATTCATACCAACTTCGTGTGGATGACACACATGGTACCCATGGCACAGGTCGAGGACCTACCTAAGGCCATGTAGCGTCAGGTGGTGGGTGTGCCATGAGCATGGGTGTGGTTATTTAGATGGCTGGCTAGAGCTGTGGTGATTTCCATGATCAAAACCCCCCTCCTCCTCCCCAGGCTTAGATACCTGGGAGTAATACATTTTGTACTACCGTGTATTTATATTTTGGTGGCTCAAGAGCGCCATTTTTGTATTATGACACTATGTATTATCACATTTTGGATGTTTTAATGAAATTTTTTTTATGATGATCGGTTTATTTATTTACATGTGTAAAAATGTATGTTTGTGATGAGCTTATGAAACAAATTCCAATCTAACACATAGTTAGCATATGAGTCAGCAACTTGATTATTATTTCTTGGAACATGTATGCATGTTATGTTGTCCAATTTTCGTTCTAACAATCTCACATGTAAGAATCTCCATAATAATGTTGGATCTATAACATGATACAAGCCATTAAGATGTGACACTACTAACTCCAAATCAAAACGTACCTCAAGAGATAGAACACCATGTGAAATGGCATCTTGTAGAAGCTCGATAATGGCACTATTTTCAACAACATTGTTTGAAGAGGGCCATAAACATACACCTCCTGAAGACAATACCTGAATCGTAGGAGTATAAATAACCCAAGCAGCAGAGGCTGAGTGTTGAGTGTGATGGCTTGCACCATCCGCAAATCCTATATAGATGGAAGACTCCATTGACATCTGCCATAAGAAATAGAAGCTAATCAAGAAACCCAATCATCATAAGAAAGACCCAACCATGCAAAGTGCTGTACAATAATATACAATAGTCAACCCAGGCTGAAAGTTATGCATAGTATTTTTTAAGATAGATCCCATTTCTAGGCTCCACCAAGGCCGTCCCCTGATAATCTACTATCTCATAAGCACCCTTCTCTAACACATGCTTAGCCATGTAAGGACCATGCCACATGGGGTTGAATTTTCCTGCCCCCAAGGGTTCTTTAGCTTGATCCTACAAAAGGACCAAATCTCCTTCACTAAACCTCCTTGGACTGATACATTTATCATATTGGAACTTAGCGTGACGCTTATTCACTTCTAGAGCCACTAAAGCATCTCAACGCTACTCATCAAGCTGCTCTAAATGGACCAAACGTTCCTTGAATGGAGAGGTGTCAAGTAAGAGCTCTATGGCTAGCTTCAGAGAAGGGATTTCATACTCAATTGGCAATACAGACTCCACTCCATGTACAAGTTGATATGGAGAAAAACTGGTGGTAGTCTTAACCACGGTTTTACAAGCCCACAAAGTAGGATATAACATAATATGCCAATTAGTCTTGCTTTGTGCAATGGTTCGTTGGAGAATAGACTTGAGTGATTTATTCACTGCTTCAACTTGTCCATTCGCTTGAGGGTAATAAGAAGAAGAATGCTCTTGCTTATACTCTAACTTCGAGGCCAACTCTTCCATCATGCGATTATGAAAGTGCCTACCATGGTCAGTGACAAGCTATTTCAGAATACCGAACCGAGTAATAATCTGGTTGAATACAAAGTGTGTGACTTTCTCACCATCGGATTTAATTGTAGGCATAGCCTCAGTCCATTTCATGAAGTAGTCAACAGCCATGATAATACGATGATGCCCCCCAGCTGAAGCTATGTTGTAGTCCATGAAATCAAGCCCCCACTTAGTGAAGGGACTGGCAGTGATAATGGGATGTAACGGGGCAGGACACGAGCGCATATTATGTGCAAACACTTGGCAAGGGTTGCACTTCTTGACCACATTGACACAATCTTTAAATATTGATGGCTAGAAATAACCCACTCTTTAGATTTTTTGGGCTGTAGAAAGCCTAGATAAATGACCACTACATTCCCCTCTGTGGCAATCATTCAGTACAAGCTCAGCCTCTTCATGAGTTAAACAACGACGTAAAATGGAATATACCCCACGGCGGTATAATGTGTTATCCACTATGAGGTAATTCTTGGATATGTGATGTAATCGTCATCATTCATCCCATGAGAGGTGAGTAGGGACCTTCAATGTTTGTAAATATATCATAATGTCTCCATACCATGGATCCAAAGTTGAGATCAAGAAGATGTGCTTATCGACAAACGTATCTTCACAAGCCTCCTCCTCACTTGGGAAATCAAATATAAGCTCTACAAAAATCAACGATTTCTTCAACTTTGCAGAAACAAACTCGATATCAAATTCTTGTAGGATGACAATCCACTTATTATACTTTCCCCCTATCATCCTTCTAGTGAGGATGAACTGAAAATGATTGACATGGGCAACCACCAAGGTCTGGCGAAGGAGAATATAGTGTCTCAATCTTTGAACCGAATGGACGGTAGCTAAGGCAAGCTTCTCCACATGGGAATAACAGATCTCCAAATCAATGAGGTTTCAACTCAGATAATATATGACATGCTCTTGGAGCTCCTCATCCTCTTGAACCAAAACCATACCAATCGTCTCCATGGACACGACCACATAAAGTATAAAGTCACGGCTATAGTCGGGTGGACTAATCACCGGGGCCGATGCTCATTTAAGCACATTAAAGGACTCCTAGACTCACTCATCCCAGTAAAAGGTAGTGTCCTTCTTCAAAATATGCATAAAGCCTCTAGTCAAATTGGCAAAATTCATGACGAATCTCTGTAAGAAGTTTGCCATGCCTTGCAAACATTGAAGATGTCTAATGTTTTTTGGGGGATACAATTGAAGTATTTCCTCAACCTTTAAAGGTTCGACTCTTATACCCTCTTTGGAGACAATGAATCCTAATAAGTGACCAGACTTCATGCAAAAGATGAACTTGTGAGGATTTAACCTGACCAAATAATGCCGGCACCTTTCGAACGCTAATCTCAAAAGACTTCAAGGTCATCCAAAAAGACTTCAATAATTGATTTGAGATCATGGAAGATCAAGGTCATAGCCCACTGAAAAGTGGCTCTAGCATTTTTAAGGCCAAAAGGCATCTTCCAATATGCAAATGTTCCCCAAGGACAAATAAAGGTAGTCTTATGTTGGTTCTTAGGTTTAATTTGTATCTGATTGTATCCGAAAAATTCATCCATAAATGAAAATACCTCGCTTCCTATGCACTCATCCAAAAGTTGATCTATAAACGGTGTGGGGAAATTGTCCTTAGGACAGGCACAATTCAAATCATGGAAATTAGTACATATGTAGATCGTTCCCTGGTTCTTATCAACTAGAATGGGGTTTGAAACCCACTCCATCAAGGGAACGGGATAGATAAAACCGGCATTTAATAACTTTTCTATCTCAGCCTTAATCATGGGTGATTTCCTAGGATTCACTGCATGCAAGAGTTGTCGAATAGGCTTAGCATTGGGGTAAGTTTTAATCTCATGTTCAACAATGTGAGGGTCGATACCTGGCATTTCATCATAATACCAAGCAAAGATATCACGAAATTATTTAAACTGTTGATCTATTTGTAACTTCGGAATGTATTCATCTATGTATCTTATGTCTTGTAACCCGATGTTTGTTCCAGGATGTATCTATTATGTAATTGAGTCATGTTGTCATGCCTCAATGTTTCTATCGGGAGGATAAATAATGTAAACAAGTCATGTCAATTCATTGTGGGTAACCCTTCGATTGTCTAAGGGTTAAAGTCCCCGCAGTTCTGGGGCACTAGGGTTATTAGACTCTCCTAGTAGAGGTTGGCCTTAGTAGGATTTTAGTTATTCCGGGATTAGTATAAATAGAGAGCTGGAGTCTCTATTTAGCACACAACTCATACACACTCAAGTGTAGTGCATAGTTGAGGAAGGAGAAGACACTGGGGCTAGATAAGAAGAAGGTTACTGCTGTTGGGAGATCACTTACTGTATTGGGATTTTCCATTTTGGTGCTAATTCTATCTTTGAGAAAGTTGCGAGGTTTTCTCCATTTATGGTTTCCCCAAGGAAAAACATTGTGTTCATTGTCTCTTGTGTTTGATGTTGTGTTTGTTATTCTCTCAGTTAAATATCCTAATAATTCTAGCTTAATGTTGAAAAACTAACATGGTATCAGAGCTAACCTAAGAAGAAGACACTCTGCAGCTGCGGGAGCTAGGGATTCCTAGTTTGTGGATCTTCCTCCAAATATTTTCAGCAAAAATAATGCAGAATAACTCTCCTCCTTAGGGCGCATCTTTCTGTCGAAGCAGAATCCAATTCTGAGGTTTTTCAGTTTTGGACCCGACACTACTGCCGAAAATTAGGGCTTTTCACAGAAGAGGAATTTTTCAGTGAGCCCAGGCCTGGATTGATCCACGGGGGCTTCACTTGTTGACCAATATACTATCATGTTAGTTCATATTGTGGGTTTTAAAATTATCAAAAATAAAACCAATATATTGCAGGTATTGGGGGGATGAGGGGTTTAAGGTGGGGTTGGGTAGGGTGATTTATAAGGATTGAGCTATAAAAAGGGGTGGGGAGGAGGTTTTAAGTATTGGGAGGGGGTTTCAACAAAAAGAGTTTGGGTCAATATCGCTTGAAATTAAGGGTATTCTTTAATATCCTATGATCACACGTGCTATGTGAGAGGTTCACTAAGTGAAGTCCCTATGGATTGATCTCCTCCCCAAAATCAAAGTTAGGGATAAATTTCAAGGCATTTGGGTAGACAGAACTCTGGAAAAGCAAAACCCTAATTTGTTTCTGATCAAGCACTGCAGCATTTCAACTCCAAATCCAGATTCAACATCTTGACCTGGTAAGATATAAATCTTTTGTATTTCCATTTGAGGTTCTCGGTTAAGATGTCTCATCATACCAAGATCGATGAAAATCTTGAGGGAGCTGATAAATTCCAATCCTAAAAGTATAGGAACTCCCTGGTCCTGGAAGAAAATGAGTTGGACTCCTACATCCATGAGGAGGTTCCAGTTCCAGAGGGAGATGAGGCTAAGGCCTTGCATAAGAAGAATTTGGTTATGGCAAAGAGGATCATTGTTGATTCTATCAAGGATCTCCTTATCCCACAGGTGTCCTCCCTCAAAACACCTAAATCTATGTTTGATGCCCTAACCAAATTGTTTGAAGGGAAGAAAATAAACTAGAAGATGACTCCGAGGAATCAACTAAAGAATGTGAAGATTCAAAATGCAGAGACCATCCAATCTTACTTCACAATGGTTTCTCAGATCAAGGAACAATTAGAAGTGGAGAATGCAGAAATTGTGATGACCACCTTGAATGGTCTCCCTAGGACATGGGACTCTTTCATTCAAGGGATCTGTGCTAGAAAGAAGTTAGTCAAGTTCAGTAGACTGTGGGAAGAATGTTCTCAAGAATAAGCTCGGATAGTAGCTCAAGAAGAGAATATGGGAAGTCAATATCAAGCTCTCACAGTACAATCTGCGAAACCCAGATCCATCCATCATAGAAGTAAGTACGCTCATCATAGGAATAACTCTATAAAGCCTAGAGATAGGTCTAAGTTCATTTGCTATACATGTGATGAAAAATGACACTTTGCTAGAGATTGTCCTAAGAACAAAAGAAGCTCTCACAAGAGGAAGGGAAGCAAGAGAAGACACCATGCTTATGCTACAGAGGATGATGAACCTTCATCGAAGAAAACCAGATATGAAAGTGAAGATTCTTCAAGTGAGGATGAATATGTTTTGATCTCTGCTCTCATGGGAACGATTACTCATGGAAGTGATGATTGGCTTATTAATAGTGGGGCCCCCAAACATATGACTGGATTCAAGGAATCCTTTATGAAACTTTCAGAACATGAATCATCTCACAAGGTGAAGCTAGGAGATGACTACCAATATCCAATAAAGGGTAGTGGGGAATCTTCCTATAAGCTAGACTCTGGAAAGTCTATAACAATGAAGGAAGTATTGTTTGTGCTAGGACTCAAGAAGAACCTTCTCTCCATATCAGCATTGGATGCAAAAGGAATGAGGGTTGCATTCATAGATGGTCAAGTCATCATGTGGCCAAGAGGAAAGACTATCGATGATGTGGTGGTGATTGGAAAACAAGAAGGGGGTTTGTACAAATTGAAGGGCCATCTAGAACAAGCCTTGGTCCATGACACAATAGATACAAGTGAACTTTGGCATAGAAGGCTTACACATGTGCATTACAGAGCACTACCTCTTGCAAGCAAAGCTGTTGAAGGTCTTCCAGAAATACAAGCAAAACATGATGGGGTATGCAAAGGATGTGCGAAAGGGAAGAACACAAAGAAGACATCTCCAAGTAGCGAAAGCAAAGCAAAAGGAATCTTTGAAATCATCCACTCCGATGTATGCGGTCCTATGTCATCAAGCTCACTAAGGGGGTATGCATATTATGTTTCTTTTATTGATGATTTTTCTAGGAAGACATGGGTTTACTTCATGAAGAACAAAGACGAAGTATTCAGCAAGTTCAAGGAATTCAAAGCATTGATTGAGAATCAGACTAAAAAGAAGATCAGGACCTTTCAATCATATAATGGAAGAGAATTCACTTCGAATGAATTCAAAGAGCTATGTAAAGAATCAGGGATTAAGAGGGAGTTGTCCACTCCTTATAATGCACAACATAATGGGATTGCGGAACGGAAGAACAGAACTATCATGGAAGCTACAAGAGATTTGCTTCATGATCAAGATCTTCCTATGCATCTTTGGGCTGAAGCTACTAGAACAATGGTGTATGTACATAACTGTACTCCACATAGAGTACTCGAGAACAAGACTCTAGAAGAAGTCTTCTCAAGCAAGAAACTAGAAGTCAACCATCTCAGAATATTCGGCTGTCCTATGTACATGCACATTCCGAAAGAGAAGAGAAAAAAATTAGATCCTTCAAGAAATAAGGGTATATTTGTGGGATACTTTGAAAGCTCGAAGGCTTACAGAATCTATTTCCCAGGATACAAGAATATTGACATCAGAAGGGATGTGACATTTGATGAAGACACAGCATACAACAAATCCAGAAAGAGACCTACTGAAGAACCTGAAGAAGTAGAAGCACCCATAATTCATGATACAACCATGAATGAAGAAACTCAAGAAGAAGATCGAGAATATGAAGAACCACAAAGACCTGTAGTTCCACCTCTGGAGAAGGATCCTCATAAGAGGAAACCTGCTTGGGTACGTGAAATTATCCAAGGTGCGAAAAGGTATGGGGCTCTAGAAGAGAATCATAGAGAAAGAAAGAGGACCAGATCCTGCTCCGGGTATGTAGCCTTACTATGTGATTTCATTGATAAAGAACCTTCCAGTTATGAAGAAGTGGTAGAACGGAAAGAATGGAAGGATGCTATGATCGAAGAGTACCAATCGATCATGAAGAATGATGTTTTGGATGTTGTCCCAACACCAAAAGGGAAGTCAGTTGTAACTTCCAAATGGATCTACAAGATCAAGCATGCTGCATACGGTAGCATTGAAAAATATAAGGCAAGATTTGTGGCTTAGGGTTTCCTTTAGAAAGAAGGTGTTGAGGCCTGGAAATTCGCAGGCGGAAACAGTAAGGGATTCTCCCCAATCAATGTTCTCAACTAGCCCGTTGACTGTTTGGTGTAGGGAATCCGTCCAGTTTACGGTCCGGCTACCGTAGGTCAAAATAACGAAAAGGGTTTTACCGGTTGCAGCCCGGTCCACCGGAATTTGTATTTTGACTTAAAATGCAATGCATATGCCTATCTAAACCATGCAGGGTGATAAAGATACCGGGAACCACACAATGTGCTGTGCAGGTTCTTACCTCTCGTCTTATGTTCACCACATCTGAACCACATATGCAACCAGGAAACAAACAACTAATCTATTTAAACACTAACTACCTATCCCCGGGGAGCCAACATGATTATGATTTAGTAATGCATTAACTACATGTATGATAAACACAATTACAGGTAGCTGATACTTGTATTTACAACACATGAAAGAGAAATTATTCCAACAATTAGATAGCTAACTGTTATTTGAATCACTAGCATTACTATAAGTGAATTTTCCACAAAATAAACCAGAAATCATTCAACAAGACATAAGTCATAGAGTTAGAACGATCTCACAATTCATGGACATATGCTGAAAAACAAAACAGTTCATTTTCCTGCCATCCATTGCACACCATTTGGAAAATTCCAGAGCACTTTCTCCAACAAGCAAACTACAATCTTTATTGCAAAAAGGAAATAGTTCTTCTTTACAATAGGTCATCCAGTGATACTGGGAAAAATCCCCTCTCTTGTCTCTCTTCCCTAATTTTATACAAAATCAAAAAATGGTTGAGCTGCCCAAAGTGGCCTTTGGGCTTCCCAACGCTTCATTTTCCTAAAGCCTTTTACAAAATAATAATTTATACAAAAATGACCGGTCCTTCTCATGAGGAGGGTCCCGCTTGGTCTTCCAGAAACTTCCTCCACGCTACTGCCTCAGCAACGAGTCCTTCAAATGAGTGGGGTTCCAAGAATTGTATACTAAGCTCGTACTTATTTTCTTGTGTAATGCCCCAGTTTTGACCCCGTTACATTAAATGTACATGATGTATATATTGTAATGATCATGGTGTGGAGCTAAAGGCCAAGGCCCCACCATTGATCGGTAATGCTATGTTTTGGATTTAAATTGTCACCGATGGTATATCGGGGCATGCGGTACATATGATGATTGTCATTATGTAAATATGCATCTAAAAAAATTAATTAAATGAGCACCACCAGCTACGGTCGCGGCAACCAAATCGAATGGGGCATGATTTTCCCAAGGATAAGGATGTGGGGTTGGGAATTTTTCAATCTTGAGCCAAAAGGGGGAAAAACCCATGTGCCATTTCCTTTTTGTTTTATTCCAACCACCTTCAGTTAATGATTTCTGCTGGCAGCTGGGAGGAGTTATGGCAGTTATTGTTTTGGGGTGTGGGATGGCAGGACTGTCAGTCCTAGCCTATGCCCTTCATTCAATTCGTCCTCATCCTTCACGCACTTCTTCCTCACGCAGGCAATTTTCCACTGGACCACGATTTTGACTGTTTGGATTCTCACGCACAGGCTCTGGGCGATTTTAGTCTCATGCATACATTTTCTGGGGCTCCACGAGTTGCTGAGCACCAGAGATTGCAACTTCGCGTCCTCTTGGTAGCTATTCACCCTCACGCACTTCCCATTTTGGCTGCTCATTGCTCTCACACATAGGAATTTTCCTGGGTTCTACCCACGCGATTTTATTTGCAATTCGCGTCCTCTTTGTTACTGTGCGCTCTCACGCAGAGGGATTCCTTCCCGTTTTTGTTTTTATGCCCTGGATTTTGCCGGATTTACCCACGAAGTATTTCCTTGGGCGGATTTGTGAATAGGGTGGCCATATCCGTTATTCACAGGCTAATTCGTGGGTTCTGTTCACACAACGGTTGGGGAAACTGTCAATTCGTCCCTATTGCGTTTTGTTTGTTGTTCTGCCTTGGGGCTGTGTAATTCATTTCTCCCTGTTTGAGCCGTGATAGCTGGCTAAATTGCTTGTGGGCAATGGTGGGTCTTCGGACTGTGTGAGGAGTAAGGACGTGAGCTTAGTTTTGCTTGATAAACCTGGTGGCTGGAACCACACAGACAGAGCTAGAGGGCTGGCCTTCTTCTCCATCACCCCTGAATAGCACTGGAAGGGAATGCAGGGCCTGAGGGACTGTGTAGCAGAGAAGGGACTGCTTCCTTGTGTTGGGTGTGGATGGGTGTCTTATAGGTCAGGCTAGCTCTGGTGTAGGATTCCTTGGCTCTGTAATGAGCTCATCGGCTTAGCAATTTTCCTTCTCCAACTCCTGAATGGCCTGATAAACCCAACTGAGTTGGCTTGGCTGTTTTTTGGTTATCTTTGGCTACGTGTCAGCCTGCTAGTTCCCTTATTCCTTGCAAAATCATGCCCAGCTCGGGGGTGGCAGCGTTGCTGAGAGATTGATGAGCACGCTGGCCTATGGTTGGGTGGAACGTTGCAGCGACGTAGCTGGTTGCGGATCGAGTTCACCATAAGATAAGTAATCTTGTGTATCTTACCTCTGCAATTCTTAATCTCTGTTGATGAAATTGATGAATATGTTAACAGCATGCATGCATGAATGATTGTTGAATGTATGATGATGTTTCCGCTGAGTAGGATAAACAATTGTATATATATATGCATGTTTTACTTCAATAGATTTCCCTCTAGCACTCTGTTTCAGCATTTTATTTATGCCTGTACATGCTCATGGGAGGTTAGTCTACATGGTTAGTTCCATGGATTACGTCCTTCTTGCCGGTCACAGCATTGGGGACGTGACAGCTTGGTTCCGAATAGCCTCCACTCTGGCCGTGTTCAGGCGCACCTGTTCCTCCAAGAGCTGTACACTAATGGCTGTGTGTCCAATTTCATTCCTCAGGATCGGCTCATCAATGGCTTTGATATGATGGACCTTGGCTTCTTCCTCCTGCTGCCTTGTCTGCAACATCCCTGCAAATGTATCATGATCAGGGAATTCGTGTAGCCTATGTTCAGCTTCCACTTGACAGCGGTTATAGGTGACAAGGGATCTTCTAAAGAACTCCGTGCATGCTCCCTTCGTTTTCTTCACTGTCTTCTGAAAGTCCTCTGCAGTAATAAAAGCAAACTCGATCAGATCATGGTCCCGCTTCAAAGCTTGCTTATCTTTATCATTCGTAAGGAAAAGCTGAGGCTCTGGTAGATGATAAGCTAAAGCTACATATCCAGGGCTAAATGCAGCGTAGCCCTGGCCCTGGGTGTTACAGAGGAGCATTGAATTGTGGTTTGTATGTGGTAGCACCCATCTCATTAACTCAGAGCACGGGAATAGCTCTGGCCTGGTGGCGACCTTCATAATGGCTGATTTCTCTATATTAGCATAAATGGGTGCCTCCTCAAGCCCCATATCTGGGACTTCCCTGCGGGAGATCATCCTCTAAATATCTCCCCATTTGTATTCAGGCTCCAGCCCAATGACACATTGGGTGTCCTCATAAATGTATTCAATTCTTGTTTCTACTTCTGCTGCAGGAACCTCCTCTACTGCTGGGGCCTTCTTTTTTTTGTCTCTTAGACATCTTAAGATCTTCCTGCAATGTGCAACACCATGGTATTGAGTAATCCAAACTTGTGAAATTTATGCAACATTTTATTCTTTTTAGGTGTATCAGCATTATATCAGTGCATGCCAACAAACCTTAAGCTTTCATACTGAACAATTTACTAATCGTGAAGTGCTGTGCAATGTGTTGTTAGCATGATAATGTTTACTGTAGCACATCTTCACCAAGTCTTATGAATGAGTTTCCTTATGATTCATTCCTCATGCATTAAATTTATCAGTCATATTGATGCTGGCAAGAAAACTACGCTATTACGAGGCTTGTCATTTCTTATGAAAGTGATATATAGAAGCAATATGAGAAGACTCTATGCAGATGCATCATACAACCATCATTTCACTGCCTATCACATGCAAAGAGAACAATAACAGCCTCAGGCTTAATCAGTCGACGCCTCAGCCCTACGACCCTTAGGCCCTCTGCGACAGAAACGCAAACGCCCAGCATCGAAGGAAAGTAGTATGTTGCTAACATTCTTCACACATCTCGACGGGAAACGATCACATCCTTGAACAAGGAACCTTCATCAAAACTGATTCGCGCTACCCTCAATAGGCACGGCGTTACCAATAACCGCTCCTTTTGATCCCACCAGGGTTTTAAGCAATCAACAGCAAAACTAGGTCGCGCCAGCCCCAGGTTCTGCTAATAACTTCCATCGAAACGACATAAAAGCTCCCGGACTGTAAAAAGGAAACGGGCCAAACCGCGGCGACTGTGGTCAGTGCAAATCCGCCCCTAGACAAACCCAAACAACGCAGACTCCAAATATCGTGACCGCCCAATGAAGCCTGGCACAGATGGCGTAACGGCCTCCTGTGCCTCAAAAACCCCTATCATAACCACCAGGTGCAGGCGACATGACGGCCGCCTGCACCTTGCTTTCCCCCAATGGACTGATATGGCAGCAAAAACGAAACGCGGGCTTTTGAAAATAAAAGGCGAAAACCCCCTTCCTATAACCGTCAAACTATTCGACCCGGAGACCCTGACAAACGACGCGAACCGCCAGATGGACGACCAAAGGAAAACCTAACTAAAGGAGAAAACCCCCCGCAACGTAAAAGAAATCTACTACGGGCAGACAGAAAGGCTTAAAAGTATAAAGAAAACGCCCCCCCTCTTCACCCTAGGTCAGGAGAATAAACGATGTAAGCAAACCAAAATCCTAGCTGGATGAGGAAGAGAAACGCGGCGCCCCAAAACTCGGCGGAAAACCAACAAACGCTAAACGCAAATGAAGGACGAGAGGCACCTACCTGGAAATCAACGCAGAGATCAAGCTAATGACAGTTGGAGATTCGCCCTCGCCACCTGGAAACCAGTACAGTGACAGCTAACCCTTCGATTTCTCTCGAAACGCGATAGCTCGACTCCTCGCGACAGCTCGAAGACAATACAGAAAACCCCGTTTGGCGATATGTATATATGAACAACGCCACACGTGCGAGGAGTCACATCAATCAGGGCGGCTCCAAAAGTTATGTCGGGCGGCACAAGCTTCATACCATCCGCAACGGCGGAACACTTCCAGTCCCAACTTCACGGTCCGCAACGAGGAAAAGAAACTCCAAAGCACGGTTCGGCGGGAGACGAGGACTTGAGAGTCTACGCTGATCCGCAACGGCGGGGACAACAGTGTTCCTCCTCCTCCGATGTGGTAGAGAGACAACACCCGCAACACAAAGAGTCGACACTCCTCCGCAACGGCGGACGCGACACCCAATCCAAATTTGGAACGCACCCGCAACGGCGGCACGATCAAACCGAATAAGAATCGAAAAAGCATCCGCTACAGCAGCGCGATGAATGGCTAGGAGGATTGGGAGAAGACCCAAAACGGTGGGCTCGACAAAGATTAGGATGACCCGGAAGCCGCCCGCAACGGCGGGACAGGATAGAGAAAAAGAAACCGGAAGCCGCCCGCAACGGTCGGGCAATCCAATGAAAAACCTCCCGATGCAAGAAAATTTTGAGGCAAGGCTTCAAAAGGTTTTGCAACACAACAAAGGGCTCGATTTTAGATGGAACTTCTTAATCACTTAAACGATGAAAAATCAGTCAATTTACAGCATTCAAGATTCGAAAAAGCACTTCAACCTTCAGAAGCTAAAATCAAAGAGATGAAACCAAGAAAAGGAGGGCCCCAAATTTTCAGAATTTTGGGAAAATGTTGCAGGTGCAACAATTGGCGGCTACCTGGTGAACCCCAGATCTCTGAATTAACCTTCTTTTTAAGCCTAAGACTGTGTAAGTAAGACTGAATCCTTCTAGTTGTCTGCATTCCTAAACCAATCAACTTATGCATTAAGACAATTAGATGAAGTCTATCTTTTCGGGAAAAGGTAACATCAGCAGTGTTTCAGGTCTGAATAACTCTTCGGAGGCCAAATAAATGAGGTTCATTTTACCTGCCCTTCAGGGTTTACAGCTTTGACACCACAGGATTGTGACAGAAAGTGCACAGTGTTATCTGTTTATTCCTCATCCCCATGCCGTTTTGTGCTTTGTGTTTTCTGGACTTTAGTTCCTTTGATATGAGTCCTTCTGCAGGCCTTTCTTACTGAATTTTAATTCAGGATCCTCTATCCCATAGTGTCCTTTTGTGTGAATGATATATTTCATGTTTCAATTCACGGACGGAGAGGATCTTGTGGCCATTTGGTACTTTATGCTTTGAGATCATGCTTTTGGGGCTTTGCTCTGATATGTCTTATTCCTTTTGTAAGAAGTGACTCTTAAGAGTTTTTATCCCCTTTCTTAATTCATGGCATGGGGTCATTTATATATGATAAACTGTCACATTCTGCTTCCTTTCCGTGGGTCTAGTGCTGTTACCCCCTTGGGTATTTAAGATGTGATATGGATGGAGCCTCTAAATAGTACTTCAAGCCCCTTTACTTCTGAGTTATTTATAGGGATTAAGTAAGACTTCGAATGAATGCACTGATTGTTTGGAAGACATCTGCTAGAAGCCATTCTATCCTTTAAAACACCGCCCTTTTGCTCATGATTTTGGTTAAGACAGAGCCCTGATGCTTCCATTGCATCCAAAGTTTGCCTCTTATTCAAAGCAAAGTAAAACTAGCAAAACCATAAGCAACTAGCAGCATACTCAAAAATAAAAGAAAACATTAAAGCACTGAAAACGGAAACTAGAATCAGTAATCAAACAATTTATTTATGTACAAGAGGAAAACAAAACAAAATGAAAACATTGCCCATTCCTAAAAATTTTAGATTTAAAGAACTAGGAATGAGCGGGGTTTGAGACCTGAATATTCTAACCATGGTCCAGTTGTGCTGTTATAGAAATAGCACCCATATCTAGAATTCGGTAATCACTTCTTTCAGCCTGAGGGAGTCGAAGGAGTTCAGACTGAGTGTCCATCATAAGCTTGGCCCTTTTTGAAGAATGGTGTTCTAGCTTAAGCTCAGTAAGGTAATTTCCCAAAACAGAATCAGCAGATTCATTTTCTTCTCCAAGCTTAGTGACGTTATGCTTCATAAAAGGCTCTCTTAGAATCTTAATTAGGTTGGGGCTGCCCTTCTGAGGTAACCACAAATGAGACCAATCTGAAACAAAGTACCCATTAAGTCTTGACGTCCAATCTCGGTTTAAAATCATCCCATAACCATCAGGAATGTCCGCTACTATGATGTCAATGTAGTGGCATATCTTTTTATTTGCAGATAGTTGAATCATTACATTCTCCATTTCCCCTACTACCTTGACACTAGTTTTGTCAAGTTGCGTGACATCCCAAAGAGTAGGCTTAATCTGTCCATTGAGTTTTTTACAAACTACCAGAGGCATAACATTCATACAAGATCCTGAATCCACCAAACAGTTGTGCACCTGATGATTTAGCATTTCAAGAGTCACAAGAAAAGGTGGGGCGCTGGTTTTTTTTATCTTAATCAAATCAATCTTTTCTTTCACAGGTTGGTTCTTTGTGGGCAACTCCTCTTCCAATTTGCTAGATTTTCCCTCCTCGTCACTTTCCAATGATTTGGTAGGTTTAATGAGTGGCCCTACCTCCTGTTTGTAAGTGAGGTCTTGAGGTATGTAAATTTTATCCTTTCTATCAGACTGCCCTTCGCTTTTCCCTTGCAATTCTTGAACTTTTGAGAGTTTTGCATTGTCATTGTTTGTCAAGTTCTTATCTTCCATGGTTTTACATGCATGCTGAGATTTGAGAGCATTTCCTTCAGTGTTGAACAGTGAAACTCCATTCCATGAGAACATAGTATCATCATCTGTCTTTACCATGGTTTGGTTCTTCTTTTCTTCCTCACCAATGTGCCTAGTCAATTCTGGATCCAACAATTTATTCATCACTATTGTTATTGAATGTAACCATTGAGGGCACTGCTTTTCCGAATGGGGTTGTTGATGAAATGTACAGAAATCATCTCTTCCTATTTCTGTTATATTTATTGATGCCACATTGGGGGGTGGGACCTACCATTGGTTGTTATCTTCTTTCTTTGGATAGGATGGCTCATTTGTTTTATGAAAGTCCCTCTCCTTTTCTAATTCTACAACTCGGTTGGACAGCTTCTGAAGTACTTTCATCATCTCATGGTGATCTTCTTTAAACTTAAACAACGGTGAGCCTTTTCTCACGGCGGTTTTCTCTTCAACGGAGTCAGGATAGTCTTCTATACTCTCGCTTTCAGCTTCTACTCTCTCAGCCTCTTGATAGGTTTCCACCAATGTAGGTTTGACTCTCATCTTGGCAAACATGGCCAATTCAGGACCTAGGGCTAAAGTATAATATTTGATTAAAACTTTGTCTGAAGGTTTGTCTACAACAGAAAACTTTTTTAAGTATAGTGAAAATCTCTGAGTGAAACTTCATACCTTCTCATCCTTCTCTTTTCTCAACAAACCAAGCCCTTTCATCAACGAGGCATGTGTCTTTTGGGTTGTGTATTTGTTCCTGAAGATCCTTTCAAAATTATCCCAATCAGGAATGGAATTTACAGGGAGTCCAAAGTACCAGGATGTTGCTGATCCTTTCAGAGTATGAGGAAAAAGCCTACACACCACGTCTTCATGCTCTCCAGCCCTTAGCCCTTCTAATGCGAGGTAAAAACCTTGAAGGTGATCATCTACAGCAATGTTGGCCACAGGATCAAACTTGGGTAAAAGCTTGTCAAAGGCTTGAGGCAAGTCATGCAAAGGAGGATTCAAGTTCAGAGGTGACCTGGCTCTCCACGCTAGTAATGGGTTAGGTTGATTGCCAGCCATGAGGAAAAGTAAAGGAGTATCACTAGGAAAACAAGGTTTTAAGGATAGAGCCAAAACTTTAAACTTTGGACTATAATGAAGACTTCAAACAGCTGCTGGTAGGATAGTCTTGGGAAAATTAGTTCCACGGCCAGCCTTTACTGGAGGCCCTCCTTCTAGCGCCAAAAAACTGTTGAGGCCTGGAAATTCACAGGCGGCAACAGTAAGGGATTCTCCCCAATCAACGTTCCCAACTAGCCCGTTGACTGTTTGGTGTAGGGAATCCGTCCGGTTTACGGTCTGGCTACCGTAGGTCAAAGTAACAAAAAGGGCTTTACCGGTTGCGGCCCGGTCCACCGGAATTTGTATTTTGACTTAAAATGCAATGCATATGCCTATCTAAACCATGCAGGGTGATAAAGATGCCGGGAACCACACAATGTGCTGCGCAGGTTCTTACCTCTCGTATTATGTTCACCACATCTGAACCACATATGCAACCAGGAAACAAACAACTAATCTATTTAAACACTAACTACCTATCCCCAGGGAGCCAACATGATTATGATTTAGTAATGCATTAACTACATGTATGATAAACACAATTACAGGTAGCTGATACTTGTATTTACAACACATGAAAGAGAAATTATTCCAAAAATTAGATAGCTAACTGTTATTTGAAGCACTAGCATTACTATAAGTGAATTTTCCACAAAATAAACCAGAAATCATTCAACAAGACATAAGTCATAGAGTTAGAACGATCTCACAATTCATGGACATATGCTGAAAAACAAAACAGTTCATTTTCCTGCCATCCATTGCACACCATTTGGAAAATTCCAGAGCACTTTCTCCAACAAGCAAACTACAATCTTTATTGCAAAAAGGAAATAGTTCTTCTTTACAATAGGTCATCCAGTGTTACTGGGAAAAAGCCCCTCTCTTGTCTCTCTTCCCTAATTTTATACAAAATCAAAAAATGGTTGAGCTGCCCAAAGTGGCCTTTGGGCTTCCCAACGCTTCATTTTCCTAAAGCCTTTTACAAAATAATAATTTATACAAAAATGACCGGTCCTTCTCATGAGGAGGGTCCCGCTTGGTCTTCCAGAAACTTCCTCCACGCTACTGCCTCAGCAGCGAGTCCTTCAAATGAGTGGGGTTCCAAGAATTGTATACTAAGCTCGTACTTATCTGCTTGGTTCAAAATAGCCTCCACTCTGGCCGCGTTCAGGCACACCTGTTCCTCCAAGAGCTGTACACTAATGGTTGTGTGTCCAATTTCATTCCTCAGGATCGGCTCATCAATGGATTTGATATGTTGGACCTTGGCTTCTTCCTCCTGCTTCCTTGTCTGCAACATCCCTGCAAATGTATCATGATCAGGGAATTCGTGTAGCCTATGTTCAGCTTCCACTTGACAGCGGTTATAGGTGACAAGGGCTCTTCTAAAGAACTCCGTGCATGCTCCCTTCGTTTTCTTCACTGTCTTCTGAAAGTCCTCTGCAGTAATAACAGCAAACTCGATCAGATCATGGTCCTGCTTCAAAGCTTGCTTATCTTTATCGTTCGTAAGGAAAAGCTGAGGCTCTGGTAGATGATAAGCTAAATCTACATATCCAGGGCTAAATGCAGCGTAGCCCTGGCCCTGGGTGTTATAGAGGAGCATTGAATTGTGGTTTGTATGTGGTAGCACCCATCTCATTAACTCAGAGCACAGGAATAGCTCTGGCCTGGTGGCGACCTTCATAATGGCTGATTTCTCTATATTAGCATAAATGGGTGCCTCCTCAAGCCCCATATCTGGGACTTCCCTGCGGGAGATCATCCTGTAAATATCTCCCCATTTGTATTCAGGCTCCACCCCAGTGACACATTGGGTGTCCTCATAAACGTATTCAATTCTTGTTTCTACTTCTGCTGCAGGAACCTCCTCTACTGCTGGGGCCTTCTTTTTTTTGTCTCTTAGACATATTAAGATCTTCCTGCAATGTGCAAGACCATGGTACTGAGTAATCCAAACTTGTGAACTTTATGCAACATTTTATTCTTTTTAGGTGTATCAGCATTATATCAGTGCATGCCAACAAACCTTAAGCTTTAATACTGAACAATTTACTAATCTTGAAGTGCTGTGCAATGTGTTGTTAGCATGATAATGTTTACTGTAGCACATCTTCACCAAGTCTTATGAATGAGTTGCCTTATGATTCGTTCCTCATGCATTAAATTTATCAGTCATATTGATGCTGGCAAGAAAAATACGCTATTACGAGGCTTGTCATTTCTTATGAAAGTGATATATAGAAGCAATATGAGCAGACTCTATGCAGATGCATCATACAACCATCATTTCACTGCATATCACATGCAAAGAGAACAATAACAGCCTCAGGCTTAATCAGTCGACGCCTTAGCCCTACGACCCCTAGGCCCTCTGCGACAGAAATGCAAACGCCCAGCATCGAAGGAAACTAGTATGTTGCTAACATTCTTCACACATCTCGACGGGAAACGATCACATCTCTGAACAAGGAAACTTCATCAAAACCGATTCACGCTACCCTCAATAGGCGCGGCATTACCAATAACCGCTCCTTTTGATCCCACCAGGTTTTTAAGCAATCAACAGCAAAACTAGGTCGCGCCAGCCCCAGGTTCTGCTAATAACTTCCATCGAAACGACATAAAAGCTCCCAGACTGTAAAAAGGAAATGGGCCAAACCGCGGCGACTGTGGTCAGTGCAAATCTGCCCCTAGACAAACCCAAACAACGCAGACTCCAAATATCGTGACCGCCCAATGAAGCCTGGCGCAGATGGCGTAACGGCCTCCTGCACCTCAAAAACCCCT
Organism: Pseudotsuga menziesii; assembly: GCA_001517045.1. Lineage (NCBI taxonomy): Eukaryota > Viridiplantae > Streptophyta > Pinopsida > Pinales > Pinaceae > Pseudotsuga > Pseudotsuga menziesii. The sequence goes on from LPNX011226976.1 coordinate 81,877, forward strand.
ATCATAACCACCAGGTGCAGGCAGCATGACGGCTGCCTACACCTTGCTTTCCCCCAATGGACTAATCCGGCAGCAAAAACGAAACGCGGGCTTTTGAAAATAAAAGGAGAAAACCCCCTTCCTATAACCGTCAAACTATTCGACCCGGAGACCCTGACAAACGATGCAAACCGCCAGATGGACGACCGAAGGAAAACCTAACTAAAGGAGAAAACCCCCCGCAGCGTAAAAGAAATCTACTACGGGTAGACAGAAAGGCTTAAAAGTTTAAAGAAAATGCCCCCCCTCTTCACCCTAGGTCAGGAGAATAAACGATGTAAGCAAACCAAAATCCTAGCAGGACGAGGAAGAGAAACGCGGGGCCCCGAAACTCGGCGGAAAACCAACAAACGCTAAATGCAAATGAAGGACGAGAGGCACCTACCTAGAAATCAACACAGAGATCAAGCTAATGATAGTTGGAGATCCGCCCTCACCACCTGGAAACCGGTACAGTGACAGCTAACCCTTTGATTTCTCTCGAAACACGACAGTTCGACTCCTCGCGACAGCTCGAAGACAATACAGAAAACCCCGTTTGGTGATATGTATATATGAACAACGCCACACGTGCGAGGAGTCACATCAATCGGGGCGGCTCCAAAATTTATGTTGGGCGGCACAAGCTTCATACCATCCACAACGGTGGAACACTTCCAGTCCCAACTTCACGGTCCGTAATGAGGAAAAGACACTCCAAAGCACGGTTCGGTGGGAGACGAGGACTTGAGAGTCTACGCTGATCCGCAACGGTGGGGACAATAGTGTTCCTCCTCCTCTGATGCGGTAGAGAGACAACGCCTGCAACACAAAGAGTCGACACTCCTCCGCAATGGCGGACGCGACACCCAATCCAAATTTGGAACGCACCCGCAACGGCGGCACGATCAAACCGAATAAGAATCGAAAAAGCATCCGCTACAGCGGCGCGATGAACGGCTAGGAGGATTGGGAGAAGACCCGCAACAGCGGGCTCGGCAAAGATTAGGATGACCCGGAAGCCGCCCGCAACGGCGGGACAGGACAGAGAAAAAGAAACCGGAAGCCGCCCGCAACGGTCGGGCAATCCAATGGAAAACCTCCCGATGCAAGAAAATTTTGAGCCAAGGCTTCAAAAGGTTTTGCAACACAACAAAGGGCTCGATTTTATATGGAACTTCTTAAGCACTTAAATGATGAAAAATCAGTCAATTTACAGCATTCAAGATTCGAAAAAGCGCTTCAACCTTCAGAAGCTAAAATCAAAGAGATGAAACCAANNNNAAGTGCTTCAACCTTCAGAAGCTAAAATCAAAGAGATGAAACCAAGAAAAGGAGGGCCCCAAATTTTCAGAATTTTGGGAAAATGTTGCAGGTGCAACAATTGGCGGCTNAAGGAATAGACTATGAAGAAAACTTTGCACCTGTAGCTAGATACACTTCCATTAGATCAGTACTTGCTCTGGCTGCTGTAATGAAATGGAAGATACACCAAATGGATGTCAATACTGCCTTCTTGAATGGTGTAGTGGAAGAGGAAGTGTATGTAGAACAACCACTCGGTTTTGAGACACATGATAGAGAGTCTTATGTATGCAAATTGAAGAAATCCCTATACAGTTTGAAACAGGAACCCAGGACTTGGTACAGCAGAATTGACAACTTTCTATCCAATTTGGGCTTTACCAAAAGTAAAGAAGATTCCAACCTTTACTACAAGGTTGAAGATGGCAACCCAGTGATGCTTCTACTGCATGTAGATGATCTATTTGTGACAGGTATGGATGGGTTCATTGTTGATACGAAGAGAAGGCTTGATGTCGAGTTCGAAATGAAGGACTTGGCTATGATGCATTATTTTCTAGGTATGGAGGTGTGGCAGAGTGCAAATGGAATCTTCCTTGGACAAGGGAAGTATGTAGTAGAGATCCTGAAGAGGTTTGGGATGATGGAATGCAAGGTTATGGCCACACCTATGGCGTCGAACCTAAATCTATTGAGTGATGCTTCATTAGGGATAGTTGATGCTACGATGTATCATCAGATGATTGGGTCCTTGATGTACCTGACGAACATGAGACCAGAAATTTGCTTTACTGTGAACACCTTGATCCAGTTCTTGACAAATCCAAGAAATGTTCACTTGATTACTGCAAATCATATTCTAAGGTACCTGAGGGGTACAGTTGATTATGGGATCAAGTACGATGCAAATCAAAAAATTAACTTAGAGGGTTATGTTGATTCAGATTGGGAAGGAAGTGCCATTGATAGCAAGAGTACTTTAGGATGTTGCTTCAGTATGGGATCAGGTGTGATCTCTTGGTTTAGCAGGAAGGAATCCTGTGTGGCACTGAGTACAGCTAAAGCAGAGTATGCCGCAGCTTGTTCAACTAGTTGTGAGGCAGTATGGCTGAGGAAACCATTGTCTAATTTATTTGATCTCTAGTTGGATGCTACTTGTATACATTGTGACAACTAGATTTGTGTGAAGTTGTCAGAGAATCCAGTGTTCCATGACAAGTCGAAGCATATCGAGATCAAGTATCACTATATCAGGGATATGGTGCAGAGGGGAGCAGTGAAGCTCTAGTATGTTATGACGGAGGAACAAATAGCTGATGTATTGATGAAGCCATTGGCTAGGCTGAAGTTTGAGTACTTCAAGGAGAAGCTTGGTGTTCTCCAGATTGAGGTTTCCTCCAAGGGAAAGTGATGAGACCCATAGCCATTCTGACATGGTGAGAGGATTGGTTCCTTCCCTGGTCAGATGTAAGGGCTGAGCCATTCTGTCATGGTCAGAGGATTTAGGTTCCTTCCATGTCGGATATGAATTCTGGCCATTCTGTTGAGTAGGATAGATGTAAGGGTAATTGCCATTCTGGGAATGGAGGCACCTGGTCAGTTACTAGGAAAACTCAGTCTAGGACTGAGAATCCATTCTGATGTGATAGAGGGATGTGTTCCCACTTGATCAGATGTAAGGGATGAACCATTCTGTCATGGCTAAAGGATTAAGTTCCGCCCATGTCAGATGTGAGTGTTGGCCATTCTGTCGAGTAGGACAGATGTAAGGGAAACTGCCATTCTAGGAATGGAGGCACCTGGTTAGTTACCAGGTAGCTCAGTCTGGGACTGGGGGCCATTCTAATGTGAAGATCGGATTAGTTCCTACATGATTAGATGTGAGTGCATGCCCTTTCGATGCGATGTGTTTACACATGGTTGAATGTAAATGTAGAGCCTTTCTGACAAGATGAGGTCAGATATAAGTGCTCAGCCATTCTGGGGCGATGTGTTTACACATGGTCAGATGTAAGTGCTGTGACTTTCTGACAAGATGAGGTTGGATGTAAGTGTAGTTCCTTTCTGACAAGATGGGGTCAGATGTAAGTGTAGATCCTTTTTGATGTGATGTGCTTGCACATGATCAGATATAAGTGCTGAGCCTTTCTGACAAGATGAGGTCAAATGTGAGTGCTAGGCCTTTCTGACAAGATGTGGTCAGATGTGAGTGCTGGGCATGCCTTTTTGACAAGATGTGGTTAGATGTAAGAGCTGGGTGGGCCATTCTAACTTAAGTGTCATACATAAGCACTGATGAAGACCTACATGAAGGGTAGGCCTACAAGATTGACTTTGTAGAACTTTCTGTGACGAGAAGAGACAAGATAGCACCATTATGAGATAGCAGATGATGATCTAGACTTGATGATGATCTAGATCAAGTGATCTAGATGAGATGATCCAGACTTGATGACGATCCAGATCAAGTGACGATCCAGTTGTGATGATGATCCAGACTTGATGATGATCCAGATCAAGTGATCCAGACTTGATGACGATCCAGATCGAGTGATGAGCCAGTAGTCATTATGATGCAGATCCCATGATGAAGAATACTTGAAGAAGAAGATGACTTGAAGACTCAGAAGACTCGAAGGCGAAGAAGAATTGAAGATAAAGAAGACTTGAAGAATAAAGAAGACTTGAAGATGACGAGATGATCCAGTTGATGCAGAGAAGAAGACCAGTTCTGAAAATTGTGTCGAAAGAATACCTTCCTAATTAAGAGGGAGTGTTGATGTATTTGTAACTTCGGAATGTATTCATCTATGTATCTTATGTCTTGTAACCCGATGTTTATTCCGGGATGTATCTATTATGTAATTGAGTCATGTTGTCATGCCCCGATGTTCCAATCAGGAGGATCAATAATGTAAACAAGTCATGTCAAGTCATTGTGGGTAACCCTCCAATTGTCTAAGGGTTAAAGTCCCCATAGATTCGGGGCACTAGGATTATTAGACTCTCCTAGTAGAGGTTGGCCCTAGTAGGGTTTTAGTCATGCCGAAATTAGTATAAATAGAGAACTGGAGTCTCTATTTAGCACACAACTCATACACACTCAAGTGTAGAGCATAGTTGAGGAAGGAGAAGACACTTGGGCTAGATAAGAACAAGGTTACTGCTGTTGGGAGATCACTTACTGTAATGGGATTTTCTATTTTGGTGCTGATTCTATCTCTCAGGAAGTTGCGAGGTTTTCTCCATTTATGGTTTCCCTGAGGGAAAACACTGTGTTAATTGTCTCTTGTGTTTGATTGTTGTGCTTTTTATTCTCTCAGTTAAATATCCTAATAATTCTAGCTTAATGTTGAAAAACTAACATAAACAACTCGGTGTACTCTTGAACCTCAACATGGGAACATTCTTCCCCAACATAGACATTCTCAATCTTTCCAGGATCACGAGAGATATTGATAGGGATGGTATGATATATATTCGCCATGTTTCCATTAGCCATCGGACCAGGAGAGCTTAACAGAACCATGGGACTACCAATTCTCTCACTAAGAATCCCCTTATAGTATTCACACTCCAAACGGTCAAGCTCGGGAAGAAAATAAGATCTATGATGCAACTCTTCCCAAGGTGGCTTAACCACGAACATAGCCTCAATAATAGCCTCATCAGAAGGAAAAACCTTATCAAGGAAGTCCTGTGTGTGAGAAGACTAAACTGCCCATGCAGGAAGTGCATACAGGTCCTCCTCCTTCGTCCGTGAAGAGGAAGGACTAGGCTCTGCCCCACATGGAAGATTAGCTTAATAAGCTATCATAGTTGTAGGAAATGGTATGTCCATCTTGATGGGCTCATTCGAAGGACTTGGTGTGAGAAGAATTCAAGGATCTTCCACATATGTTGTGTGAAAAGACATCGATCTTACCGATGACGAAGCCTCACCGGGACTAGAACCTATCATAAGGACAGGTGCAGGACAATTAAAGCTTCCCATAAGGGATGGATACATGCCAATACCCACACTCCCAGTTGTTGGCTGAGAGTACTCTACAATTGGGATGGAATCTCCCGAAGAGGCGGTAATCGGTAGATTCTTGAATGATGTTTGATCAATCATAACTATCTTCCCATTAAATGAAAAGCATACAAATCGAAATAAAGAAGAACCTATGGCTTGCATACTGTACATCCAATTCCTACCCAGCAACAAATTGTAGTCAAGTGGTGCATCAACCACCTTGACCTCTATCACAATGGTCTTCCCCCCCAAACGGACCATAAGAGAAGGAAGAATGCCGTATGGTCAAAATGATATTCCATCGAAAGCAGTCAACATGGTACCAGATGTAGACAACTCGGGGGAACCCAAACCCTTCCAACATGTCAAATACATCATGGAAGCAACAGCGCCTTCGTCAATCATAGTGCATTTGATGGTCATGTTAAGACATTCTATATGAATTAAGAGAGACACATAGTAAGGCAAGCGAGGCTAAAGTCCTGCAGTTTCAAATTTGATCACAGAGGAAGAATTATCATTGTTCACACCTAGGGCAAAAAGAAAATCCTTCCTTTGCGAAGGACAACTCTGAAGTACTTCAAGTGCAGACATCGCACAAGGAGTGTGGCCCAAATCCTCGACAACAGAATAGTTCTGGGTGACTTGGGAATTAGGATTGTGCCCCAAACGCTTAAGGACTCCCTTAGGAGTGCGAGGTGCAACTTTAGGTTTATCCACAGGTTTTTCAATATGCAAAGGATTCCCAGGTGGATCAGGTTCCTTTCCAAGGTTGGGTTGTGATGAACCATAGTCCTTCACATGAGTCACAACCTTAGTAGCATGAACCATGTTGATGCAACCATGACCACTAGTCTCCGGTGGATCTTTATCACCACCAGACTGATCATGGATTCTCAATTTCATGTTTTGTTTATGCGGTAAAGGGTTGGTCTGCACAGCTGGGCCTTGTGCTATGAATCTCTAGGCTTCATCAATCCAAGGGCACAAGTGAGTGAGGTGGTCATCCTTACACAACTTGAAAGGAAACTTAATATTACGTTTAGGTTTCTTTCCCCCCCCACCATTTTGGGCATTCTTGTCATTAGAGTTTGCATTTTCATTCCTATTTCCAACCTTATGATTATTTTTACGCTTCCTTTTATTCCTTCTGGGTTACTAGTTACCCTTCTGGTCCGATGATTGTACTCAAAGCACACTTTCTGTTTGGGTGGGTTGAGATGAAGCCGTAGCTAGTCCTGAGGCAGATTGGTTGATAGATAATTGAATGACGTGTTTCACAATCGAATTTGCAAGTTTGGCACTCGTACAACCAACAATGCCATCGGCATGTGGTCCAGGTTTAACCTTAGGGTCGAAACTAGAACAAAGAGCATTAGGAATGATCTCATATAACAAACCAGATTGAGCATAAATCAAGTCTAATTCTTGTGCCATAAAATGGCTTGTTCCTCGTTCTAAACTCCAGATGTAGAAACATCCTTCGCTATATAAGACAGTCACGATTTAAGGAACAATTCGAGGAGAAACTTTAGCAGTATGAAGGCTTTAATCAATCTCTTCCGTCTACACCACTCTTGGATATGGTCCAAGAAATTCTTGGCTTTATCCTACCGAAATGTCGACAAGAGTTCCGTACCAACATCGTAACGCACTACTAGCTAGAAGTGGTTAAGAAAAGTCATAGCTAGGTCATCGAACAATGCGAATGTTCCCCTAGGTAACTCTATATACCATTTCATGGCAGGCCCTGTAAGGGTGTGTTGAAACAGCCTTAAATGGATCGAATCCTCATGTAAGGAATTTGAAGAGCACCATAGGTGAAATGTAGTAACATGTTCACTCGGATCTTCTCCTAGTTTTCCCTCGAATTTGGGAATGTCTGAGGGAAGCTTATTAGGGACAGCCGACCAAGCTAGGTCATGAGATACGGGATCGTTCATCAATATCGACAAGTTAGGAATATTTAGTGTTGCGAGGAAAGGGAGCCTAGGATGAGCAGGTCAATGCCCCGCTCCCTGATCATTTTGGTTCACATAAGCCTGATTACCATAACCACCATGGCCTTGGCCATAGTGTCCTCCTCCTATTTGACTCATGTAGGGTGGCATGGAAGCACCATAATGTGGTGTACCTTGACTATGTGGGGATACAAAGTCATAATTCGAAGAGTAAGCGGGTTGTTGATACCCATACCCATAAGGTGAATAACCTTGTCCATACTGCGTCCCATAATAAGGTCCATAAGACATCCCATGAGATGTCCCATGAGACACTCTGTAAGTAAGAATATATGCTTTGGAAATAGTAACATGACCTCTAGAAGTAGGAATATGACCTCCCAAAACAATAGGAGGTACTTGACTCTGAGACACAACTATGCAAGTAGCAGTAGTACGGACATGAATCGTAGCAACGTTTCATCCTGAAGGACCACGTGAATGAGGGGGAGGAATAGCATTCGAAGAATAAGGAATAGAGGATGAAGGGACATGTGAAATTATGTACGTGGTGTTCCATATAGTCATTTGTCGAGGTTCTGGTATCCTAATAGGATTACTAATATGAGGTCTAGGAGGAATATGTGATGTAGCTTCCACTTCTGGGATGGAAGGTGCAATGTGACTCGTTCTCCCAAACCTCTCCACATGGTAAGGAATAGGAGTGCCCCCAGGTGTAGTGTTAAGCTCAAACTCTGACTTGACATGAAATGCTGGATCATGTGTAGGGATACTAGACATACCATAACTACCATAACTAGTGCTCATGGGTTCATGATGAATCTCGTCGCCCAGCATCCAATACCGGTGACCTGTGAATGAGGGATCATAGCTAGAGTGAGTAGGTCTTTCATGTGAAGGATCAAACCCATAATGTGTAGGCATATTAGGTGAAGGATCAAATGTATTAGTAAACTCTCCATCCTCCACTTGAGTTGGAGAAGACAGCTCAGGAATACCATCTTCATGATCTCCCATCGTGTGTGAATCAATGTGTGAAGTGGTCCACCTAGACCGTGTGTTTCTCTCTCCCAAAGGAGGAGGAGATGTAGAAGGCAAAATTCCTGCTAAAAAATGAGAATGGCGAGGATCCACACCTGAATCCACAATGAATCAAAAAATGCAAAAGACTCACTAATTATGCAAACCCTAGGCAAGCTAATGTGCACAAAGAATACACTAATAAAATCTAAATCCAAACACAAGCGATCAAGGGTAGGATAAGTGAGCTCCTGAATGAAGTAGGTATCTCTCGCCTAGGAGAGGCTTGAGACTCCCATACACAACAAGCAGAGGTTCGTAACCAATTATTGCGGCCCTCAGCTTCAATGCATAAAGCGACTGTGTTATCCGACCCCAACCTGGCTGGGACACTCGCAGAATAATGCCTGCAAAGTACCCCCTTGATATCCTAGGTAAGGCAAATAAGGTCACCTCAATATAATCAATGCTTAGGCAGACATTCACAAGTGGAATTGACCATATGGGTAGGGTAGCAAATCCTGAAACTCTCGAAAGAGCCCCCGGATATGAATACAATCCTGGAAATATCTTCGGGGCTACTCAGTTATGACTAGGGGTCATCCTAATCAATAACCGCTCACACTACCTCGTGATTAACTCCCTTTTGAAAGGAGGATCTTGAGAAACACTAATTATACCAAGGAATTTCACACTCTCACCTAGACAGACACATACATGTTGTTGTTTAGTGGTCTTGAAGAATTTACTCACAATAAACTATTCCAAGACCCTAAAACCTAATCTTGTTGGTGTACCCTATCAAAGAAAATAGTCTATTCCATTTTAATTAAGTGTTGTTTGTATTTGGCTTTATTACTCAAAAGAGGTAGATGGTTGTGCAACCAATGGTGTTATGACGCAACATGAAGTAAAATGCGCACCTAACAATCAATGCAAATGCATTGTGTCGAATGAAAAACAGGGCATGCTACTACGTGAAATGCAAAATTTTTCTTCAAATGAAAAATTCAATCATTCCTATATAAAATATTGACTAATACTCTAAGGAAATCTAGTGCAAGTACCATGCGAAATGCAAAGTGCAATGCATAATGATGCAAAGAAGCAAATATTTTTGGATTTTTTGAATAAAAATGAGATACTAAAGAAAAATAATGATTCTACTACCCCCAGACTCGGCAAGAACAATCAAACAACACTCACACAAAGTACTAAGGTAAAATAAATCTAATGCACTAATCCCAAAACAAAAAATCCAAAATGCAATGACAAGAACACTAAAGGATATCGATTCATACCTTATTCCGGACAGTTGATGTAGATCCCCATTGAGCTTTACAACTCCAGCTTGAATTGATAAATTTCTTCCTCAACATTCAATAAACAAAACAAGCATGCTATATATAATTGTGTTATCTCTACTCTAGCATATATAATCAATGACATATAAGCATTTGAAATCATCCATGGCTAAAATATTCATTCAAACACACATTATTGGACAGGAAAAGATATTTTTATTAATATATTATCAGATATTACTGTAATGAATACAACCTATGTCAGCACTTCTGCGAATCGAAGAAATCGAGTCCCCACTTGGGCCTCCACCACTTCAATCCTCCATCTCTTGATAGCAAGCTTACAACCAAAAGGCAAGCTTGGGAAAAACACAAAAGTGCTCCAAGGGACAAAGGGGATGCAAACTCAAGCACAAGTTCTGGCAACAATGGACTATAGTTTTCTTGCTCTCAATTCCTCATATGCCTTCAATGTATCCAAAGGGTTCCTTATAGAGATCTTCAATGGGGTAATGAAAGGTCGAATCCAAGTGATATCAAGGCATATGGAAGGCCAGGAGACTAGTGAGTCAGATCCATGTCAAGGAAAAGTCCAAAATAATTTGGCCTTTTGCACACATCCCGATGTATGTGGTTTCAGAGGTCAAACCCGCATATATACGCGATAAAGGGTTTAAAATTCATGTATGGAAATTTAAGCATGTTTTTAGGGATGTTCTAGGAAACATCAAAGGAACAAAAATGGTCCGTGGGGTCTAAGGAGTCTGCATAGGGACAGGGAAGGCCATAAAAGTGTGATTCACCATGTGTGGTAAAATCAGCTATAACAATAATATATGTTATTGACTTCATGTTTGTATCTAAATTTCATTCTTTTAGTTATTTTGTGCATGTTTTGTAAACTATAGTGAATTATGAGTGTTTCTTTGTCTCCTAGATCCAGTTGTGAATCAACTCTAACAAATTTATTCTAAAATAATTATTTGTGATTCCAGGTTGAAAATGGAAATCCTACTCTATCTAGTTCTAACAATAAACAATAGGATAAGAACCGGGTACCATTGCTAGGAAAAATAAATGGAATAGTCGTTCCTCCCAACCAAGTTCTAGAGCAACCAAATCACTTTCTCCAAAACGTATGAGAATGTTCACTCAACCATAAGAGAAAAATACACTTGATGTGCTCTCTCTTTCATTATCATATTCAATCTCCCTCCAATGCTAGCATCTTTATTGCTAATAGATGCAATGTTATATAGCATTTTTCCTAGGACATGGTCATTTATGAGCCTCCTTCTTTTTAGCACTCAACAAAGAGTTTTGGGTTGATTTTGGAGAAGATTCCTCCTGCACCTTGAGTTCTCTTTTAGTAGCTACAACCACTTGTATTTTCCTCCTGTGGGTTAGCAAACACTCTTCAGCCTCTATTTCATTTCTATCCCCACCAATATATTTTATTAATAAAAGAATAATACATTACATTTGTTTTGTTTATGCATTTCTGTCAAAAATATTTAAAATAATAAAATAAAATATTCAAACACATTTTAATAATAAATTATTAAATATTGGTGTAGTACTTACACCTCCCATTAGAGGATAACATTGTCCTCAGTGTTATTAAATTTCTTTCTTATTCTTCCATTTCTTCATCATGGAATATGATAACACCATCCTCCTGCATATCACTTTCCAATTCCCAAGTGGATTATTTGGGACTAAGGTTCTTCCATTGCACCTTGACTTGTTTGATGGTACGGTTCTAGAGTAAAAGTTCTCTCCTGTCAAGAATACGCTCCGGTCCCACCTGGAAATCTCATTTGGATTCCACCTATATAACATTCCAATTGATCACATGAGTAGCACCATGAATATATTTATTCAAAATCAAAACATGAAAAACATTATGCACTTTAAAAGTAGTTGGTAGGGATAATTGATAAGCAACTAGCCCTACTTTAGCCAAAATTTCAAAGCACCCACAATACCTAGGTGACAACTTTGAATAGTTACCCAATCTGATATGGATTTTCTTTTGCTTTAACTTTATATACACATTCTCACCTACCTATACATCTGTAGGAGTTATTTTTAAGTCAACATAGATTTTATTCATGTCTTAGGAAGCTTTCAATTTTTTTGTACCTATTTCACGGTTAGATGCATATCCTTTAAAAAAATAGGTCCTAACATTAACCCATCAACTGGACTACTCCAAGAAATTGGAGTTTTACATTTGCGTATATATAGAATTTCAAAAGGGACCATACCCGCTGATACTTGAAAATTATTATGGTAAGAAATTTCCACTAAGTTTAAGTAATATTCCCACTTACTTGGTTTGTTCATCACATACATTCTAAGCATTTCTTCTAGGACCTGATTTATCCTTTTAGTTTTCCCATCCGTTTGCAGATGATATGAAATCTTGAAATTCAATTGTGTTCCTAGTCCTTTAAACAAAGATTTCTAGAAATTTCTTGGAAAGTTTACGTCTCTATTTGAGATTATTACCTTTGGTATGCCATTTAACTTGAAAATATATTTCATAAAAATATCTGCGATGCTAACAACCTTATAATTAGTTTTTATTGGAATAAAATGAGTTGCTTTACTTAACTTATCAACTATGACCATGATTGAGTTGTGATTAGGTAGACCTGTTATAAAATCCATGTTGATTATTTCCCGCTTCCATTACGGGATGGGTAGAGGTTACAATAACCCTGTTGAGTGTTGGTGTTCTACCTTTACTTGATGGAATTCGATGCAGTGAGCTAACTACTCTGCCACCTCCTTCTTCATATTAGGAGAAAATAATTCCTTTGTGATCATGGTGATCATCTTTTGGTATCTAGGATGTCATCAATAAGGTTGTTTGTGTAACTCATCCATAAAAATTGATTTTATTTATGCTGCATTTGGTACATACAACCTATTCTTATGTAGTAGTAATCCTCTTTGATTTAGACTAGAATCTATTTTTATTTGGTTCTTTTTATTTTCAACAATATTTTCCTTTAAATTTTTATATTCTTTATCTGAAATTTGTGCATTTAGGATCTGATTTTCCAAATCTGATTCGTAACGGCTGCTTGCAAATAATAAATTTATGTGATGACATAAAGTGTCGGCAACTTTGTATTCATTTCCTTGTATATGTTTGATTTCGAAGTCATATTCACTTATGAATGACAACCACCTAGATTGTCTAGCATTTAAATTTTGTTGGTCAAATAAGTATTTTAAACTTATGTTATCTAACATTATCAGAAATTTTCTTTTAGTGAGGTAGTGTCACCACATTTTGAATGCATGTATAATTGCAGCAAGTTCTAAGTCGTGTGTAGCATAGTTCATTTCATGTTCTTTTAGTTTCCTAGATTCATAGGCCACAACGTAATTATATTGAATTAACACCCCAGATAATACATCCTTTCAAGTGCCAGTGCATACGATGGAATCCTTAAAATCCTTAAAAGGATCAACAATTTTTAGGATAGGGGTGATAGTTAACAGATGTTTTAATTTATTAAAACATTCCATACACTTTTCAGTCCACTTGTTGGCATAATTTATTTCTATGGTATTTACCCAATATTCTATTTGTCAACAAGGGTTTGTAAACTTGGAGCCGTGGCAAAGTATATGCCAAGCCAGAAGAGTTTTGGTATTTAAGTCCTATCTAATGATTAACATAGGGAGAAGCTATATAAGAACTAAAATTTAAAGGTACATTTACAAGGTAAGTTTTTATGTACAATAGAAAGATGAATCAATCGAAATAGGGTTGTCTATCATCTATCAAAAATTTTTACAAACCATGTATGCAAAACCTAGTCCTATCCTATTTATAAAAGAACACTTCTATTCTTTACCAGAGTTCAACAAATCAAATTAGGCTTAAAGGTTTACAAATCAACCTTATTCTTTGCAAGGTTTGTCTTGAGGAATGGAATCAAAATGACATGTAAGCATAGTTGATATTATTAGTGGATGCAGTTCTACTTCAATTTCTAAGATAAAAACAAAACTAAAGATAATCAGGTTCGAAGATAATTTAAACATCATTAATTTCTTCTATCCTTTTTGTTCACACATGAGAAAATATTTATAAACCTATCTGCATTGTTCAGTATTGTAAATAGACAGAATTGTAAAATACTTATAATGACAGAAAGAAAAATAGAGTTCTATTCTAAGGGATCACAGCTACTAATTATTTAAAGATAGAAAAGTAAATACTATGATATTGATTTCAAATATTATCATATTAGATAACTTCAAAACTTATAAATAAATCTGTCTATTGATCAAAACAAAAATACTCTATTTCTACAATTAGTTGAATTGCAACTTAATCTATTTAATAAGCATTTTGATGATAAAAAACAAAGCTATATTAAACCTAAACTATTTTATTAACCCAAGTATGAAAGGATCTATTATAGACCATTGTATTTCGAAATAAGGGAAATGAGAAAGACAAAGATAATGATTTATTCTATGCACAGGATTGAAACGTAATTAGCTCTGCAAACGGAGATAAAAACACTAGTAAACAATTTCTAAATTTATCATGCAATGACAAGGAATTTGTGCAAGGACTAAAAAAACAATTAAAATTCAAAACCCTACATAAACTGAAAGAAAATATAGGAATCAAATACACACTAAATTATCATTTATCACTAGCATTTGCAAAAGCTAAGCCATAAAAACAAGGTATTATTCTTTATATATTTTTATACAGAGCACTCCCACACATAAATTATCTAACCAATAACATGTAAATTCACATCTAGACAAGCAATATACAAACCCACACTGTATCTAACAGAAAGTGATTCAAAACAAATTGAAATTGCTACAATAAGACTGAAGTAAACACACGTTCAGATCTCATTTGCACACAAGATCTATTATAAAATCTATAGGACAAAAGGAAATCATTTAAAATTATGAACAAAGCAAATATATAAACAATTACACAATTCACAATTCAATTTACACATGCAAAAATAATAAAAACACACACAACTACTTATTTGATGCTAAAACACGATGGATGCTTCACACTGCCACTGAGGGGCCCTCCAAGAGAACAATGATCAATTCCTATGAACTACTCAATCGTTGGTTTCATGAAAAGTAAAAACCCAAAAGAACAGAGTAAAGTTTTTATATTATCAGAATTCAAAGTATTTGTTACAGAGATCTTTAGTGCATCCCATGACTCCTTTATATAATCGTTTGTACAACAAAGGGAGAGAAGGCCGACCCTTTCAGTGGTCGACCTCTCCAAAAATAAACCATTTTTAATATCTAATAGTCTTATTAATATTGAAACAAGAAATATGTGTTCACCAAATTTCTCATAAATATATTCCTTTGTTTATTCAACCAAATCTCTCGATCGCTGGCAGGTGTGGGAATCAAATTATTTCCAACCGAAGAACAATGTCCATGTAGCATGACTGAGTAACAAAACCCATGTGCCCAATTGAGATATAAATGTCTCCACATGAGAAAATGAATGATTTCTAAGGTAGGTTTGGTGGTTTGAATGGTTGTGCAAACACAAATGGAGGTTTGAATGGATGTCTGAATGAGCCTTCACTTGTTTTAAACGAAACTACATACCAAATGGTCTTAAAAAATGTTATTCTGTCATATAAAATAACAAACCTTCTGAAAATCATATGGAAAATAGTTAATTAAATGAATGGGTAACTCAATTACAAAGGATGTCAAATAGGGAAGAAATACAGCTTGATATCTCATGACTTGTGATTGCATAGTCATCCACGGGCAAGGTTTATATGAAGATTATGGAAAAATTGGAACAAAATCGAGACAAAATTGGGGTTTCAACACTCCCCCAAGATGAAGGTATACCAGGTCCCACTATGCAAAGAAAATGGAAATCAAGAAGAAGAAGGCTTGGTTGTGACATCACTTGCGTTTGATTTTGAAGAAGATGGGACAAGCTTTGGTTTGGAATTTTGGTATCGAACTTCAAAATAGTCAAACTTTTTCTATAGGATATCGTGAGAGGAAGTGCTAGCCTTGTTAGCACCTTTGAGATTTTACATTTGCAACCACACTTTCATGTTATCCTGATGAAGGTGATTAATCAACTCAACGTATTTCCAGTTTTGTTATGTCCAACGAACCACATATTTTGTTAAATTATCCATGGTCATTTGAATATTTGGAGTGGATGGTTCTATGGAATTATGAAGATGTTGATAGGGGCTTAAGACAATTGGAGGCATTTCCTCATTAACAGGGATGGTTAGTTTAGTATCAACCTTAATCGGAGTAAAAATGGGAAGAGGTTTAGGGGCAAGAACTTCGGGTTAGTTGGAAGAAACACCATCAAAATTAGGAATGGATTCATTAGGAGTATATTTGATGGGATTAGAGACAATTTTCTCCAAAGGGATCATTTGAACAGGGGACTTAAGATGGATATCCCCTCCTCGCTTGGTGGGTATTTCAGATAATGCTAAGGGTTTAATTGCAGGATCCTTATGGATAGGCTCCGATGAGGAGGAAGATCGACTATGTTTTTTTTCAATTGGGACAACATCATCATATTAGAAAGAATTCGAAGTCCTCTTCGCACGGCTAGAGGTTTGGCTCTGTGAAAAGTCAATATTTTGAGTTTGAAGGCGTTTATGAGAGGAAAAGTTTTAAAGAGTGGTATTTTTAACCAAATGGGGGTTTAAAACTTCATACACAAAACTCTCCCAAGTTTTCCCAGCTTCTCTCAATTGATGAATGATTATCAATTTGATAATACCATGATAGTATAAACTTCCAAAAGGGTTGGGAATATTTTTCCTCACTTGGGTTGACATATTCTTAAGACCCTTTAGAAAATAAAATGGGAAATTGATTGTCTGATTGAGAACAAAATGGGCTAATAGACAAAGATCAAAGGCTTTGAAAACTAAAAACTTAGCCTCATAGGTGACGAGGTGAATGATAACTACTAAAGGGTCAAAGTATTCCAATTTAACCCACTCTTGATGGAAACCTTTGGTGCATGTGATGGGTTGATAATAAAATTTGAAGGAGAAATAAAATGTCAACCGAGGTAGAAAAAGATGTGTATTCCATCGAATTCCCTTTCAAGGAAGCTTCGTAGCTAGGAAAATTGATTCCTATGTCACCAAGAAAATGAGGGTTCCAACCTTAGCGATATTTCCATCAAAACCTTTGGAAAACAACAAATAAATATCATCATGTCTGTAGAAATTATGACCAGCAATAGATTAATTTCACTCACAACAAATTACAATTGATCATGCAAAATTGTCAACAATGGAGACTGAAAAATGGAGCTGTAACACAAAATTATATTAACTCAGTGTACAATAGCTAACCCTATAATATCATAGGCTGCTAAATAAATAGAATACATGAAGAAATCAAATGCATGAGGAAGCATCCAAATCTAGCATAAAGCAGGCTTACCCAAAATAGGCAAATCCCCCATAGGTGTAAAAAGCTGATCCCAAATCTGTCATGAGGCTCATGAATTGGAAAGGGTGCATGGGCAAGCTAATGAGTGGTGAAATGGAAGCTCATACATGATGTTGCATGGAGGAAAGAGTGGAGGATGAAAGGGGAATAAAACACGTTCACCTCACCTAGTCTTGCTTTCCTTATGTGCTTTAAAAACTGAAAAAGCAGTGAACAAAGCAGAAAAAGCAGAAGGGCGCCTAGGAGGCCAGGAATAAAGTATATTTGATTCCTAAGGCTTTCCCAAGCACTACATGAGTCAAATATGGCAAGTTTGACCTCTATGGATAGGCAATTAGCAACTTGAACATGGTGGGACTCATGAACTAGGCAAATAAGACAAAAATAAATGAATTAATGTCTAAGTGGGTAATACTATGGGTTTGATTATTCTAACACCCCCCCTTAAGCCTAAATTTATGAGTAATAAATCAAAATATAGGGCCTAGAAACAAGGCTTAGTCACCCTTTTACATACTGCAAGTCCATATGAACCAAGGAAAGAGGCAAAACCAACTTGGGAAAATACTCCCTTAAACATGGACTGTAAAACAAAATTGTAGAATCTTGTCTCCACTCATGCCTTTACAGCATGATCAGCAATCCCCAGCAGTTATTTGAGATTGCTGAAGGTCTTCTGACAAAATGCTTTGGTGAAGATATCAGCTACTTGTTCTGAAGATGAACAGAAGAGTAGGTGAATGGTGCCATCATGCACAAGCTCTCTGATGTAGTGCATGTGAATCTCAATGTGTCTGGTTCTCTGCTTCTGAAATGGATCTTTGCATATTCGAATGGTACTCTGGTTATCATAGTAGATGGTAGTTGAGTACTCAGGTTCGAAACCACACTCTCCAAGTAAACCCTGCAACCATAAACACTGAGTTGCTGCATTGACAACTCCTCTGTACTCAGCTTCTGTAGATGAGAGTGCAATGGCACTCTATTTCTTGCTTGACCAGCTGATTGGCCCTTCTGCAAGCATGAACACATAACCTGAAGTGGACTTCCTGTCTGTGCTATCACCTGCCCAGTCACTATTAGTAAAACCAATTAACTCAAGGTCAGAATTGGCTTTATAGAAAATCCCATGTGTCCTTGTTCCCTGAACAAAGCTAAGGATCCTCTTGGCTTCTTTCCAATGGATCTCATGGGGCTGATCCATGAATCTAGAAGAAACACTGACTGCATAACAAAGATCAGGTCGAGTATGTGTCAAATACAATAAACATCCAATCAACTGTCTTTACAAAGTGTTGTTTACCATCGGTGGAGAATCATCTTCCTCTAGCTTCACTCCTGAAAGGAAAGGAGTTTTTCTTTCTTTGCAATCTTGCATTCTGAATTTGATCAGAAAATCCAAGGCATATTTGGACTGGTGCACCTTGATTCCGGCTTTGTTTTGAGCAATCTCAAGCCGTAGAAATTGACTTAAGAGCCCCAAATCTGTCATGGAGAAGGCTTGGTTCATAGCTCCTTTTAGGGAAGCAATCTCAGCCTGTGAGCTTCCTGTAATGAGGAGGTCATCAACATATAACACAATGATAATTAATGAACCATTAATTACCTTCAGATATACATTCAAATATGATTTGCACCGAACAAAATTCAGAGATAGCAAGAAGCTATCTATCTTGGCATACCAAGCCCTGGGGGCTTGCTTTAGCCCATACAATGACTTTCTCAACTTGCACACAAGAGAATGGTCAGTAGCAAAACCTTGGGGCTGCTGCATATATATCTCCTTAGTGATATCACCATTTATAAAGGCACATTTTACATCCATATGATGTACCTCCCATTGCCTTGATGTTGCAATGGCTAGAGCTAGCCTAATTGAATCCATATTTTCCACTGGGGAAAAATTCTCATTGTAATCGATGCCATGAACCTGTGAGTAGCCTTTAGCTACCAATCTATCCTTGTACTTTAGTGGTGAACCATCAGCAGCAAATTTGGTCTTATATACCCACTTACACTGTACTAGTTTTCTCCCTGGAGGAAGATCCACTAACTCCCATGTGTTGCTCTTCTGTAGCGAGTTGAACTCCTCATTCATGGAAGCTTGCCATATTGGATCTCGTGCTGCTTCTTCATATGTTTTAGGATCATACTCCACCATCAAATATCATTTTTCAGCAAACTCAGGATCCTTCATGCACAGACCACTCTCAAATTGAGATGTAGTCCCCCTTGGGTCATTGGGATCCCCCGCTAACTGTCCTGCTGCATGTAGTGTCTTGGATGCCCATTTAGGCCTTGTGGGGCTGTTTGGGTCTGCAATAAACTCATATCCATCAGAAAAATCAGAATCATCATGTTCAACAAACTCTTTACTTACTTCTTGAGGTTCAGGTGGTGAAGAGGCTTCACCAATTTCCACATCTGCAAGGGGTTCTTCTTCAAACTGAACGCACCTTTCAATGAAGGATTTGTTTGTGATAAAGTTTATCAAATTGTACCCTTTTGAATATTTAGAGTATCCCACAAAAATACACTCTTGGCTTTGGGGCTGCAAAGCCTTCCTCTTCTCTGTCGGGATTCCAGCCCATGCCTTTGAGCCAAAAATCCTGAAATGGGTCACATCTGGCTTGTGCCCATTCCATTCTTTGAAGGGAGTTATGGCATCCAACTGTTTGTGAGGAACCCTATTCTAAATATAGGCTGCACAGTTGATATCTTTGGCCCAGTACTTTGGTGGCAAATTTTTGGCCTCCATCATGCATGTTGCCATCTCCTTCAGTGATCTGTTCTTCCTCTCTGCAACACCATTTTGCTGTGGTGTGTAGGGGATAGAATGCTGCATCTGAATACCTGCATCTGCACAATAGTTAATAAACTTAGTCTTGACATACTCACCACCATTGTCAGACCTGAGTACCTTGAGTTTTCTTCCAGACTGGTTTTCAACCAAAGCCTTGAAGACTTTGAATAGGCCAAAAACTTCTGACTTGTGTTTCATGAAGTGAACCCAACGATACCTGGAAAAATCATCAATAAAGGTCAATGCATATTTGTCCTGACTCATGGACATATGAGGGAATGGGCCAGCAACATCACTGTGAATCAGTTCGAGGGGTGCAGAGGTTCTCTCATGGCTGGCTTTCTCAAATTTGTGCTCTGGGTGTTTTCCTAGGATACAGCCTTGGCATACTCCTTTGGAAAATTTTATCTTGGGGAACCCTATGAACATATCTTTCTCACTAATATCAGACAAATACTTGTAATTTAAATGGCCAAATATTTCATGCCATAGCTTGCTAGCTTCATTAGCATGGATAAGAAGAGCAGAGGGGTTTGAGTAAGGTACGAAGTGTGAAAACATGTATACCTTTTGAGCATGATTTGCTACTCCTTTTGCAATGATTCTTCCACTTGAGATTTCTGTGATCTCAACTTCATCTGGTGAGAATGTGACTTTCTTAGGAGACCCAGTGTGGGTAATTTGGTACACTGATAGAAGGTTGGAGGCGAGACCAGGGACATATAGCACATTGTTGAAGTTACCATGATCAAGATCTATCCTTCCTTTGCCTTTGCTTTCAGTGAGAGAGTCATCTCCCAATACAATAGATGGTCCTTTCGACATATCCAGTGAGGAGAAGGCCTCCTTAGTCGAAACCATGTGTCTTGAAGCTCCAGAATCTATGATAAAACTGGGTGAGCTTGATGTGCCAGCAACTAGAGCATGAACTCTCTCTCTGTCATCGGAACTTGATCCTCCTTCTCTCTTCTTTGAGCTTTCTGGAAGGGAGACGCCATTCTTCTCCAGGATACTAGTCAACATATCAATCTGCTTTTTCATACAAGAGCTTTCAGTGTGATTTCCCTTCGAACAGTATGAGCACTTGTTCATTTCACCTTTGTTTTTCTTCTTCTGGGTATTTTTCTTGGGACCTTGTTGATCCTCTGGAGACTGCTTCTTGTCTCTTCCTTTCTCACATGGATTTTTAGCTTTCTTCTTGCTTTTTGAATCCACCTTCAAATCTCCAGCAATCAAAGCTTGATCTTTGGATGGTTTGATGGTGCCCATCATCACCAGCTTGTCTTGTTCTTGTGTGAGAGATTCCATGAAATCTGCAAGGCTAGGCATCTTCCAGGTTTGAGCTGTGAGTTTTGTGGCATATAAGGTCGAAACAAAGATTGAGTAGTCAGCTCCTAGCTTTGAGAGGATGGCCAATATGAGCTGATCATCTTTCTTTTCAATACCACACTGTTTCAGCTGCAAAACTAGTGCTTTGAACTTGGAGAAATATAGCTGCAGGGATTCAAAATTACTGGGACTCAGGGAAATCAGCTCATTTTCAATCTGGTGTCCCCTCATATCATCTGTATTTCTGAAGAGTTCAGAAATTTTCTCCCATACTTGATCCGGTGAAGTTAATCCATCGAGATGGAAAAGGAGGTCTCGAGAAATACTGAGACATAGGAGGCCATAGGCCTCATCTCTCAGATTGTGCCATTTGATATTCTCTGCAGCAGCATTGGGCTCTGCTTATGTAGCCATAGTCACCCTGTAGAGGCCTTTCTCTCTCAACAAGATCTCCATCTCTGCTTTCCATTCAAAAAAGTTGAAGGGAGTGAGGATAGTTTTCTGTGAATCCATAGCTTTAGAAAATCTGTCCCGGCTGTCAGTAGAAGGCTCCTAGTCTTGATGTCGAACCTGAAAATTTTTTTTTGAAGGAGAGTAACAACCTACAATGGCTCTGATACCATGTATAAATTCTGACCAGCAATAGATTAATTTCACTCACAACAAATTACAATTGATCATGCAAAATTGTCAACAATGGAGACTGAAAAATGGAGCTGTAACACAAAATTATATTAACTCAGTGTACAATAGCCAACCCTGTAATATCATAGGCTTCTAAATAAATAGAATACATGAATAAATCGAATGCATGAGGAAGCATCCAAATCTAGCATAAAGCAAGCTTACCCAAAATAGGCAAATCCCCCATAGGTGTAAAAAGATGAACCCAAATCTGTCATGAGGCTCACGAATTGGCAAGGGCGCATGGGAAATATAATGAGTGGTGAAATGTCAGCTCATACATGCTTTTTCATGGAGGAAAGAGTGGAGGATGAAAGGGGAATAAAACAGGTTCACCTCACCTAGTCTTGCTTTCCTTATGTGCTTTAAAAACTGAAAAAGCAGTCAACAAAGCAGAAAAAGCAGAAGGGTGCCTAGGAGGCCAGGAATAAAGTAGATTTGATTCCTAAGGCTTTCCCAAGCACTACATGAGTCAAATATGGAAAGTTTGACCTCTATGGATAGGAAATTAGCAACTTGAACATGGTGGGACTCATGAACTAGGAAAATAAGACAAAAATAAATGAATTAATGTCTAAGTGGGTAATACTATGGGTTTGATTATTCTAAAAATGTCCCTGTAGGAAATGAATGAATGGTCCCCAACCAGCGTAGAGGAAATTCTCACAACATGCCCGAAACTCGGCAAGTTGAAGGAGATCTTGATAGCTCTCGGGTTCATAGAGGGAAGGCATGATAATAAAGGAAATGAAGGGAAGTAGAGAGTGAGACTTGAGTAGGATGATACTAAAGGAAGAAGTGAAAAACTATATATTTATAGAGAAGAGAGTAGATGTCGTATTTTAGAAATATAAGTCAACTGACCAAGAGAAATCGTGTTTGGATTCGACATGCTCATATCATTATTTCTTTTGATTTGGTATAAAAAATACTCATTTCCCTTAATGATGGATGTGACATGGTGAAATTCTCATACGTGAAGAGTTTAATGGAATTGTCACATTATTTCTTCCACCATGTCCAAAGTTGTAAACTTTGGGTAGATGGAAGAAAAGAAAATTGATATCATGGGAATCATCAAACTATATGTCGTTCAAAACCATAATGACTTCCCTTTTGAATCATAGAAAAATATGCATAGTTAAGACAATTATCTTGAGTGGATAATGACATAAATTGATAGGCCAAATGAAACAAGATGACTATCTTTATAGGTGCCCAAGAAGTATAGCGTTTAGAAACTAATCTGGAAAATTTCTATGCATTTGCAGTAATTAAAATGGTATTTGCATGATCACTTACAAGTTTAGGGCATGACGATTATTATTATAAGTTTTAAGCTCAAAACAATTTTCCATATGATCAATCATTAGATCCATCATTCCATAATTGAATTTCAAGAAAACATATACCTTGGCATATGTAGTAGTGCTTTTACAGGGTCATAGTTTCATTCAAATCCTTCTTTTAGAAACTTATTCGATCTTTCTTTCAACACCTCATTCAACCCTTCTTTCAACAACCCTTTCAACATTTGACCGAATGTTCTTCCTATATATGAAATCTTAATGTACATAAGATTTCTAAAGCTGCAAATGAAATTTTCTACAAATGTACAAAGATTAAATTTTTGCTTCTGGGACCGCTCAAAAGTGAAAAAAATAATGTAACTGCAACAGAGAGGATGGAGTGAAGAACTGAGAGTTGTCAAATGTGCTTCAAACTATGTATTGGAAGAGTGGTCTAGTAGTTAGGAATAGGAGTTGTTGAGTTATTAGACACCTACTTCATCTTGAAACATCCTAGCTGATAAGCTGCTTCAATTTTCTCTCCTTTTTATTTGACATGAATCAGAAACATACTTTAATATTTTTATCGGTCACCTTGTCCTTATTGTGACAACAAATCACTCTATAATATTTTTTAGGATAGAGATAGAATTTTTTTTTTAATTGGTTCACAAGTAAACATAAAATAGAAATAATTCTTAGTCATATTGATTCAGGAAAAAGAAACTCTTATGTTCTTTTACTTTCATAAACTTTCAGATAAAACTATAGTGATATTTATGTTAATTATGGGATTATATCAACTTAATTATCTTTCCTTGTCAATGACATCCATAGAAACGTAGTTAGATCTCCCCAGTGCACAAGAATCACAGTTCATAGAGCAATCCAACCGAATTTCACATTGAATTTCCTAGAGATGTTAGATATATGGCCCCACCGAGAAAGAGAGAATATATTTAATCAAATGAAGTTTAGACAACTGGTTTTAAGATAGTCTTGCAAGAGAAGTCTGTTGAATAAAAAATACATATGGTTGATTATATTACTGTGGAGTGAATGGAACCAAAGGATAATATTAAAAGTACCCCTTTTAGTCATTTTTTTCTGCTCTCAAATGATCACAACAGTGTTTCTCAAGAATAACATCCCAAATTTCCCTTCTGATACTATTCAAGAAATATTTCTCTACGTACTAACTCAATAGCTAAGTCGACATGTATTGAGAAACTCTTGACTTCATATGAAAGAAAGGAAAATTAGTTATCAATCTTATTAGAAAAAAAAAGGATCACTCATAAATATCTAAAAAGTTTACTAAGAAAAGCATAAGAATGGACACAAACACAAAGAACCATAAGAGATCAGTGGTTAAAGTAATAACAAGAATTTTATTTTACAATTTCATTTCCAACTGAAATCATAAGATAATCAAGGGAACAATATTTAAAATAAATCATACGTTTGTAAAATACTTCCCTTTTTTAGCTAATGAAGCTTTATGGGTTCATTATAAAAGTAAAATTCACGTGACAATAAATACAAACCAATTGTCAAGAATGATTCTTAGTTATTATTATTATTATTATTATTATTATATAATTACAAATGAAAATAACCCCAAAATAAATCAAGAACTAGGAGAGGGAGAAGAGACTTCCCCTTCTATCAGCTCCATCACCTCTTGCTGTGCGACATCCTGGAATAAATATTTTTTAGAGATTGGTTTGTGATAGAGCCTAAATCTATGTCCATTTACAATAAAACAAACTTGTGAATTATTGATTGTTTTGATTTCTACAGATACATTGTCAAAAGTTGTAACTATCTGATATGGACCCATCCAACGGGTGGTAAATTTTCCTTTAAAATTTTTATACCTTGAATAAAATAATAGTGCCCTATCCCCAGTCTTGAACGGTTTCTGTTTGATGAATTTGTCATGCCACTTCTAACGTTGATTTTGTACTTGAACTATTCATTAAAGTGCATCTTGTATGATTTCATCTAACTTGTTAATTTGTAAAATTTGTTGCTTTTGTGCTTCTTCTAGATCCATTCCTAACTGTGAAACCATACGAAAGGTATTTACTTTAAAGTCAATGGGTAAAAGAACTTGTTTTCCATATACCAGTTCATAAGGTGTGTGTCCAGTAGTGTTCCTACATGTTATTTTGTAAGCCTGTAATGCTTATGAGAGTCTATCTGCTCAGTCCTTGTGATGTAGCTGGATAGTTTTGGTCAGTATGGCCTCTAATGCCTTATTTTTGGATTCTACCTTACCATTATCCTATCGATGATATGGCAAAGATTTACAATGTATGATTCAATATTTTTCAGTAAGTTCCTTCATTAACTTGAAGGTAAGCTGAGATCCTTGATTAGTGACAATTTCCCTAGGTACACAAAATCGAGTAAATATCTCTTCATACATAAATTCTATCATGAATTTCTCTGTGGCTTGAAGTAAAGATTTAACTTCCACCCATTTAATGGTGTAGTATGTAGAAATTAAGATATACTTATTTTTGTGAGACATAGGGGAAATTGGCCCTACAAAATCAAGAGACCATTTTTTGAAAGGCTCAATCATAACCTGAGGTTGTAAAGGAATCTCAACAACTGACGTAGGTCTAACCATTCTTTGACAACTTTCACACCCTCTTACATACTTGGAAACATATTTCGAAATGCTTGGCCAGTAATATTTGGAGTGAAACACTTTGTATGTTGTAAGATTGTCGGAAAATTCCCACCACATGGCCCATCGTTCCATGAGTGGAGGATCTTTGTTGTCTCATCCTCTAGCACACATTGTTTAATAATAATATCTCGTCCAGTACAAAAAATCTCATTGTCAACCCAATAGTAGTTGAAACTCTGGACTACAACTCAACATTTCTCGTGTGGATATAGGTGGTTTGGTAACTTCCCAATTGCTAAATAATTACCGATGTTTGCAAACCAACGGGTTTGAACAGACACAACAAATAGTTGCTCATTAGGAAAATTATCATCAAGGGGACTCGTACCATCATCATGTTGAATACGAGAGATAAAATATGCTATCAATTTTTCTCGACCATGATGATTGATGATAGTGATGTTGAAATCTTGTAACAAAACAAGCCATCGGTTTACCTTGCCATTGTTGATTTGTTTGTTCATTAGAAATATAATGGTAGAGTGGTTCGTTTGTACAAAAACTTCACAGCCTATAATGTAGTGATGAAATTTTTTGATATCATGGACTACTGCCATGAATTCTTTCTCAATAATAGTTTAGTTCAGTTCGACAAGAGTTAAATTCTTGCTAACAAAGTAAATGTCATATGATGCTTGGTCTTCCTTTTGACCTAGGACCCCTCCTATGGCCTTGTTAGAAGCATCAGTGGAGATGTGTAAAGGAAGGGCCCAATTGGGGCCCCTAAGTATTGGTGCAACTGATAGATTTTATTTTAAGGACTCGAAAGCATGTTGGTGGGATTCGCTCCACTGGAATTATGTATCTTTCATAAGCAGTTTGAACATAGGTGCAACTGCTTTGGTAAAGTTTTAAATAAAACATCTGTAGTAACCAGCATGGCCAAGAAATATCCTCACTTCCTTCTCAATTTTTGGATAAGGGAGATCGACATTTCCTTCTATCTTGGCATTATCCGCCTTGATTCCTTGAGAAGAGACATGATGCCCCAAAACTATACCCTCCATTAGTAAAATCTTACATTTCTCATGGGTAAGGGATAATTTTGTTTCTTGACATTGGATAAAAACGTTTTCAAGGTTATCAAGGGATTATTGAAAGGTATTATCCTACACTGTGAAATCATCCATGTATATGTCTACATAGTCATGTATAATACCATCAAATATTCCTAAGACTGGACGCTAAAAAGTGGAAGGTGCATTACAGAGGCCAAATGGAAAAAATCTATAGGAATATATTCCCAAAGGACAAGTAAAGGTAGTCTTCTCTTGATCCCCAAGTGCCATCAAGATCTAGTTGTATCCACTATACCCATCAAGGAAATAAAAGTATTGTTTCCCAGATAGGGTATTTAACACTTGGTCAATAAACGGTAAAGGGAATTAATCCTTAAGAGTAGCTTTAGTTAACTATCGAAAGTATACAAAGGTACGTCATTTCCCTATGACTTTATTCAATACTAAAACTAGAGGACATACCCATTTACTGTTGAAAACTGGGTAAATGAAACCAACGTTGAGAATTTTTTGGAATTATTGTTTAACTATGTCTTTGAGTGTTGGGTTCATTCTCCTCTAAGGTCGTCTTACAAGTAATATCTGTGCATCTGTGTAGATATGATGAATGCAATTATAGGGGTGTATACCCTTTATATGAATGTATTCCCATGTGAATGCCTCATCTTGACTTTTATGAACCCTGAGAAAATGCTCTAGTTGGTTTTCATTTAAGCATGTTTTTATATGTATAAGTTTTTCAGTACTAACCTTACAATGTAAGGTATAGGACCCTATATATTCTTTAATTACAAAGACACATGATGTATATGTAAATATTCTTAACACAAAAAAATGTTCACCTATCTCTACATGGTCTAAACCACATACATACATCACATTCCTACCATATTTCCCTTAATTTTGACCTTCACAATTGTATTTCCATAAAAAATGGTCCACAACATTATTATTTACTATGGTTTACCCTCACTTTCTCCAAAAATGGGTCAGAAACTCTGAAAGAGGGTCAAAACCCCTAAAAAGGGTTCATAGACCCTAAAAAAGGTGCAAAAGCCTAAAAAAGAGAAAGGAACAGAAAACCATAGGAAAATTCCATGGGTTAGAAAATACCATAGGTAACCACATTTGGTCAAAAACCCTAGAACTATTCTATAAATACATTGTGAAGGGATCTCCCAAAATACCCTTTTTCCCATTTTTCATTTTGTGAGTACACTAGGACACCATTTTCTCTCAGGTATTCACACACTCTTTTACCATCATCTCATCAACATACCATCCCCACATTGTACATCGAGACATTCTCCACACCCACTTGGAGACCATTGGAGAACCAACCTATGGAGAGGCAGATCACTTATAAGAAAGAATGTATAATTTTTGTTTTGTTTTGTTTAGACATTGTGTATATTTATTTTATGTTACTAATCTCTTTGTTTTTTGGTTTTTCCATGAAATCTCCCTTACAATCCCATTGATGTAAGGCTGGTGCTTTTGCACGTAACAGGGGAGAAATCCCTGTTACAATTTTGGCAACTCCGCTGGTCGATCCTCTTGGACCCCTGCTTTTTCTAGTTATCTATAGGTTTGTCTTCAATGTCTACCTTCAGTCATCACCGATTGACACCCCTCACAGTGGATCCAAACCTTTCCCATGTCAGTTCCTACTCCCTCAACCCCTGTTGGCTCTGTCTTTTTCAATTTTTCCTTGTTCAGCATCAGTCGCACTTGTTAAGCCACAACTCACGACCCAGTCGCTCCTATCAACCCAATAAGCACTACCTAGGTCATAACCTTATCCTTGATATGCATGACCTAGCTCACACAACCCGATCGACTTTGTATCAGCTGACGGAGTGACCCCAGTCGCCCCTGTGACCCTGTTCTGAGTGACTCAATCGCATATGATCCTCAGTCAGGCATGACTTGGTTGTTTTATATCCATATGACATCCGCCTCTCTATTCTATGCGAACCATATCATGTTTATTCCTTTGACAGGACTGATTATTAGTTTATATTTTGTTTTATGTGCCTGGATCAGACCCCTGTGTGTCTCAAACCGCTGTCCATACCTGCTCTATTACATCCCCTTGTTGGTTTCCTACAAAATGTCCCTTGTTACTCATTTGTTTTAAGATTGGAAGAAATTTTTTTACATACAGGTGCACACACATTCACACCATTAAGTGAACATGCTTAGTTCATGACCCGAGGTAGAGCCTTTAAAAAAACTTTAACATCATAACATTCAGATTGGGATATACATCCCATCTGCTTAACTATGGGAAGTACTTGGAAATAGCCCTAAAACACATTGTGAGGAGTACCAGAGGAACCCCAAAGTAGATTTCAATTGAGAGGACCTTCCAAGTGAAACAGGAAATGACCCCTAGCAGATTGATTAGTTCCCACCCATGAGGAAAACCAAGAGTTGTTGTTTGTGGAAAAGCAGTTATCAATTTTACGTAAGTCGGGGAGTGAGGGGTACTGCCCCAATACACAAGCCGTCAAAAAACATTGGTAGGAGAGTGACTCATTTTGAACCATTATGAGGTTGATTAAACCTAGGGTTCATATACATTCCCCATCACTAGCATAAGTCATCATTTCTCCATCATGGCATTCCTATCACCTTAGGGGGAACACCCCTCAATTTGATTCTTTGAATCATCACCATCGAATCCATATTCGACATCACTCCCCAACTTCAGAGCCACACATGGACTTTGAGTCTTATTCAGATACCTACCAATCCAAACCCACTTTGTTCTCTTCACCCTCTAGCACCATGTTTGGTGTGCAGCTAGATCCCTTCCATAGAGAGATAGTTGGCAGTGGACCTATATCTTTTCCACCCATCATCACAGGTATCCATTCTAGTGGACCCATCACCACTACACACCCGACTGTTGGTATACTACCCACTAGTGGCATCCCAACATGAGCTATCTTGGATCCTACCATACCACCTTTTCTACCTGGGGGCAATGACCCTTCCACGTCCATCTTGACTATCCTTGCTATGGGAATTCAACCTCATATACCACCAATAATGCATGGGCACTATGTTTCTCCAGCCACCGACACCATTGTTGGTCCTCCCTGAGCCAACCTTAATTCTAGCCTACCCTTTATGGATAGTCTCAACTTTCCATATTTGGCAAGGTTGAAAAATGACCCCATTAGTCATCAAGCTTACTGGCCTCCCATGCCTACAAAAATTGCCTCAGAGAACCCTAAGTTTGAGGCCAAGGCATGCGAGGACCCTCAGAACCACATCATGTCTTTCTAGTTGTGGTGTTCAATGAACAACATTATGGATAACTCTATTATATTGAGAATGTTCCAGCACACACTTACAGGTGTTGCGGCCAAATGGTACATCGAGCTCCCTCATGCGACTTACCTCGATTTCTCCTCTCTTTCCTCCATGTTCCTATGATACTTTCAACTACCTATATGATATGATGAACGAGTGGAGATCCTTTTATTCTGTTGTCAAACCACAGCTACCCACATCATGGATCACATCCATCAGAGGCAACGTTGGCATAGCTTGTGCAAGATCCAATTGGATGATATGACCTTCCTTGAATAGTTTCTGAAAAAACTAATCTCACCCATATCCAAGGATATCGCATTTGAGTGACCCCAAACTAAGTTGGATCCCATCCTAAATGCTCAACAGTTTGACTTGATCTATGCCCAGTCTGGGTACTTGTATACCATCATACCCGATGCTCCCCAAGGAGACACCTCTCGCCATGACATGTCTAGGGAATCCCACATTGTTAATGGAGTCATCAGCTTTATCACATAACACCTGCAGTTCTATGTAGCCTTTCCCATGCTGCCACCACACCCGGGTAACACTTGTCATGTTTTCCAACCTAGTCACACCCCTGATTAGTCACATATCATGGCTCAGTCCGGAATAGCCCCATCCTACGCACCTCCTGCACCAACTCATCATGTCCATGGACCAACTTGTTCTACACATTCATGTTCTTGAAAGACGACTGGATTTGCAACCCCTCAAGCTCCTTCAGTCTTCTATGCACCACTAGTGGAACCCACTTTGGCTCTGGTCCTGACTCCTCTTCTCTGTATAGGACATGTTTATTCTCAACAAAACCTTCCTAACCAATGCGCACCCAACAACCAACAAGTGCAGGTCAAGAACAAGCGAGGAAGAAACCTAGGCAATAATCTGCCCCAAGGAGGCATCCAATAGGCCAACCCTACAAACAATAATAGTGCTAAATCGCCTGCACAAAATCCATAGCATCACAATCAATTGGGGAAGAACCCACAATTGCATAATAATCATCCATGTGCAATTTGAAACACCTGCGGTCATTACACTCACATGGCTCGCGTCCAACAACTCCTTCAAAATGACAATCAATAGGATTTGAAAGTGACTGCTCCGGCTCAGCCTAACCTTGAACCAATAGGTCCTTATTCTGTCATGCTTCAAAACCCCCTACCACACAAAGGAATGGTTGCAAACCAACCCCTTTACCCACCTGCTCCGGCAGCTCCTTCTGCAACCCCACCTATTGAGGATGGTTTCCACAACTCATGACGTTGTCATCCGAAGTCAAACTCTAGACTTGACGCAACCAGTATGGCTCCACCACAGAAACCACTAACCCATCAATGAAATCTTCCTCTACCAATTCTGACATGTCTCTCCATTTACAGAGACCCCCACCGATGAGGCGACTAGAGTCCCACGGTTTTCTATGCGTTGTGTCGCAAACAATTCTACTACCAAATCTTCCCTCAACAACAGCATATTTGACTATTTGGCCCAATATCCTGTAGCCATGTCTACTTTGGAAGTGCTTAAAAATTTCCCAACACAACGTAAAGTGTTTTTGTCCATGTTAGGTGTAGTTGATCCCTTTGATTCTAGGTTAATCACATTCGACTTGGATCAAGGAGAAACTAGGATGTAGTCTATCGTCGCCTTCCAGATTCCTATCTCAATTTAGAATTTTCTCATACATCGATGCATTATTGATGAAGGTGCATCCACCTACATTATGTCAACTACCATTTGGAAAACATTTGGGTCCCCTACCCTTCAACCTTCGACTACCACTCTCTGTGCCTACAATGGTCTCTCTACTCAACCCAAGGGAATTCTCACAAATGTCACTATTGAGCTAGCTGGTAAAATGATGTTGATTGACATTAAGGTCGTTAATACCCAGTTGACTATAACCTCCTCCTAGTACATAGCTACATGTATGCCATGCAAGTAGTGTCCTCTACTGTTGGGCTATAGGGCAGACCCAAGTTTTATACCATTAACTTCGCACCAACAAACATACCCACAGTGTTGGCCCTTTCGGCAACAACCTGCGAATAGGTTGCAGTCTCACCTGAAACAGCTATGGGTGCCACAGAACCAGGTTTCTGGAAGCAAAAGAGGGATATTACTATACCTTTAGCCTTAACAACAAATATTTATACCAAACAGAGCTTTAATATTCACTTAATTAGCTTCGCAATTAGATAAAAGACGTTTCTTGCTTAACCCTTAACTGGGAATTCGCAGCGAAGATAATATTAACAGTGATCTTACTTTATCAATTATCTACTTATCAATGCATAAAATAAAACCATAACAAAAAGAACACAAAAGAACCACAACACAAGATATAACGTGGTTCACCCCCAGTGTAGGGGCTACATCCACAAAACTGCACTTTTATTCCACTTCTTCAAAACAACAGTCTAATCTACACACTCAGCAGCAGATCCACCCTTCAAATATAACTGCGCACTTAGCTACAGTTCCTTTCTTACAATATCTAAGCTGCGCACTTAGCTGTAGTTCCTTTCCTTACAAAGCCCTCTGTGCACACAGCTACAGAGGTCATCCACGCACACAGCTGGGACTTGACCTTAAAACCAAAAATAGATCTATCTTCTTCGCATCAGATGATCCTCATTTCATTAGATTCTCTTGACATATTTACATGAGTGCCTATTTATATAAGTGCACTATTACAAAATCATGGGCTTACACCCGAATTTTATGGACAATTACAAAAAAGAGGGCTTTGACTCAACCCCAACACCCCTAAGACTATTTTGAGTCACAACTCTCCTTACAAGCTTCCACAAAAACCACAGAGTTACCAAAATTAGTGACCGTTAAGGCACATGCCCCAACAGGCCCCTAAGACTCACTAGTGTCCCATCCCGGGACACTTTGCTGCTTGTCTGGTAGGAGAATCTTGTTGGCAAACAGAGTGAACTGTTTGTTGAGGCCACGCATGATATCATCAGCTGCTTGCTCCTTCTCCACCAACTCCTGCAATGCTGCTGTTGATGCTTCGCTGGCATTTTCCTGTGCAAATGCATCAGATTCCTTCAAAACTTTGAGTTGGCTGTCCGCAGCAGTGCTCAACTCCAAGGCCTCGTTGCTTTCATTCTATACGAATCAATTTCCTGCTGGAGTTCATTGCTTTGCTTCACCTTGAGCATCTTCTGCATAGGAGGCAAAGTCTTAATTTTTGCTTTCACTGCATCCAGATCTGCCTGTCACTGCTTGATGGTTTCTTGCATCTTTTCTACTTCTGGATTTTCCTGCAGTTTCATCCAAGTGTCGACGCTTTCTTCTAGCAGTTTTGCTGCACTGCTCACAAGATCGGTGATCTTCGTTGCTGAGGCCTGAATATCTATGCGACACTGCTCCATGACCTCTGGTGGATTCTCCGGAGTGATATGAAGTTGAAGCTCTGTGATCTGAGCCTCATGTTCTGCTTTTAGCTTTTCAATCTAGCTGTGAGACTGTTGTGCATAGTCTTTCATCTTAGCAATTATTTGCTTCGGTTCTTCCTCAGCCTGCATGTCGAAGTCAGGAAGATTCCAACTCGCCTCATCCAACACTCGTATCAGTGTAGCTTTCTTACGTTCTGTGTCCCTCTTCCTCTTCTCCGCTTCTTCAAACTGTGCTGCGAGGCTCACATTCTGCTTCATGGTATTTTCCAACTGTATTTGTGAGTAGTGGTCTTGTGCTTAGATCTCCTTCATGATTGCTACTTGACAGAGATGCAGCTCCGTCATAGACAACTTGGTGTAATCTATCTCGACTGTCATGCTCATCTCCGAGCGAGACGCTGTGTTAGTTATTATGAGGGCTGCACTTGACACTTTTCCTCTATTATCTCTGGCTGGCCATTGCCTTATGTCTGGCTGCACGATTACTAGTATAGTGCTTGTTGTAGCACCAGTCGCAGATTTTGCTGCTAACTCCTTTAGTTCAGAAATTCGCTGTGTTACGCTGGTGAGAGCATCAAGATGCATAGCTATGAATTGTGACCACTTGCTAGTTAGTACTTCTATAGACTTTTTCAGAGCCTGGTTAAGCTCTTCCATCATCACGGTGGGCTCTTCGACAATATTTGTGCCTTTTGACACCTTCGTTTTCTTTCTGGACTGAGGTTTAATCACTTCCTCTGTCTCTAGTGACTTGCGCTTTTCTAGTCGAGTGGGATCTGAGACAGTTTTGACCGAGTCTTCTTCTTCGTCTTCATCTCCGTCACCCTGGTCGCCTTCACTTTGCTGTGATTCACTATGTTCTTCGCTTTCTTTGAGTGGGTCATTCTGCTGCATGTGGCTAGGGCCTGTGCCCACATTAGTGACTGGAGGGATTGGAATATTAGGTTTTGTCCCTGCGTCCTTCAACCATCCAGCCGGTCACTGTTTGATTATTGCGAGGATGTCTTCCTCATTCACCACATATCGCAACTTCGACCATTTGTGCTTGTTATCTGCGCTGGCCTGAATAAAGACATGATGCATGTCAGCCCTGAAGTTGGCCGCTCGATCATACTAAGAGAATAGCTCATTACTGAGCCGCGACGTCTTCAGAATCTCATATGGGATACTCATCAAGTCAAAGGAGAACACATAGTTCATCATTTGCTGGAAGGTTTTATTCTGCGACACCCACAGGGATGTGTACCTTGCTGCGCTAGGCATATGCTGAGGCACATCAACAAATTGTGCCTCGATAGGTTATTTCCATCCTACCAGTGCAATAAGCACTAACAACCATGAATAGTGAAAGGGTCTACCTTTCTCCTGTGCGTCACGGACATATTCAAGGAATTCCTTAGCAAGATATGCTGCCCAATTGTAACTGTAGCCTTCGGCAACAGTTT
This sequence comes from Pseudotsuga menziesii, assembly GCA_001517045.1. Classification (NCBI taxonomy): domain Eukaryota; kingdom Viridiplantae; phylum Streptophyta; class Pinopsida; order Pinales; family Pinaceae; genus Pseudotsuga; species Pseudotsuga menziesii. The sequence continues at coordinate 117,016 of LPNX011226976.1, forward strand.
GCAGCAATACCGACAATTGGTGCAGGGACTTCAGTCGGCCTACACTTCCTCATTAATTTACAGGCTACGAGCTCAGCTACGAAGCAAATATTTTGGTGCTGGATTGTCTAGGTTTGGTATCCTCACTTTCCTTTCATCAGCCCAAAGCGTTCCTTCATATGCTGCGCCAGCTTCATGTCTTTGTGCTTCCCAATGAATTCAATCCCAGGATCAGGCCCTTCCTACGGAAAACCTGTGATCTTATTAACCAACTCTCCATTAATAGGGATTCTTTCATTGCCAATCCATAGATGCCCATCATGTACCAACGCCAATAATTGATTGACTACCATGGTAACCTATGTGCTGCGACCGAAGTGGGAGACGTTCAACATTTTTAGCAAGCCTGCTCTATCTAAACCAACAGCCCACTATTTTGCTTCTAATAATGTCACTCCAGTCTCCGGATAATGGACAGAACGCAAGTATGTCCCAGGTGTGAACTGTGGAAATTTCCCATGATCATTTGTATTGTGGCAGCGTACCTGAGCCGATCTACTTTCCCTATCATTGACCCAACCAACTGCACACCCGGTGGCAGTGAAGGGGTGCATAATGTGAACTTCTTTGTCCGCCGAGGTAGTTGAACTCCTGGTTGAATAGGTGAAAGATAAGGGGGCCGGTGTGATGCAACATTCTCCGCCTCGCTGAAGTCTTCAAAACTTGCAGGTGGGACCTCTACTGAGCCAGAAGGGTTCATCTCGGGATCCTCTGGTATTTTCCTTGATTGCTTGTGTCTGTCTTCGTTCCTCTTAGAGCGAACTTTTGGTTTAAACTTCTTCCTGGTAGATCGTGTCTGCATTGGCTGAGTCAGTGCTGGGGGATTTTCTTCGTGGGGTGCAGAGGCCGATGGGTTGCTCATAAGGTTCAGCAAACCCGTCTGTTCAAATTCTCTCACTAGTTCCTGAAGTTCACGATCAACTGACATGGATTCAATTGGAAGATTCAAAGAAATACGTAATGCAATTTCTGCAGGTCTGGGTGTCTTCTTATAGATTCCATCGATCAAATTGGCCATAAATGTGCATTGAAGACACCAAATATAACAAAGATCTTGTCCAAATGGCACTAGATTTCTCAGGATCTCATTATTACAGGTAGTTAATGCAGTTAACGTACCGGCGGCGCCAATTTTGATTTTTTTTAACGGTTGGGTTTTGAGGTCCGACACACCTTTCCTTCTTTGGCACTGCGAATAACTCTAGCTGTGCCATAATAAGGATATTCGACACTTCCTGACACTGGCTTCGACAGGGATTCGAGCTTTGGCCTGCAACAGAATGTCTTCCACAGCCTCAATGATTCCTACTGCGAACGTCTTATCGAGCTCCATCCTAACTTTTTCTTTATACTTAGGGTTTAGCCTATAAGGGTGCTGCTTCACAAGATTCACATCAGGTTTCAAAGGGATTTTTATCACTCCTATATGACCAAGGATACCTTTCATTTCTAAGAACTTGGTCAGGAATAGGTCCTGATACTCGTGGAGAAGTTGGGTCACTTTGCTTACCGTTTCTTCATCCCAATAATCTCCAATAGTAGCATACTTAGGCATTTCTTCTGACCCAATGTTTACTTGCATCGTCTTCAAGGGCTGAGTCACTTCTGGTGCTTCAACTGCTAGTCCATGTACTTCGCAGTGTCCTTCTGACTCAGGAATGTTTATGTTACGTGGGTCTTCATCCTCATCAATTGCGAGGTTATAGCATTCTACTGCATTAGCTTCTTGTTCTTTCCAATCAGGTTGGTACTCAGATATTTCTTTACCATCAAACACCTTAGTGTGGATCATCCTAACAGCTACGTCCAAAGCGGCAGAAACCTCATTAATAGAAAATGTCAGCACAAAACTATCAACAAGACTATCCCAACTTATAGTACCTTAGCGAAGCTCCACCTCTGTATACCAATTCTTCACGATAGGTTCCAGGGTGTGCACAAACCAATGTACCCATTCTTCACAAGGGACATGCTTCCATGCGTCATAAAACTATTCCAAATGTTCTTGTCGGCTAGTCTGACCATTAAACCTGCCTCACACCTCCTGAGGTTGATCCATGAATCTGAGGCGAAGAAGCTTTTGACAAGCTTCCCAACTCTGAATATACTTCTTATGACCATTCCACCATCTAGCAGCTGTGGCTCTAAATACTGAATCTAGAGTTTCCATTTTCTGTGAATTTGGTACCTGCTCTGAAAATTGCAAAATAAACTCTTCGGGGTCTGTTAAGCCATCAAAAATAGGTAAAACTCTTATCTGCGATCCAAGCCATCTGAGAGACTTGGTAATTCTTGCACACCAATGTCCATGTAGCTCATAAAGTCTATGCTGCCAATTCTCTAGGACTTCATCTGAATCAGTCATGCAAGAACTATCACACTTCCAATCCATTATACCTTCAATAGTAGGGTTAACATAGTCTTCCTCTTTAGCTGTGATGTTGTAGATGTGATCCAAAACATCTTGATCCTCATCTCTAACTGTCTCTGTGTACCTTTCTCCTTGAGAAGGGTCCAAGGGGACTATGACTCTCAAGCCTTTTCCTTCAAAATTCATAAGTCTGTTCTTAAGATTAATTACTGTAGAATTCTCTATTGCCCATTCAATTCCTAGCAAGTCTGGATAGGGGTTGCTATCACCAATTATCTCAATGAATTCAAAATCTGCTAAGGTACTGACTCCATCAATGTGTACTGGGACGCTAGAGAATCTTCCTAGGGGCACAATCTTCTACTGATTGGATAATCTCAACTATATAGGGGACCATTCAAGGGTGGGTTTTCCCATTTGTTCCCATGTCTGCTTAGTTAATACATTGACTTCTGATCCCAGGTCTAAAATGATATCAGTCATGTCATACTCTCCTATCTGAGCATGCAATCTCATTTCTCTTCCAGTTCTTCTAACTCTATTAACAGTTTTTTCTTTACCAAAGCTTCGCTGAGGTTCACAAGAAGCAATAAATTTCTGTAACTCATTTAAAGCATTTTGATTTCATAAGAGCTTCATACAACTCTGTAAAAATGTAGACAATGTACTTACTTTCTCTGTCGAAGCTTCTTGAGACTGTGACTGCTGTTGATGCTACTGCACAGGTGCTACTGCTGTTCTCGGATCAACAAAGTATTTTTTGGCTTCCATAAAGGTTTCTTTTTTTCTATCCACATCGAAGGTTGGCACTTTCTTTGGGGTCTTATGAACCCAAGCCTCATCAGGCTATTTCTCCTTATTCTGCACTTGTGTCGTAGCTCCACTCCTTGTAACAATGTTAATGGCTAGGATAGGTCTTTTATCCATAGTAATCATATGAATATTATGAGGAGGAGCGCTATTTATTTCTTGTATCTTGGCTATCAGCTGCAGTCATTGCTCAATGACATGATCTACTGCTCGGCAATATCGACATGTCGTAGTTGGGTTCCTACAGTCTCTAGCTAGATGACCTTCCTGGTTATAGTTATAGCACACAACCTGGCCTCGACCTCTTCCAGGAATACCACAACGATGACGATCTCCAAAAGCACCTCGACCTAATGTATTACCATGGTAACGATATCCATCATTTCCTTCCGCATCATTTTGTACCCTATAAGCATCATATGTTTGCTCTCGCATAAGGTAAAAACTGCGACATTCCTCTTTGTTGTGTCCCACTGACTTAGAGAACTTGCAATAGGGATTCTTAGGGACTTTCACATATCTTTGTAGCAAATAGTAGTCTTCAGGTCAATGCTGGCCAGTTGTTCTACAAATCTCACAATATAACACATTAGGGTTAAATGGGTTCGGCACACTAGTATTCAAGTAATTTCTTAGCGCAGGGCATTGTTCCTTGTCATGACCTTTTGTCCTACATTGTGTACACCAAACCTCTTCATGAATAGACTTCCCCTTTTTCATGCCACGCAGCTCCAAATCCATTTCTGCTAACTGTGCTTGAATTTGTGCTATGCCAGAATTATCTTCGACAGGAGCTGTCTCTAGTTTCATGGAAATCTCCAAAGCTTCTTGCTGATCAACAACCTTCTATTGCATGAGTGGCGTTCTGATATGAGGTAATAGGGATGCAATGAACCATTCTTTATGCTGCGCTAGTCCAATAGTGAAACTAACTTGATCTAGCAGAACTTTGAACCTCTGATCAAAGTCCCAAACTGATTCACCTCGTCTCTACTGAATCTCTTTCAATTCAGTTTTACACTGTGATTCTGATTTAGGCTTCTTGAACTCTTTAATCATTGCTGCTTTAATATCATCCAAGACATGGTTCTGAGTACTGGAAAAATTCATAAACCAAGTCAAGGCTCAGTCTCTAAAAAAAGTGACTAGCTGCGCTCTTCTTACATCTTGATCCAAAATGTTCTTAGCTGTCCACACAGCTTCGCATAAAAACCAAAACTTTTCTGGATCCTCTGATCCAGTTCCTTTGAAAACTGGGAGATTGATATCATCAGTCATATGGACCATAGCGGACTGAGGGGGGGGAGAAATTACTAGGGTAGACTGACCTGTGACCGGAATACTCGGGCTAGGGTTACTACCAGACTGTGATGGGTTCCCAGGGGTAGCAGATCTTCGCAGCGAGGTTATAGGAGGATTTCTAACAACAGGGGTTTCTTTAGCTTCAGGGTCTTCTGGCGTATACTCAGTATTCTGACCTAGGGTATAGGATTCTAAGTTTCTCTTGTATCTTTTACCACTTCACAGCAAACCACTTTGCTCGTCAAAGTTACTTTCACTTCCAAACATAGGTTAGTAAAAATAATTCTAGTAATCAGATTCTATAAGCAATATGCCCTTCTCAGCCAAGAGCATTTTAATTTGCAAACTAAATGAATTTAGGTACTTACCCCTTGGTCCTTTGAAGAACTGCCTTTCATCTTCGCTAAAAGAGGTACTTGTGTCAATGGCAAATTCTGTCACAAAAGCTTCAAGGGTTCACGTTGTCCAGAAATCAACAGCGCGCAATATCGCGTTATTCACTCTTTTCAATATATTAACTCTTGTTGGGGTCTAGTCAGGAAACTGATCTTCTTGGAAGTTCATCCTTCGTTCTGTCAACCTAGATAACCACTGGTGCAATTCTACGTGGATACTACCAAATAAAATTTCGTAAATATCAGCAAAAATGTACCTTTGTAAGAATTCATCTGAGCTACGAAGAGGATCCTTATTTTCTTGTTCAGCAAATTTATGATAGGTAGCTTCAACCCAATCACCGATTTCTTTTACTGAGGGCCTCCAAAACATAGCCCTTTAGGGATGACATAAATCCCTCTTGAGCAGATACTGAGCTCAACCGACAAAGGAACCAATTTGTTGGGCTATAGGGTAGACCCGGGTTTTATACCATTAACGTCGCACCAACAAACAGACCCACAGTGTTGGCCCTTTCGGAAACAACCTGCGAACAAGTTGCAGTCTCACCTGAAACAGCTATGGGGTGCCGCAGAACCAGGTTTCTGCAAGAAGAAGAGGGATATTACTGTACCTTTATCCTTAACAACAAATATTTATACCAAACAGGGCTTCAATATTCACTTAATTAGCTTCGCAGTTAGATAAAAGACGTTTCTTGCTTAACCCTTAACTGGGAATTCACAGCGAAGATAATATTAATAGTTATCTTACTTTATCATTTATCTACTTATCAATGCATAAAATGAAACCATAGCAGAAACAACACAAAAGAACCAAAACACAAGATATAACATGGTTCACCCCCAGTGTAGGGGCTACATCCATAAAACTGCGCTTTTATTCCACTTCTTCAAAACAACAGTCTGATCTGAGCATTCAGCAGTAGATCCACCCTTCAAATCTAACTGTGCACTTAGCTACAGTTCCTTTCTTACAATCTCTAAGCTGCGCACTTAGCTGCAGTTCCTTTCCTTACAAAACCCTCTGCGCACACAGCTGTAGAGGTTGTCCACGCACACAGCTGGGACTTGACCTTAAAACCAAAAATAGATCTATCTTCTTTGCAGCATCAGATGATCGTCATTTCATTAGATGCTCTTGACATATTTACATGAGTGCCTATTTATATAAGTGCACTATTACAAAATCATGGGCTTACACCTGAATTCTATGGACAATTACAAAAAAGAGGGCTTTGACTCAACCCCGACTCCCCTAAGACTATTTTGAGTCACAACTCCGCTTACAAGCTTCCACAAAAACTGTGGAGTTACCAAAATTAGTGACCGTTAAGGCACGTGCCCGAACATCTACCGTCTTTCGACTCTTGATGTTCCCTCATGATGGGAATATCGTGATCATCGACAATTTGACTTACTATGATCCAAAGGGGCTGGCCATGCTAGAACACATCCTTCCGACTATCATCTCCACCATCGACATTGTGTCCATTCCTTCCTTACCTATTGTTAGTTGAGGCCCATTTTCCAACACTACTATGATGGACACCCTTTTGTCCTTATCACCTCGACCTATGCCAAGTGATGTACCAGACTTGTGTACTATCACATCTAGTACCATCCTAGCCACATCGCAACAACAGTCGCAACCCAAACCATAGTCCCCTAGGAGCTATTCAGGTTCATTCCTGATCCACACCATTCTCTTCCTTTTTCCACAATCTCACATTGTGATCAAACCTATCATGGCTACTCTCAGATCGCCTAATTTCACATTTGGAATTCTTGTGCGGTACCTTGATCCACTCACTCAACCCTCGATTCCCCATGTTGAGCTGAATCCCATCTATCCCATTGAAATGTTTTCACGCCTACCTCTTAGTCCATCAAATACTACTCTTATCTCCACACCTGCCCCTCCTCCTCCAAAGAAGGCATGGGGTAAGGCCGCCAAAGCAATGTCTAAACCTCATTCGACTCCCCCTTGCACATTGTACGATATCCAAGGTCATGAGACACAAAATTGTCCAAAGTTACCTATCCTTCGCACACACATGGACCCTATGGATACATCCGATGGCACTCTAGTACTCACCGTCCTGAATCCACTAGTGGTCAAGAACAAGTCATTGTGAACCAACCATCCTTGCACAATTTGCGACTTGTATCATCATTACTCTCACCATTTCCCCGACTTTCCTAAGTATTGGTCAGCACTTTGTGACCTTCGGAAACACTCTCATGAGTTTGAGATCAGCTTCCTTAAGGAGATAAACCCTCTGGCTTCTTCCTTGGACACAAATAACACCATATACATGATCTCCAGTTCTGCTAGTCCTTCCTTCTCCTCAGTCATAGAGGATCTCTATGATCTATCAATGCGTTGGTTAAACAATGATGAGGAGATTATTGAATATTTTTTGAATCCTGATTACTCTTGTGATGATATGCACCATCTCTCATTCTTTATTCCCGATTAACCTCTCTGATTGTTATATCAGTACTCAGTTTAATCCAAATAATTCATCCATGGAAAAGTCGACTAGTTCAGGAACCCCATTGGGGAAATCAACACCTTTGAAGAGGGAAATATGGCTAACATTTCTCCAACCATTAATGTCAACATATCAAACAACCCTAAGATGGTTGAAGATATCACACTTAGATCCTCTTGATCCCCTGAAGAATTTGCTTCTTACAAAGCACTTTTTTCAAAAATTCGGTGATATTTTTGCTTGGTCCTATACCGAGATGCTTGGGATAGATCCATCGATTGTCGAACATTGTATAGATACTTGGCATGATGCTGCTCTCATATGCCAAAAGAAAAGACCCATTCACCCCTCAAAGCATTAGAGGAAATTTCAACTCAAAATGGGCCTCCTAAAAAAATTAAATAAAATAATAGCTAAAATAATAAAATAATATTTAATAATTTTTGAGGAAGAAAAGAAAAAAACTAATTTTTTGTTTGTATTTTCGACATATCTCCCTATTTTTTTACTCAAATTTCGATCGGGAGAGCTCATTGGATGTGGAATTAAATTTTGCATCCAACAAGTACCCACTCGCCATACTCTTGATAGACCTCGCTACCCCAAAAACAAGAAATACCTGAAAAAACATATCATCGTCATGTTTTTTCAGGTATTTCTTGTTTTTGGGGTAGCGGATACGTTTTTTCAAGTATTTCTTGTTTTTTGGGTAGCAGGGTCCATCAAAAGTATGTTGAGTGGGTACTCGTTGGATGCAAAATTTAATTCCGCATCCAATGAGCTCTCCTGATCGCAATTTGAGTAAAAACACGGGGAGATATGTCGAAAATACAAACAAAAAAAGTAGTTTTTTTTATGATACCTATCCCCAAATTTATATTAAAAAAGTAATTAATACCTATACGGTATTTCAAATTTAAAGCAATCTCATTGGCTAACACATGATGACATGAAATTTGAGTTAAAGTTAAAAGGCCCATTTTGACTTGAAATTTCCTCTAATGGCTCCTGTTGTGAAATGTGAGATCGAGAAACTGCTTAAAGCGGGTTTCATATACCCCTTTGCGTATACCACTTGGGTTTCTAATCTTGTTCCTGTGAATAAAAAAAAGGGTACCATTCATTTCTATACTAACTTTCATGATTGAACTTGGCATGTCCCAAGGACAATTTTCCCACTCCTTTCAATGACCAGATCATTGACGCTTGTGATAGACAGGAAGTCTTTTCTTTAATGGATGGTTTTTCCAATTATAACCAAATTCATATCCCAAAAGAAGACCAGTACAATACTTCCTTCAAAACCCCCTTGGGAACGTTTGCATATCGAGTTATGCCATTTGTCCTTAAAAGTTCTCAAGCCACTTTTCAGCGGGCCATGACATTATGCTTCCATGACCTTATCTATATCATCTTGATATAACTAGATGACCTCACCACTCTCTCTCGGAAGTGTTTACAACATCTATATGACTTACGACATGTCTTCTTATGATGTTGCAAATACAACATTCACTTGAACCCTCTCAAGTGTTTTTTTTTGTCCCAGCTAGGTGTTTACTTGGGTTTATTGTGTCCCACAAGGGGATTGCAGTCAACCCTCTAAAGGTTTAAGCCATTATGAATCTTCCTTCACCATGTACTTTGTGCCAACTGCAGAGTCTCCAAGGCAAGGCCAATTTCCTTTGTCGTTTCATTCTAAAATATGGAACAAAGTCCATGGTTTCTTACGCCTTCTCTGTATCAACATTCTATTTGTTTGGGATAAGCATGCACAAGATGCTTTCAATGCATTGAAACAATCCTGGCTTCTGCTCCATCGTTGTCTCCACCCAACTTCACTAAGCATTTCATTCTCTATGTGTCGTCATTTCAAAATGCCATAGATGGAGTTTTGGTCCAGGATGATGATGCTCATCAAGAAGTTTTCGGTTCATAGTTTCAGTCCCCCTTTGCATTAATCACATGAATAGAATATGGCCCTCACCATTGTATTTTCTATTCATAAGATACACCACTACATCCTTTTGATCCATACTCAAGGCGTGGCCAATTTCAACCCCATGAGGTATCTCTTAAGCTGTCTCCTTGTTCAAGGTCATGCTTCCAAGTGGATTGTCATTCTCCAAGACTACGATTTCGAATTTGTTACCCCCAAAAGCACCAAATCTCTAGCATTATCTTCCTTAATGACAGACCTCCCTCCGTCATATGCATCAACACCAATGACAATAAACCTTCTGGACAAATTCCTATTTATCATTTCTACAGAAGACCCATGGTATGGGGGCATCCTCCTATACCTGTGCACTCAGAAATTTGAGACCCATTTAAGCCAAGAATATCAATGGTGCATTTGGCACCAAGCCACTCATTATCTCTTCATTGGGGATGTCCTATATTGTCACGGTGTGAAAACCATCTTACATTGTTTCCTTACCCACGATGAAGCTGAAAAAGTACTAAATGACTTTCACAGTGGGGGGCATGTGGGGGGGCCTTTGGTGGCCACCTCTTTGGTTTGGCCACTGCCCAGAATATCTTTCGTGTTGATTATTTCTGGCTTACCATTTTTTTCGATTGTATTGTTGTAGTTTGGCACTGCTGCAGTTGTCATTTCTTTACTCCAAAAGCAAGTAATCCTCCTGCATAGTAACATCTTGTTTTCATAGTTGGTCTCTTCTACAAGTGGGAGATTGAGTTCATGAATTGTAATCCCACCTCAGGTGAAGATCATAAGTACATCATCGTGGCCATTGATTATTTCATTAAATGGACTGAGGCCATGCCTGCATTCAATTTTATGGCTGAAACAATGACACTATTATTTTTTAACAACGTTATCACGCGTTTTGGTGTCCCCCAATAGATAGTCTCAGGTCACGGTTCTCACTTTAAGGACATGGTTTGGATAGATATTTCGACCATGTTGATGTTCAACCAGCAGTACTACTCTGCATACTACCCTCATGGCAATGATCAAGCTGACGCAATCAACAATATCCTCAAAACCATGCTCCATCGGATGGTGGGAAACCACAAATCCAACTGGCACCATATTCTCTTTTCCACCCTCTCGGCCTAACGGGAATTAACAAAGACCAGCACCGATTTTACCCTGTTCCACTTAGTCCATGGTGTAGATTCGATACTACCATCATGTGCCAGATTCCATCACTTTTCCTTGTCATTGTGCTCCTCCTTGGTACCTCGCCATTAGAACAACACCTTATTATGCTCGAACAAACCAATGAGGACCATTGTGTTTCCCCCAAGATGATTGAAGCAACCAAGACTTAGTCAAAGTCTCATTATGACTCCCATGTCCACCCTAGCACCTTTAGCGAAGGTGATCTTGTCCTCGTTTACAACAAGCCAATGATAAGTTAGGGAAAGGAAAGTTTGATTCCATGTGGTATGACCCATATGTCATCTATTGATGCCTCGGTAAGGGGGCATACATCCTCACTGACTTGGACATAAAGGCATCTCAACAGCTGATGTAGGTCTAACCTTTCTTTGACAACTCTCACACCCTCTGACATACTTGGAAACATATTTGCAAATGATTGGCCAGTAATATTCAGAGTGCAACACTTTGTATGTTGTAAGATTATCAGAAAATTCCCACCACGTGGTCCATCATTCCATGCATGGAGGATCTGTATTGTCTCATTCTCTCACACACATTGTTTAATAACAATATCTGTTCCAATACAAAAAAGAACATTGTCAACCCAATAGTAGTTGAAAACATGGACTACAACTCAACATTTATCGTGTGGAGATAGGTGGTTTGGTAACTTCCTAGTTTCTAAATAATTAGCAATGTTTGCAAACCAAGGGGTTTGAACAGACATAACAAACAGATGCTCATTAGGAAAATTATCATCAATGGGGTATAGCATCATCATCATGTTGAATACAAGAGAGAAAATATGGAATCAAATTTTCTCGACCATAATGATTGATGATAGTGATATTGAAATCTTGTAACAAAACAAGCCATCAGTTTACCCTGCCATTGGTGATTGGTTTTTTCATTATAAATATAATGGTAGAGTGGTTCATGTGTACAAAAAATTTCTAGCCTGTAGTGTAATGAAGAAATTTGTTGATATCATAAACTACTGCTAGGAATTCTTTCTTAGTAATAGTTTAGTTCAGTTCAGCAGGAGTTAAATTCTTTCTAACAAATAAAATGCCATATGACGTTTGGTCTTCCTTTTGACCTAGGACCCATCTTATGGACATGTCAAAAGCATCAATGGACATGTGTAAATGAAGGGCCCAATTGGGGCCCCTAAGTATTGGTACAACTGATAGATTTTTTTTTAAGGTCTCTAAAGCATGTTGGTGGGATTCAGTCCTCTAGAATTATGTATCGTTCATAAGCAGTTATAACATAGGTGCAATAACTTTGGTAAAGTTTTCAATAAAACATCTGTAGTAACCTGCATGGCCAAGAAATCTCCTCACCTCCTTCTAAATTTTTGGATAAGGGAGATCGACAATTCATTATATCTTGGCAGGATCCACCTTGATTCCTTGAGAAGAGACATGATGCCCCAAAACTATACCCTCTATTAGTAGAATCTTACATTTCTCATGGGTAAGGGATAATTTTGTTTCTTGACATCGGATAATAACTTTTTCAAGGTTATCAAGGGATTCTTGAAAGGTGTTATCCTACACTATGAAATCATCCATGTATATGTCTACATAGTCATGTATAAGACTTGAAATATTCCTAAGAGTGCATTCTAAAGAGTGGTAGGTGCATTACAGAGGCCAAATGGAAAAATTCTATAGGAATATGTTCCCAAAGGACAAGTAAAGGTAGTCTTCTCTTGATCCCCAGGTGCTATCAAGATCTAGTTGTATCCACTATACCCATTGAGGAAAGAAAATTATTGTTTCCCAGAGAGGGTATCTAACACCTGGTCAATAAATGGTAAAGGGAAATAATCCTTAAGAGTAGCTTTAGTTAACTCTCGAAAGTCTACATAGATACGTCATTTCCCTATGACTTTCTTCGGTACTACAACTAGAGGAGATACCCATTTACTGTTGGAAATTGGGAAAATGAAACCAACGTTGAGAATTTTTTATAATTCTTCTTTAACTATGTCTTTTACTTCTAGGTTGATTCTCCTCTAAGGCCATCTTATAGGTAACATGTGTGCATCTGTGTAGATATGAGGAATGCAATTATCGGGGTGTATACCCTTGATATCAATGTATTCCCATGCAAATGCCCCGACTTGAATTTTATGAACCTTGAGCAAATGATCTTGTTTCTTTTCATTTAAGCCAATGTTTGTATGTATAAGTCTTCCGGGACTGACCTCACAATGTATGGTATAGGACCCTATATGTTCTTCAATTGCAAAGACACATGATGTATATGTAAATATTTTTAACACAAAAAAATGTTCACCTAGCTCTACATGGTCTAAACCACACACATACATCATATTATTACCATATTTCCCTTACTTTTGACCTTCACAATTGTTTTTCCATAAAAAAAATGGTCCAAAACATTATTATTTACTATTGTTTATCCTCACTTTCTCCAAAAATGGGTTAGAAACCCTGAAAGAGGGTCAAAACCTCTAAAAAGGTTTAAAAAATCCTAAATAAGGTGCAAAAGCCTAAAAAAGAGAAAGGACCAAAAAACCATAGGAAAATTCCATGGGTAACCACATTTGGTCAAAAACCCTACCATTCTATAAATACATTGTGAAGGGCTCTCCCAAAATACCCTTTTTCCCATTTTTTTTTTGTGAGTACACTGGGACACCATTTTCTCTCAGGTATTCACACACCCTTTTTCCATCATCTTGTCACCATACCATCCCCACATTGTACATTGAGACATTCTCCATACTCACTTGGAGACCATTGGAGAACTAGCCTATGGAGAGGCGGACCACTTCCGAGATGGACACGGTATCCCACTTTACAAGAAAGAAGGTATAATTTTTGTTTTTTTTTGTTTAGACGTTGTGTATATTTATTTTATGTTACTAATCTCTTTATTGTCTTGTTTTACCATGAACTCTCCCTTACAATCACATTGACATAAGGCTGGTGCTTTTGCACATAATAGGGGAAAAATCCCTATTATAGTTTTGGCAAATCCGCTGGTTGATCCTCTCGGATCCCTATTTTTACTGGTTATCTACATGTTTTTCTTTAGTGTGTACCTTCATTCATCATTGATCGGCCCCCCTCGCGGTGGATCCGAACCGTTACCACATTTGTGCCTACTCCCTCGACCCCTACAGGCTCTTTATTTTTCAATGTTTCCTGGTTTGGCGTCAGTCGCACTTGTCAGGCCACAAGCCGTGACCTAGTATCTCCTTTCTTCCCAATAATCACTACCTAGGTCACAACCTTATCCTCAATACAAGCAAACTAGCTCACACAACCCAATCGCGCCTGTCCCGGCTGAAGGAGTGACCCCAGTTGCCCCTGTGACCCTGTTCCGAGCGACTTAGTCGCATCTGAACCTTGGTTAGGGATGACTTGGCTATTTTCCATCCAAATCACCTCCACCTCTCTGGTCTATGTGAGCCATATCATGTTTATTCCTTTGAAATGAGCGATTGTTAGTTTATAGTCTATTTTCTGTGATTGGATCAGACCCCTGTCTTTCCCAAACCTCTGTCCATACCTATTTTTCTATCCATACTTGCTCTATTACATCCCCTTTTTGGTTTCCTATAAAAGTCCCTTATTACTCATTTGTTTCAAGATTGGAAGGATATTTTTTTACATACAAGTGCACACACATTCACACCATTAAGTGAACATGCTTAGTTCATGACCCTGAGAAGAGCCTTAAAAAAAAAATTAACATAATAACATTTGGATTGGGATATAAATCCCATCCTCTTAAATATGGGAAGTACTTAGGAATATCCCTAAAACTCATTGTGAGGAGTACCACAGGAACCCCAAAGTAGCTGGCCATTGAGAGGATCTACCAAGCCAAACTAGCAATGACCCCTAGCGGATTGACTACTTCCCACCCATGAGGAAAACCAAGAGTTGTCATTTGTGGCAAAGCAGTTATTAGTTTTACCTGAGCCTGGGAGTGAGGGGTGCTTCCCCAATACGCAATACATCAGACAAAATTGGTAGGAGAGTGACTCCTTTTGAACCATTATGAAGTTGATTAAGTCCATATACATTTCCCATCACTACCATCAGTCATCATTTCTCTACCATGTTATTCTTATCGTCTTAGGGCGAACACCCCTCAGTTCAATTCTTTGAATCATCATTGTCAAATCCATATTCGACATCACTCTTGAGATTCAGAGCCACACATGGCCTCTGAGTCTGATTCAGATACCTACCAATCCAAACCCACTTTGTTCTCTGCCCCATCTCGCACCATGGTCGGTCTGCATTCATATCCCTTCCATGAAGGGATAGCTGGTAGTGGACATATATCCCTTTCGCCCATCATCACGGGTGTCCCTGTTATCACCCAAAAAGGGTTTACTACCTCATCTACCCCATTACATGGCTCATTTGTCCATTTTCCCACCATATTTCCATCAAAGACCCATAAAACCATGCAAAAAGCCTCCAAAAGGCTTAAAATGCCTCTGAAAGGCCATAAAACCCTATTTTACTCTAAAAATATCCAAAATTCCTCCAAAAAAGCAAAAAGGAATAAAAAATATAAAATAATGAGGAAAAAGAGGAAAAAACCCTAAAAAGATGAAACCCTAATCAGCAAACCCTAAACCTAAAACCGCATGGTTTCCAACTATAAATAAGTGATGGAGACCCCTTATTCCATATCCACAATCACAAGTATCCTGCCTCTGCCAAAATTGCTCGTGAAACCCTACCTCACCATTGAAGCTACTTTCACCATGAGAGCCCCTTTTGGCCCATTTCCACCATTGGAGAAAGAGAAGAAGCAGCTTGAAGCTCGGAGCCACCGACATCGGACCAGCGCAACGGACTTCACCAACCTCCACATCGGAGGTAACATCAATAAAGATCATTATTTACTATTTACTGTTTTTTGCTTCATGTTATTTACTTTCTACTATTTTGCTTAATCAACTTGTTTAAATTTAGGTTTTTATTTCAATTATAGCTTTTAATTCAAATATCATTGAACTGCTACTAAGGAATCCATTGTCCTTAGTAGGTACTCATTCGTACAAGCTAGGGAGAAAACCCTAGCAATAGTTTTGGCGACTCTGCTGGTTTATTTCTCGCAATTTTATTTTTCCGTTTTTCCTTTCGGCTGTCCCTTTCGGCTGCTGCCGACCGTGACTTTCAGCCCATAGCCGCGACCCGACCGCGCCTTTTTGCCTCAAACCCGCGGTCTGTTTTTTTTTTCTTTTTTTTTTCGGCCAAAAAGCCGCGACCCGACCGCGCTATTCCGCCAAAAATCCGTGGTCCGACCCGCAGCCAGATTTTTTTTATTTTTTTTTTTAATTTTTTCGGCCAGAAAGCCGCGACCCGACCGTGGCTGTTTTCCTCAAACCCGCGATCCGACCGCGCGATTCCGCCAAAAACCCGCGGTCCGACCCGCGACCAGATTTTTTTTTATTTTATTTTATTTTTTGAAATATATATATATATTTTTAAATCCCAGGACTTAGCTGCCATATTTTCTGCACCTGCACAGCCATCTGTTCGACCTGCAGCTCTACAGCCTTTTCCGCAACAGCATTTTTTTGTCCCCTTTACAGAATTTAAAAAAAAAAATTAATAATAATAATAATAAATAAATAAATAAATTCAGCATTATTTATTCAAAAAAATTTTGCATGGTAAAATTTTTTCATTCAGTATTATTGTTTATTCAGTATTATTTTCTTTCATTTAGTATTATTGTTATTTAGGAAATTGGCCCCCTGTGTGGCACTTTTCTTCTGGGTTCATAACCTCACCCGCACACAATCTGTCACCTAAATCAAGTAAGACTTAAAAAACTACTTAACTCAACCAACATTCTAACCCCACTTGGGGAACACAAAAGAATTTTTGTAGTTAGGTAGGATCAAGGGGATAGGCTTCCAATAACGCCCCTTGGTTATTTACACTTGAGACATCGTTGTTGTCCTTTAGGGAACCAAAATCACCTAGTATTTTTTGACACGGTCACAACCAGATTATCAGAAGGCCTCTCCCTTAGGAGGGTTGAAGTCATGAGATTGGTTCCGGAGGTCTGAGTGGAATACCGAACTCCATTCAGTAACTGAAGGGATACCTTTCGCAGTTCTCGGAATATCCCTGTATAGGGAATATTGTGGTTAAAGAACCAAGCGGCAGATTTACCTTTTTGGACGTGTCATGAACGGGGTATCTTAGTTGCCATTTTTCTAGGATTTGACTACCCGGTGTCCCTCCCGGTAGGGGGATACTTTAGACACTTGGCTTTCCTATCCATATTGTCTGACTTGGATTTCATCACCTTGCAGAGGATATGTCTAGTTGAGTCATAATACTACTAGTTATGTGTTTTCATGCTCCCTTACCTCCTTTTTGTATAGTGAGTCCACCGTTTTCTATTTTTAGCAAACCTGTCGCTTGTTGGTATTCTGACCATTTTTGTTCACACTTCACCTATTTGTAGCACAGCTGTTACAGTGGGCGTTTTGAGTTGATTGTTGGCCCGAGTGCCCTGTTTTTTGAGCTCTCCTTCTGCACACTCGGTTGCATTAGGGTTTTTTTGAGCCTTTTTGTAGTTACCTCAACTCACAGAGATTTGACATCATTTATCACCATTGCTTCCCCAATACATTCTCGGCGCCTCAGAGGCGAACCCCCACAGCACGGATCACTTGATGCCACTCATCGTAGATCTCGAGCCTTGTCACGTGACTCCACTCGTCAGCGGCATAGGACTCCGTCACCAGATTCTGACGCCCCTTATTTTACCTCAGACTCAGAGCCTGAATCCGAGAACACCCTTTACACCACCCCTACTAGCCCCATGGCTGGCATGAATCCCACTCCCTTCATGGGAGGGACCGTTGGTGGCACATCCACCACTACACCAGTTATCACACCTATCATGGGTATGCCCTCCATGGGAGGCCCCTCTACTGTTCCCCTCACAATACCGATTCCCACAGTGGGAATACCTATCCCCACTCCATTAGTGACTCATACCACCATTGGTGGGGTAGGTCCGACCTCCACCACCTTAGTTCCCCCATTTAGGGGCAACATCCCTCACATCACCCCTCCACTTGGGGGCATGGGCCCCAACTTGATCCAACCCACCTTCGTGTCACACCCTCTGTCCAGTTTGCCATACATGGCTAGCCTCAACCTACCTGACCTAGCCAGATTAACCAACGACCCCATCCGACATGACCCTGCGTGGCCCCCCATGCCTACCAAGCTCCCCTCTGACATCCCTAAGTTCGAGGGTAAGGCAAGTGAGGACCCACAGAACCATATCATGTCCGTCCATCTATGGTGTTCCTCAAATTCCATAGTAGACGACCCCATTCGCCTCCTTTTATTACAGCACACTTTCACTGGCTCTGCTGCCAAATGGTATATCGAGCTGCCCCATGGAACCCATGCCACCTTTACGTCCCTGGCCTCGACCTTCCTACAGTTCTTCCAGTTACCTGTCCGCTATGACGCGGGCGTGGAGATCCTCCTATCTTGCCGGCAGAACACGGCTACCCATATCACAAACCACATTCAGGAATGGCGGCAACGCCGTAGCCTATGCAAAATCAAGTTAGATGACTGGATCTTCCTAGATTGGTTCCTCAAATCCCTCCTTCCACTCATTTCTAAGGATGTGGTGGCCGAAAGACCCCAGTCGGAGGAAGAGGCTATCCTTAAAGCCCAGCAGTTCGATCTCATTTACGCCCAGTCGGGTTATCTTTATACCATCATACCTGACGCCCCTCGCGGCGATCCCTCCCAGCACAATGCGCCGGGGGCATCCCATGCTGCCGACGGCATCATTGGCCGTCTCTCTTCGCAGCCTCAGCCATTTTCCATAGCCCGTCCTCCCCCTGGCCCTGAACCTTCACGGGCTACATCACAGTCCGGAGCAACCAACTCGTATGCTCAAATGCCACATCAACACCATTCCCATGGACCCTCCTGTCCACCTCAGTGTTTCGGTAATATGATTCCCGCTTACACCCCCCGAGTTGCACCTCAGCCCTACTATCACCAGCAGGATGCATCAGCTTCTGCGCCGTCACCAGCTCAACCTCATTATTACCAACCACAGCCAGCCCCTGCGGCAAACCCACAACCCGCTCCACAGCACTACCAACAACCTCCTCAAGTAGCTGCACCAATGCAGCCTCCACCTCCATATTATCCACCGCAGCCTGCTCCCGCACCTGCGCAAACTCAGAATCCACCTACTACCCAAGGGCAGGTTTATGCCCAAGAAAACCCGATGCTAAACCAGAACAACCAACGCAACCAGGGCCAACAAAACCGCGGCAGGGGCCGGAATTTGCGAACAAACTATCCTTGTTCTATTTGCGGGGTCTATGGCCACTACACACATTTTTTCCCCCACATGGAGCGGGCTCGGCAAGTTTTGGCTGCTGATGTACAATGCCAAGGACAGGCGGCTCCTCAAGCACCACCCAATCCCCCACAACCTCAGCAGCCACCTTTGGTGCTGCAAAACCCCTTACCAACCCAAGGCATAGTGAACACCCAACCGTTGGCTCCTCCTCAAGCCAACGCGCCAACCCAACAACTAATCACTTACGCTACTCCTGATCAACCCATGCTTGACTCAGGTACCCACCACTTGTTGACGATGTCCTCCGATGAGGCCAACCTCCAGACCCGACGGAACCAATATGGCTCCACCTCTGAAGCCATATATACCCTATCCCATAATACGCGAACTCCTACTAATCAACCGCCCTTGTTTCCTCAACCTCCTTTGGTACCTAGTCACATTGGTGCTACACCCATCCATACCATTCCTTTCCTATTCCCTCCCTCAGGAGTGGTTAGCGCCCCGGTCATGGCTACCCTCAGCCTCCCTGGGTTAACCTTAGGATTACCCGTTTGGTATCTTTCGCCTCCCGTACCCCCGCCAACACCAGATGTCGTCCTGCAACCGGTGCAACCCATTATCACTACTAGTCAACCACCTCCCGGTATCGCTACCCCATCGTCCTCCACAAACCCCCCTCCTCCTCTTACCAAACCCACTGGGGGCAGAGGCCCCCAACCTTACACTGCTGTCCCACCTCCTAAGACAGTCAAAAATCCCCCTGTCTTTCGTGCTCCTCCCAAATGCGCGCTGTGCGATGAGTTGGGCGATGCGACTCACCTATGTCCTCACTTACCGGCTTTACAGGAATACATGAAAGCACTTGACGACGACCCCACTATCCCAGTTGTCCATCTAGATTCAACCCTAATGCCTTGCAACAAATCCCTGCGCACTAACCAATCCTGTGCCTTATGCGGTGTCTACGAACATTACTCACATCACTGTCCCGATCTCCCCGAGTACAGACTAGCTCTCTTTGAGATGAACAATCTGGATCTTGAGACGGCACCCCTCACCATTGAGGAAATCCATTCCCCGGTCTCTTCCCTTTCCGGAGAGGTCCATACCACTCTCTTTGAGATGAACAATCTGGATCTTGAGACGGCACCCCTCACCATTGAGTAAATCCATTCCCCGGTTTCTTCCCCTTCCGAAGTGGTTCATACCATTTATATGATCTCTTTGGTCACTACTCCCTCGTCAACCGATTTGACGACACAGATATTCCGTACTGATGAGGAGATCCTCGAGGCTCTCACTGCCCCAGATTATCCCTGGGATGACATGCACAGTCGTTCCTACTTCCTCCTAGATGAATCTTCCTCTAAAACTGCTACCCAATTTACAGTCGAGTCCAAAGACTTCCTACCCCCCAAGGTTGACTGGTTCAAGGACCCGATTCCTGCTCCTGACGCCTTCGAAGAGGGTAACATGGCCAACATCTCACCTGTCATCAAAATTGATATCGCTGCCCCCGGAGGCACCCCGAACTCATCGCTTTAGGAGCATCTTGCACTGAGCAGGAGATCGAGGAATACAAAACACTCTTCAAAGAATTCCGTGATGTCTTTGCCTGGTCCTATACCGAAATGCCTGGTCTTGACCCTACCATTATAGAGCACCACATCGACACATTCCCTGACGTACCCCTCGTTCGTCAGAAACAACGTCCCATTCATCTCTAGCTACAATTTTGGAATCAGCAAGACGAGACCGTCACGATGGTCACCTCGTAGCATTATTTTTTCTACATCATTTTTTGCCCATTTTTTAGACACCAATAGTTGCCTCGGTTTGCGTGCCACTTGGGCCGCTCTCCATTTTTAACACTTTTTATATCGCCGGATTCATTTTTTCGAGCTCGTGATGATGCTTGAGATCATTCCTCACTCTCACTTGATACAATTATAATAGTGCGTCCCTACACCTTGCCGCATTGATTTGCGCACCGCATCGATCGTCATCCAATTATTTTACATGAGCCATCCACTCCTGTCATACTGCAAATGTCTCATTATTTTGACACCATTCATCCACCCCGCAAGGAGGCCCATCAATGTTCCACCCTAACCTCAGTTCTGGTCACCATACATGTTCCTTCATCGAATACTTCCTCCTTGCCTGACCATTCCCTCAATTCAGAGTCTTCTTATTTGCTTTCAGACTCCTTAAAATTGAAAGCAACCACGAGCGTGTACTGTCGTGGGCTCGTAAAATCCACACGACAGTATCATTCCATTACTTCAGAGTCTTCTTATTTGCTTTCAGACTCCTTAAAATTGAAAGCAACCACGAGCGTGGACTGTCGTGGGCTCGTAAAATCCACACGACAGGATCATTCCATTACTTCAGAGTCTTCTTATTGGCTTTCAGACTCCTTAAAATTGAAAGCACCCACGAGCATGAACTGTCCTGGGCTCGTAAAATCCGCAGGACAGTACCATTTTTTCCCCCGCGTCTCTTGGCGCTATGATCAATCCTCTCGACAGCACCCCAGATAAGGTCGCCTTTGTTCAGAGTATTCTGCAGTCTCCCATCATTTTACCACAGCTTCAGTCTACCTCATCCCAGTCACCCTCAGATCCTATATAGCTATGATCCCTTTACCCCCAGTCAGTTTCATATGTTGCCCGATCATCCCCGCCATCATACTCTGAACAAAGGAAGTTTGAGTCCACCCACTCTACTTGCCCAGTTAGTCCCACCAGTTTATCACTCTTGCCATCAGTACTATCACAGTTCGGTTGTTCACCTCACGCTCCTGTCAAGGAAACATCATTGCCTTGACAGTTGCTGGTCTCCCTCTGTCGACGACAACTCCTTTATTCCAGAAGATAGACCTAGAGGTCCCTGGGCCTTGGACACATCACCATCTGTGGTGCGTGCCTACGGACCATTTCGGGAGGGATCATTATTGCCTCTCCGAATGGTTGTTTCTCACATGTTCGACTTCAGCACATTGATCGCATCGTCGAGAATCGCGCAGGATTCATATCCAATCCATGATTTGTCGAAGACCCTGGATTTCCCCCGACTCTAGCACATTGGTGAGTCACTTCGGAATGCCCAGTTATATGTTCCCGTGGATGTCCGGGCTGCGTTGGTGATTGTATTCGGAATCCATTCAGTTCTATGCTTCTTTGAGTACCTAGTTCAGTTCCAGATCAGTGCACCATTACGAGTGTGACCCTTGTCACTCTGATCCAGCAGCGCATCAGTCCCTTCAGAACCACATTCAGTAGCACTGCTGCCATTCCAGTGTATCAGTTTTTCAGCTCAGACATGGTCAGCTCAACAGCATGTTCCAGATTTGTGTCCCTTCCGGACCCTCATGATATGCACAGTGATTATCTACTACAGGTCCTTCATTTTGGGCCTCACTGTGATTTTTATACATCTTGAGACGAGCATGGGAATGCCCGCCTCGTCCATCTATTGAGATTCTTCCTCATTCAGTATTTGAGGACATGTATATGTTAAGGTCCCCATATTTTGGACCTCATTGTTATTACTATGCTATATCCTGATACGAGCATGGGAATGCCCGCCTCGTTCAGATGATCACATAATTCCTCATCCATTATTGAGGATATGTACTTTTCAGTCCTTGCAGGTGGTTCGAGATCGGTGTTCCGGATTTCAGCTGGTTCTTTCTCTTCTCCACACCCCAGGAAAACCAAATATGACTTATGATGTCCATCGGCCATATGATGAGCTCCTGCCCTCGCACATCAGGGGGCAATCTGTTATCACCCAAAAAGGGTTCACTACCTCATCTACCCCATTACATGGCTCATTTGTCCATTTTCCCACCATATTTCCATCAAAGACCCATAAAACCATGCAAAAAGCCTCCAAAAGGCTTAAAATGCCTCCGAAAGGCCATAAAACCCTATTTTCCTCTTAAAATATCCAAAATTCCTCCAAAAAAGCAAAAAGGAATAAAAAATATAAAATAATGAGGAAAAAGAGGAAAAAAACCTAAAAAGCTGAAACCCTAATCAGCAAATCCTAAACCTAAAACCGCATGGTTTCCAACTATAAATAAGTGATGGAGACCCCTTATTCCATATCCACAATCACAAGTATCCTGCCTCTGCCAAAATTGCTCGTGAAACCCTAGCTCACCATTGAAGCTACTTTCACCGTGAGAGCCCCTTTTGGCCCATTTCCACCATTGGAGAAAGAGAAGAAGCAGCTTGAAGCTCGGAGCCACCGACATCGGACCAGCGCAACGGACTTCACCAACCTCCACATCGGAGGTAACATCAATAAAGATTATTATTTACTATTTACTGTTTTTTGCTTCATGTTATTTACTTTCTACTATTTTGCTTAATCAACTTGTTTAAATTTAGGTTTTTATTTCAGTTATAGCTTTTAATTCAAATATCATTGAACTGCTACTAAGGAATCCATTGTCCTTAGTAGGTAATCATTCATACAAGCTAGGGAGAAAACCCTAGCAACAGTCCCTTCTAGTGGACCCATCACCACCGCACACACGACTTTTGGTATGCTACCCACTAGTGGTGTCCCCACACTAGCTACCTTCGTTCCAACCATACCACCTTTTCTACTTGAGAGCAATGACCCTTCCACATCCATCCTGGCTATCCCTACTATGATACTGGACTTGTCTTTTGACAAGCTATATCGAGTGTTTGTTACCCTATTTGAACTCATAAAACCGAAAAGAGGCACTCATCAATCATGATGGGGAAAATGGGAAGGGAATTATTTTGCAAATTATGGCAGTTGTTTGTTGTTACCTTTGAACACGGCACTTGTCTGCACAATCATGTCAGTCAATTGGGTATTCAGCTGATGTCCATGACGATCCACTTTCATGAGTCATGTCAATCCTTTGATTCTTTCAAAAGAATGCATTGTCCACTGTCGCATTGTGTATTTTTCCTGTCTAGTCATGCTGCCAAGTCATTTTGTCGTGCCGGCCGATGTTCAAAGGGGATCTGAAGAAGTTTTATCTCTGCAGTCTACACAGTCTTTGTGTCAGTATCTTTGAGTCAGTCATATGGTTACTACATTCACATCATTCCAGAACTATGTTCCGAGTTCTGTGTCATCGATGTGGGACTCATCATGGCCCTCCTTCGATGAGACTATTCCCGTCAACATCAGCTCATCATCCAGGAAATAATCTTAGAAAAAATATTTAGTACCTTGAGATCTGTATGCCTTAACGACAGATTCTCTCGCTCTTGACATAGGTTCACATCATTGACCTTTGATCGATAGAATCAACTGGGTGTTCGACATCAGGAAATCTATTCAGGCTCAGTAGATTGTACTAGGGTACCTTGGGAATCATTGACATTAAAGGTGATCTCCCTCGCACTTGTTAACGGTTCACATCATTGGCCGGTAATCAAGTGGTTTCTACCATGTTTGACTTCAAATCATTGTAATCACATGGATAGAATCGTACTTTGTGGAAGATGAGACAAAGACCCTGGGCATTTGTTTAAAAGCGCTCATTGCTTTTTCCCCAGGTTGCGATGGAGTTTTATATATCTAGCATGGATCCACATTTGTATGGTCATGGCTATGTTCAAATTTGCATCTGTATGACATAGATCTACATTGTATGTCTGGTAGCTATGTCCAAGTTTGAGTCCTCTATCACATGGATCTACGATGTATTCTAGTATCCATGCTTGTTTATCCACTCATGGATCTGCCTTGTATTGGTCTACAGCTATGAGTTTGGTTACTTGTGTCTATGAGTAAACATACTGATGTAATACAAATGCCTACTTGAACACATACTCCGATCGAGCCGACATTTTCATCTCCTGGCGATGACTTGTTCTCAAATCTCTCATTTATCACATCAGTCTAAGACTCATGCTTTCAGGGGCATCATGTTATACCAAAATCCTATCACCATCATGTGATAAGACATTTGACATACCTACTTTCCCTGAATCCCATCTTTTGTAGTGGAAACTAAATGGTTTTTTATCAATCTGTCATACAAATTCCTAGCATCGCGCATGCCTCGTTATCTAGGAGTGGTACCCCTGCTCACACCGCCCATCATTTGTGTTCCATAAGTAGTGCCACCGCCTGTTACCCTTGGTCCATGGGCGGTTATTACTAGAACCGCTCTGTCACTGAAGGAAAAACATGGTACCCTGGGTAAAAAAGGAAAAAGAGAAGTTTCTCAAGGCTTCTAGATGATAAGCCTCATGTACTACCTTATCCCTACTATAGTGGGTTAGTTGAGCTCGATATCCCCCATCCTAGGATCTTGGAGGCCACCTCACCTACAAATCTCTCAACCTACCCTATCCATCTAGCATTATAAATACAAGCTTTTGGCCATGGTTGAGGAGAGAACATTGAAGGTATTGTTATGTTGTTGGATTTATTTTTGGCACAAGGTCATTTAGAGAGAGCATAGAGAGCTAGAGTCAGAGCTTTTGGGGATGAAGAGTTGGTTTCATGGAGATGCATGTCAACACTAAGGCTTGGTTGTAAACTTCTTCATATTTCTAATGCAAGTTGATTTTTTGTCCCATATGTATTGTTGATGTTTGATTTCAAGATATATATTGCTAGATTCCTTAGTCACTAGCATAGATTAGTAGATCATATTCTGGTTGCTTTGATCTATTTCATGTTGAACTTGATTGTAGTTACACAGGTGGACTATCAAAGCCTTGTATTCCAGATATCTATAGTGTCTAGGGAGAGTTATCAACCTATGTGATCTATTTGTTCTGGATCTGAACCATTCAGACCAGTGGAACACCTTACTGTCTGCAGGAGGTGAAATATTCCAGCTAACAATATGCTAGCTTAATGTTAAAAATCTAACATGGTATCAAAGCTAACCTGAGAAGAAGACACTATGCAGCTGCGGGAACTATGGCTTCCTACTTTGTGGATCTCTCTCCACAGATTTTCAGCAAAAGAAGGGTGGAATAACTCTCCTCCCTAGGGCACATCTTTTTGTCGAAATAGAATCCAATTATGAGGTTTTTCAGTTTTGGACCCAACACTACTGCTGAAAATTAGGGCTTTTCACAAAAGTGGAATTTTTCAGTGAGCCCGGGCTTGGATTGATATCTTCCTCAAAATCGAAGTTAGGGATCAAAATCAAAGCATTTGGTTGGATAGAACTCTGGAAAAGAAAAACCCTAATATGCTCCTAAACCAGCACTATGAAATTTCATCTCCAAATCCAGATCCAACATCTTGACCTGGTAAGATCTAATTTTTTGTATTTCCATTTGAGGTTCTCAGTTAAGATGTCTCATCATACCAAGCTTGATGAAAAGCTTGAGGGAGCTGATAACTTCTGAGCTTGGAAGTATGGGATCTCCCTGGTCCTGGAAGAAAATGAGTTGGACTCTTGGTCAAGGATCGCCTCATACCACAGGTGTCCCCCCTCAAGACACCTAAATCTACGGTTGATGCCCTAACCAAACTATTTGAAGGGAAGAACATCAATTGGAAGATGACTCTAAGGAACCAGTTGAAGAATGTAAATATCTAGAATGAGGATACCATCCAGTCATAATTCACAAGGCACTCCTAGATCAAAGAACAACTAGAAGCAGTAGATGAAGAAGTGGAGAATGAAGAAATTGTGATGACAACCTTGAATGGTCTCCCTAGGTTATGGTATTCTTTCATCCAAGAAATATATGCTAGGAAAAAGTTAGTCAAGTTCAGTAGACTATGGGAATAATGTTCACAAGAAGAAGCTCGAATAGTAGCTCGAGAAGAAAACATGGGAAGTGAAGATCAATCTCTCACAGTACACTCCAAGAAAGGAAGAAGGGAAAAGCATCATCACCAAGGTAAGCATTCTGATCAGAAAGGTTCATCTAAACTCAGATGTTATACATGCGATGAAATAGGAGACTTTGATAGAAACTATCCCATGAATAATAATGGATCCAAGAAGAAGAGGAACTCCAAAAGAAGACATCATGCTCACACTGCTAAGGATGATGATCCTCCCAGAGAGAGAGTAAAACAAGAAAGTGAAGATGAATATGTTCTGATCTCTGCTCTCACGGGAACTATCACTCATGGAAGCAAAGATTGGCTTATTGACAGTGGGGCTCCCAAACACATGACGGGTTTCAAGGAATCTTTTGAGAAACTATCCAAACATAATTCATCACATAAGGTCAAACTTGGGGATGACTACCAATATCCCATAAAAGGTAGTGGTGAATCCTCCTACAAGCTAGACTCTAGAAAGTCTATGAAAATGAAGGATGTCTTGTTTGTACCAATACTAAAGAAGAATCTTCTATCCATATCATCACTGGATGCAAAAGCCATGAGGGTTTCATTTGTAGATGGCCAAGTCCTCCTGTGGCCAAGAGGAAATACTATTGACGATGTAGTAGTAATTGGAGAACAAGAAGGAGGATTATACAAATTGAAGGGCCATTGAGAACAAGCTTTGGTCCATGACATAGTAGAGCCAAATGAACTTTGGCATAGAAGGTTTTCACATGTGCACTATAGAGCACTACCACTTGCAAGCAAAGTTGCTGAAGGTCTTCCAGAAATTCAAGCAAAACATGAAGGAGTCTGCAAAGGATGCGCGAAAGGAAAGAACACAAAGAAGACATTTCCAAGTAGCAAAAGCAAAGCAAAAGGAATCTTGGAAATCATCCACTGTGATGTATGCAAACAAATGTCATCAAGTTCTCTAAGCGGGTATGTATACTATGTTTCTTTCATTGATGACTTTTCTCGGAAGACATGGATTTACTTCATGAAAAACAATGATGAATTTTTCATCAAGTTCAAGGAATTCAAATCCTTGATCAAGAACCACACAGAAAAGAAGATCAAGACTTTTCGATTAGATAATGGCAGATAATTCACATCAAATGAATTCAAAGACTTATGCAAAGAATCAGGGATTAAGAGGGAGTTATCCACTCCATATAATCCACAACAGAATGGGGCTGTAGAAAGGAAGAATAGAACTATCATGGAATCTGTAAGAGAAATGCTTCATGATCAAGATCTTCCCATGCATCTATGGGTAGAGGCTGCCAGAACAACGGTGTATGTATAGAACCGTACTCCACACAGAGTACTCGAGAACAAGACTCCTGAAGAAGTATTCTTTGGCAAGAAACCAGAATTCAGCCATCTCTAAATATTCAGTTTTCTTGTGTACATACACATTCCAAAAGAAAAGAGGACAAAGTTAGATCCTTCAAGAAAGAAGGGTATTTTTGTGGGATACTCTAAAAGATCGAAGGCTTACAGAATATATTTCCTAGGATTCAAGAAGATTGACATCAGCAGGGATGTAACATTTGACGAAGACACAGCTTACAACAAATACAGAAAAAGACCTACTGAAGAACCTGAAGAAGCAAAAGCACCCAAAATTCATGATACAACCATGAATGAAGAGATTTAGGAAGAATATTGAGAATTTGAACAACCACAAGAACCTATAGATCCACCTCAAGAGAAGAATCCTCACAAGAGGAAACCTGCTTGGGTACGAGAAGCTATCTAAGGTGCGGAAATATATGGGGCTCCAGAAGAGAATCATAGAGAAAGAAAGAGAACTAGATCCTGCTCCAAATATGTAGCCTTACTATGTGACTTTATCAATAAAGAACCTTCCAATTATGAACAAGCAGCAGAACGAAAATAATGGAAGGATGCTATGATCGAAGAGTATCAATCGATCATGAAGAATGATGTTTGGGATGTTGTCCCAAGACTAGAAGGGAATTCAGTTGTAACTTCCAAATAGATCTACAAGATCAAGCATGCTGCGGATGGTAGCATAGAGAAATATAAGGCAAGATTCGTGGCTCATGGCTTCTCACAGAAAGAAGGAATAGATTATGAAGAAAACTTTGCACCTGTAGCCAGATACACTTGCATCAGATCAGTACTTTCTCTAGATGCAGTGAGGAAATGGAAGATACACCAAATGGATGTCAAGACTGCTTTCTTGAACGGTGTAGTGGAAGAGGAAGTGTATGTAGAGTAGCCACTCAGTTTTGAGACACATGATAGGGGGTCTCATGTGTGTAGATTGAAGAAATCCTTCTATGGTTTGAAATAGGAACCCAGGACATGGTACGGTAGAATTAACAGCTTTCTATCCAGTTTGGGATTTACCAAGAGTAAAGTAGATTCCAACCTTTACTACAAGGTTGAAGATGGAAACCCAGTGATGCTCCTATTGTATGTAGATGATCTGTTTGTAACAAACATGGATGGGTTGATTACTGATACAAAGAGAAATCTTGTTGTCAAGTTCGTAATGAATGACTTGGGTATGATGCATTATTTCCTAGGCATAGAGGTGTGGCTGAATACGGATGGAATCTCCCTTGGACAAGGGAAGTATGTAGTAGAGATCCTGAAGAGGTTTGGGATGATGGACTGCAAGGCCATTAAAAAACCTATGGAATTGAACCTAAAGTTGTTGAGTGATGCTTCATCAAAAGTGGTTGATGCTACTATGTATCATCAAATGATTGGGTCCTTGATGCACCTGACAAACACAAGACCAGATATTTTCTTTGATGTGAACACCTTGAGCCAGTTTTTGATAGATCCGAGACATGTTCACTTGATTGTTGCAAATCATATTCTGAGGTACCTAAGGGGTACAATTGGTTATGGGCTCAAGTATGAGTCAAATCAGAAGATTAACCTGGAGGGTTATGTTGATTCAGATTGGGTAGGTAGTGCCATCGATAGGAAAAGCACTTCAGGGTGTTGCTTCAGTATGGGATCAGGTGTGATCTCTTGGTTTAGCAGGAAGCAGTCCTGTGTGGCACTAAGTATAGCTAAAGCAGAGTATGTCTCACCTTGTTTAGCTAGTTGTGAGGAAGTATGGCTGAGGAAGCTATTGTTTTATTTATTTGATCTCGAGATGGATGCTACTTGTATGCATTGTGACAACCAGAGTTGTGTGAAGTTGTCAAAGAATATAGTGTTCCATGACAAGTCAAAGCATATCAAGATCAAGTATCACTATATCAGGGATATGGTGCAAAGGGGAGTAATGAAGCTCCAGTATGTTGCGACGACCGATCATATAGCTGATGTGTTGACAAAGCCATTGGCTAGGGTGAAGTTCGAGTAATTCAAGGAGAAGCTTGGTGTTCTTCAGATTGAGGTTTCCTCCAAAGGGAAATGATGATACCCAGAACCATTCTGACCTGGTGAGAGGATTGGTTCCTTCCATGGTCAAATGTAAGGGCTGAGCCATTCTATCATGGTGAGAGGATTGGTTCCTTACATGTCAGATATGAGTGCTGAGCCATTATGATGTGACTGTAGGATTGGTTCCTACATGATCAGAAGTAAGAGCTGAATGCCATTCCTGGAATGGAGGCACCTGGTTAGTTACCAGGAAGCTTAGTCTGGGATAGGGGGCCATTCTAATATGACTATAGGATTGGTTTCTACATGATTAGATGTGAGTGCAAGTCCTTCTGACATGCATGCTGGATTGGTTCCTCACATGTGTAGATGTAAGTGGAGATCCCTTTTGAAAATGTATGTTGGATTGGTTCCTCACATGGTTGAATGTAAGTGCAGATCCTTTTTGACATGTATGTTGGATTGGTTCCTCACATGGTCAAATGTAACTACATAGCCTTTTTGACATGAATGTTGGATTTGTTCCTCTCATGGTCAGATGTGAGTGTTGGGCCTTTCTGACAGGGTTGTGGGATTGGTTCCCACATGGTCAGATGTGAGTTCTGGGCATTCCTTTCTGATATGATTATAGGATTGGTTCCTACATAATCAGATATAAGTGTTGGGAAATCCATTCTAACTTAGGGTCATATATAAGTGCTGAAGAAGACCTACATGGAGGCTAGGCCTACAACCAGCATGAAAAAGGGTTGGCTCTGTAGAACTTCCTGTGATGATAAGAATCATGAGATAACACTCGTGATGATCCAATGATGATGATCCAGTAGAGATGATCCAGATCGAGGGATTATCTAGATCCAGAGATGATGCTCCAGAGATGATCCAAATTGAGGGATGATCCAAATCCAGTGATGATGATCTAGATCGAGTGATGATCGAGATCTAGGTGAAGATGACTTGAAGATGAAGGTGACTTGAAGATGAATATGACAAGGACTCAATGATGATCCAGATGATACAGAGAAGAATACTTGTGCTGATAAATTGTGTCGAGAGAATACCTTCCTAGTTAAGAGGGAGTGTTGATGTAATTGTNTTATTTATTATGTATTGTAACCCGATGTTTATTCCAGGATGTATTTGTAATTTACTTGAGTCATATCATGCCATGGCGTTCCTATCGGGAGTTTCTATAATGTAAACAAGTCATGTCAAGTCAAGGTGGGTAACCCTCCTATTCTCTAAGGGTTAAAGTCTCCACATTTCCAGGGCACCAGGGTTATTAGGATCACCTAGTGAAGTTGGCCCTAGTTGGGTTTAGTCAAGTCAGGAATTAGTATAAATACAGATCTAGCCTCTCTGTTTATCACACACTCACTCACACTCAGTTGTAGCGCATAGCTAAGGAAGAGAAAGACACTGGGGAAAGGAAGAAAGAAGTTACTGTTGTCAAGAGATCATCTCTGAGGAAGTTGTGGGGCTTTCTCCATTTATGGTTTCCCTGAGTAAAAATACTTTGTTCATTGTCTCTTGTGTTTGATTGTTGTGCTTGTTGTTCTCTTAGTTAAAGATCCTAATGATATGCTAGCTTAATGTTAAAAATATAACATGCTCTACTCAACCCAAGGGAATTCTCATGAATTTCTCTATTGATCTAGCTAATAAAACAATGTCGATTGACATAGAGGTCATCAATACCCAAATTGACTATAACCTTCTCCTAAGACATAGCTACATGTATGCCATGTGAGTAGTGGCCTCTACCGCCTTATGACTACTGATGTTCCCTCATGATGGGAATATCGTGACCGTCGACTAGTTGAATTAATATGATTCGAAAGGATTGACCATGCCAAAACACGTCGTTTTGACTATCAGCTCCACCATCGACATTGTGTCCATTCCTTCCTTATCTATTGTTGGCCCGAGCTCATTTTCCAACACTACTATGACAGACACCCTTTTGTCCTTACCACCTCCACCTACACCGAATGACGTACCGGACTTGTGTAGTATCACATCCAGTACCATCCCAACCACATCGCAACAACAGTCTCAACCCAAACCACAGTCCCCCAGGAGCTATTGGGGTTCATTCCCAATCCACATGATTCCCTTCCTTTTTCCACCATTTATAATCATGAGCAAACCTATCATGGCTACTCTCAACTTGCCTAGTTTCAAATTGGGAATTCTTGTGTGGTACCTCGATCCACCCACTCAACCCTCAGTTCCCTATGTTTTCTTGTCTCCACACCTTCCCCTCATCCTCCAAAGAAGATTAGGGGAAAGGCCACCAAAGCAATGACTAAACATCTTTCGACTCCCCCTTGCACATTGTGTGATATCCAAGGTCATGTGATACAAAATTGTTAAGAGTTACCTACCTTTCACACATAGATGGACCCTATGGATACATTCAATGGCACTCAAGTAGTCACCATACTGGATCCACTAGTGGCCAAGAACAAGTCATTGTGAACCAACCATCCCTGCACAATCTGTGGCTTGTATGGTCATTACTATCACCATTTCCCATAATTTCCCAAGTATCAGTCAACACTTCATGAGCTTCAGAAACACTCTCATGAGTCCAACATCATCTTCCTGGAGGATATCAACCCTCCATCTTATTCCTTGGACAC
Organism: Pseudotsuga menziesii; assembly: GCA_001517045.1. Lineage (NCBI taxonomy): Eukaryota > Viridiplantae > Streptophyta > Pinopsida > Pinales > Pinaceae > Pseudotsuga > Pseudotsuga menziesii. The sequence continues at coordinate 149,769 of LPNX011226976.1, forward strand.
AAATAGAACCATATACATGATCTCTAGTTTCACTAGTCCTTCATTATCCTCATTCATAGAGGATCTCTCTGATCTATCTACATGTTGTTTCAGCAATGATGAGGAGATTATTGAAGCTATTTTGACTCTTGATTACCCTTGGGATGATATGAAACATCGCTCATTATTTATTCTCAATGAACCTCTCTCATTGTCGTATCAATACTCAGTTGAAGCCAAATAATTCATCCATCAAAAAGTCGACTGGTTCAAGAACCCCATTGGGGCACTCGATGCCTTTGAAGAGGGAAATATGGATAACATTTCTCCAACCATTAATGTTAACATATCAACCAACCATGAGGTATTTGAAGATATTACTCTTAGATCCTCTTGCTCTCCTAGAGAAGTTTCTTCTTACAAAGCCCTTTTTTTCCGGAATTCTGTGATATTTTCACTTGGTCCTATATAGAGATGCCTAGGATAGATCCATTGATCGTCAATTATCATATAGACACTTGGTATAATGTTACACCTGTATTCCAAAATAAAATACCCATTCACCCCTCAAAGGCTCCTACTGTCAAAGGTGAGATTGCGAAACCGTCGTTAATAAAAAAATAGGGTACCATTCGTTTTTGTACTAACTTTCATGATTGAACTTTACATGTCCCAAGGAAAATTTTCCCACTCCATTCATTGACCATATCATTGATTCCTATCCTAGACATGAATTCTTTTCTTTCATGGATGTTTTTTTTGGTTATAACCAAATTCAGATCCAGAAAGAAGACCAGTACAAGACTTCCTTCAAAATCCCCTGGGGCACGTTTGCATATCAAGTTATGCCATTTGGCCTTAAAAATGATAGAGCCACTTTTTAGTGGGCCATGATGTCATGATTCCATGACCTTATCCATATCATCTTGATCTAAGTAGACAACCTCGCTTCTTTCTCTCAGAATCGTTTATAGCATCTAGATGACTTACGACAAGTCTTCTTACCATGTCGTAAATACAACGTTCGCTTGAACCCTCTCAAGTGTTTGTTTTGTGTCCCAGATGGGAATTTAATTTGGTTTATTGTGTCCCACAAGGGGATTGCAGTCAACCCTTTGAAGGTTCAAGCCATTATGAATCTTCCTTCACCACATAGTTTGTGCCAATTGCAAAGTCTCCAAGGAAAGGCCAATTTCCTTTGTCATTTCAATCTAGAATATGCGACAAAATTCCATGGTTTCTTACGATTGCTCTGTACCAACATTTTTTTTGTTTGGTATAAGCATGTGTAAGATGCTTTCAATGCATTGAAACAATCTTGGATTCTGCTCCATCATTGTGTCCACCTGACTTCATTAAGGATTTCATTATCTATGTCTCGTCATTTGAAAATTCCATCGCTAGAGTTTTGGTCCAAGAAGACGATGCTCATCAAGAATCTTTTTGGTTCATAGTTTTCATCCCCCTTTTTGTTAATCACATGAATATAATATGGCCCTCACTGTCATAATTTTTGTTCAAAAGATACGCCATTACATCCTTTTGATTCGTACTTGAGTCGTGGCCGATTCCAACCCCATGAGGTATATCTTATGCCATCGCCTTGTTCAAGGTTATGCTTCCAAGTGGATTTTCGTTCTCCAAGAGTGCGATTTGGAATTTGTTACCCCCAAAAGCACCAAATATCTAGAATTAGCTTCCCTAATGACAGACCTCCCTTTATCGTCTATCACCACCAATCACAATCAACCTTTCAAACGAATTCCTATTTATAATATCTACAGAAGACCCATGGTATGGGGGCATCCTCCTATACCCGTGCACTCAGCAATTTGAGTTTCATTTAAGCCAACATTATAAACGATGCATTCAGCACTAGGATGCTCACTATCTCCTCATTGGGGATTTCATGTATTGTCATGGTGTCGAAACCATCTTACGTCATTTCCTTACCCACGATGAAGCTGAAAAAGTACTAAATGACTACCATTGTGGGTCCGGTGGTGGCCACCTCTCTAGTTTGGCCACAACCCAGAATATCTTCCATGTCAGTTATTTTTGGCTTACCATTTTTTTCAATTGCATCACTGCAGTTAGGCACTACTACAGTTGTCATCTCTTTTCTCCAAAAGCAAGGAATCCTCCTGCACCATAACATCTCATTGTCACAGTTGGTCCCTTCTACAAGTGGGCGATTCACTTCATGACATGTAATCCTACCTTGGGTGATGATGATAAGTACATCATCATGGCCATTGATTATTTCATTAAATGGACCAAGGCCATGCCTACACTCACTTGTAAGGATGAAACGACGACACTATTCTTTCTTAACCAAGTTATCACGCATTTTGGTGTCCTCCAACAGATAGTCTCAGGTCACAGTTCTCACTTTAAGGATGCGGTTTGGAAAGATATTTTGACCATTTTGATGTTAAACCACTAGTACTCCTCCACATACTAGCCTCAGGGAAATGGTCAAGTTGAGGCAGTCATTAATATCCTCAAAACCATGCTCTAGTGGATGGTGGGAAACCACAAATCCAACTTGCACCATATGATATTTTCTTCTCTATGGGCCTACCGAGAATCAACAAAGACCACCACCAATTTTACCTTTTTCTACTTAGTCCATGGTGTAGATTTGGCACTACCATCAAGTGCCAAATTCCATCACTCTGCCTTGTCGTTGAGCTCCTCCCTGATACCTCACCATTAGAACAACACTTTATTATGCTCAAACAAACCAATGAGGACCATTGTGCTTCCCTCTAGATGATTGAATAGTAAAGAATCGGTGGAAGTCACATTACGAATCCCATGTCCACCCTCACACCTTTAGCGAAGGCGATCTCGTCCTTGTTTACGACCTACCCAATGATAATTTAGGAAAAGGAAAGTTTGATGCCACGTGGTATGACCCATATGTCATCCATTGATGCCTTGGTAATGGGGAATACATCCTTGCTGAATTGGATGTCCATCTCTTGAAGAACCCCTGCAATAGGGTCTACCTCAAGAGATGGATCCTACCTCACATCTCTACATTGGGTTCACTGATGGAGTAAGTATATGGTATCCTAATCTCTCCTTATTTGTGTGGGTCATTTATTCCCCATCACATGAGTTGATCCATATCTAAGGAATTTTTTTTGGAATTGCTACCAACAACCAGGATGGGTACGATGGTGTCATCAGTCTCCTGGTTGCTACCCTCCATTTGGGTATTCATCGCCTTGATGTCTTCTTAGAATCCTAGCTACTTGTCTCCCAGTTGAATAACTGCTCTCAGGTACATGATCCTTGTCTCTTTAGAAATTTCCTCCACATTAGACATTTTGAATCCATTACATTCATGCATGTTCCCAGAAGTCTCAATAGTGTAGCGGACCAAATGGCTAATGACGTTCTAGAGTGGCACATCAATCATCGCATAGAGGAAATAAAACTGCATCATACATCATCATATAGTCATGCAGACATATGTCATATACATCATATAGGAATCATCATCATAAACATACATAAAAAGTGCATGCATGTGCATATATATATATATATATATATATATATATATATATGTATGTATGTATGTATGTATGTATGTATGTATGTATGTATGTATGTATGTATGTATGTATGTATCATTTCATAACGTTCGTTAAAAAAAGAGAAGTACCATAAGCTTTCTCGGCTAAGCATACACATAGTACAAAAAATTTCATGCACCACTGCACTAGGGGCAGTACCACTAGCTACTAGTCAGAGTCAGATTCCTCCTCCTAGTACTCTGGGTTTGTGTCCCCCTCCGTGTCATCCTCACTAGAGTTGTCCTCCTCCTCCATCGACAAATATTTGTGTGTCGTGGCTTGGACATACTCAGTAGTGACTGCAATCCTTTTCATTAAGGGGATCCACTCTAGAGGATCTTGGTAACATGAGATGATCAGATTGTTTTCTAGGTACTCCCAGTCATCATAAGTGACCCACTTTATTAAGTGATCTATATCACAACAAAGTGATTCCAAATTACTCCACCGCTGTCGGTGCTTTTGAGTGGGTGGATCTAAACCCTCCACCCTGCCCCTCAGTCGATAATAGCCTTCTAGAGGGAGTAGTCTGATGTATGCACATACACACAGTATGTCATCAATATATATCACATACATAATATGGCTACCACTAAGCTAGTAAACTATATATTATTGTAACCACATAAAGCATCATGTATACGTACGATCAGGTCCCCAGGCCATTCCTAGAGGTCGAGGCATCTTAGGATCTCCTCGGTAGTCCATCCATGCATACGGTTAGTCCTCTATAAGGACCGATAGCTTCCTCCACTATGAAAAAATATCTCGAGTAAAGAACTGACCCACTAGTCCGCCTCCATCCCAGATCATCATCTTGCTCCACCTCCTCATGCAAGGCTCATAAGGTCCTCCCTCCCACACTACCAAGTGTAGTTGTAGGGTTAGCAATTGCTCCAAAAAAAATGAGCACAAAAACTAGTGGAAACAGAAATCCCCACCCACTGTCCTGGCTTAGTTCAGGGAATGCAGAACCTGTGTCAAGTACATATGGGCCCACCCATAGTAGGTTCCCCTTAGTATATGCTCCACAATATGGAGCTGACCACCTGAGATCGTGTGAGGTCTTGATGACCCCAAGATCCGTAGCACCATCATTTCCATAGCCAGAGTCTCAAGACTCTCAAGGTCACACACTAATATGTATGATGAGTGCACCGTCACAGAGGCATAGCAATTCCTCTCACAGAGGTAATCCAGTGACACCCTGTGGGTGATCTTCAGTGTAGTGTCATCAATCATACCCAGTATAGGAAGCCCAGTCAAAAACTAAATATTGAAGAGCATGATCTCAATCTGCTCCTTTTGGATGATAAATTACTCTAAATCCAGGTCCCAGAAGCTCACCAGCTTATCTAGAAACAACTTGGTTGAACACATGAGTGGGATATGGAAGTACTTAAGTATCCCACTTTAGGCAAGAATGTCCATCACTTCCCCATCCTCTGATGCGTGCTCTTGCAAGGTACCGATGTCCCTGTCTCACCATGTCACCCATGGAATCCTACACATACACATAGTCCCTGTCAAGTCAAGTCATGCACAAAAAAATCAACCTGAGATGATTCACCCCTGTTCATCTGTTTTTTGCAACCCAAGTCACTCAAAAACCCTGAATAGGTGTGATGAAGTTGCTTATACCTGTTGAATGGGTGCGACCTGGGTCTCTCCTATCTCCCTGACAGGTGTAGCTACATCATGTCTATCAACTCGATATGAGAGACCTGGGTCACTTCTTTTCCCTCGAAAAGCATGACCCATCCCTTCGATCCCTTGTAGCTCAGCATATGCCCTAGGATGAGCAACATCACAAACTAAACCAGTGAAAAAGTCAAGTTTGACAAGAGCTCTCACCTACAAGTCATAGATAAGAAAAATTCCAGTCGAAATTAAAGAAATTAGCAAATGAGCTCTGGGGTCCTCCACTCCAACTCAACACTGAAAAATAACAATGACACATGTCATGTGCTCCCCCCTATTTATAGGCCTCCATTGGGTCTCGTTTTCTTTCGTGCGCCATAGAATCATCTAGAGTCCGTTTGAGACACCGTTTGCACCACCAGGTTTGGTTTTCTATCCTCTATCTGTTGACAAAACCCTTGTCTCATTCTCTCACCATAATTTTCGAGGCCACTTCTTGAAAGTCACCATGATTTACATGACATCACGTGAATCTCCCTTTGTATGTATTGCCATGTTCACGAGCAGTCTAATCTATCCATAGTGAACAGTTGGCCATATTATACCACCATCCATCATCCCATAAGGGGGCCCCATCAGTGTTCTGCATTTATTGCGTTCATCCATGTTCACAAAATAACCTCTTTCCATATATCAAAAACTTCCCCCTTGCTTGATTGACCATTACGAAGTTTTTGTTAAGCTCTTTTCTAACTCCTAAAAGAATGAAAAGATTGCAAAGAATGCTTGCTTCCTTTCATGCTTGTAAACGTATTTGAAAGGGTGTCTATGTAGCCTCGTTTATCTCCCTTTTCGAACTATTTATACTCTCATAAGAAAAGGACCACCTTGGCACACTCAAACCAGGAACATTTCCCTTTCCATCCTTTTATGCTTTCTTAGACATTGGGACCGTACTTTATGAAAAATATCATTATGAGTTTTCTTTAAGCTCTTTTCCAACCCTCTCATCAAGAAAATATTGCTAAGAAAACTTGGTTTCGTTCATGCTCTTAAAAGTATTTGAATGACCATCTAGTCAGTATAGGTTTAATCCTTTCTGTCCTGATTAGACTACCAGTAGTAAAGAAGTATTCCTTCCCCAAAGTTTGGGAGAGCTCTCCTTTGTACACTTTTATCCTTTTTTGGGATCAGGAGACTACATATGAAAAAGAGACCATGCTGGAGTATTCTTCATTTTTTTTGACTCTCTAAACATGAAAATACCATTGATCATTTAATTTCTTGGGCTCGCTAAAAATCCACAAGATCCTGTAAGAATGGTGTCTTTAGGCGCTAACACATATATCACATTTTGGCAACTTTCCCCCACTGGGTTTCCTTTGTTCATAGTATTCTACGATCAGTCTTCCTTGGATCCCCTGGATTTACCTAGTCCAGTTACTTCCCATCAGCGGTAATTTTCTTGGTATTACAGATATGATCCCTCTCCCATGAGCCAGTTTCATTTTCTACCAGGTCATCCCTACCATCATACTTTGAAAAAAGGAAGTTTTAGTTTCCCGTAATACCCTACCCCTATTCCCCCATTCAATGTGTCAGTCCCCAGATTCTTCCACATCTTTAGTTATCCCCCTCATGCTTCTAGTTAAGCAAACATCATTGTCATGATTAGTTGCAGGTCTCCCTTTGTTGATGACAACACATCTATTCCATAGGATATACCCATAGGTCCCCGTATCCTAGTTTCATCCACCTCATCGATGAGTTCCTTAGACCACTTGAGAGGAGTCATTAGTGCCTATCGGGATGGTTGTGTCTCATGTGCTAGAATTCAGATACATTATCTCACCATTGAGATTCTTACAGGGTATTGGTCCGTTCTTTATTTGGTCAAATACCCCATTTTTCACCTGGATCTAGCACATTGGTGAGTCTACAATGGAACCCACACATTTTCATGTCCCTTGTGATTTTTAGGTTGCATTGGCGACAGTGTTCAAAATCCCCCAGTGTTGTGCTTCCATGTATCTCCAGTACTTAATGCTTCATATTTTACCACAGAGATTCTAACTCTTAGTCAGTGAGCCCATATATATGTACACCTCCATATTTTGTAGAGCATCAGTTGTGATGATATTGCATTCCATGAGAATTCCATTTTTCCTACGTAATAGTTCTTCATATCATCATTGTATGCAGCCTCCTATTGAGGCCACCATTACGTATCAGCATTTGTACATGTATTGATCGCTGCCCATGTTGTTGAGCCTTGATCTCATTATTTTTTTTTTGACATTGATACTAGCACGGGGATGTATGCCTTGTCCATAAACATGTCACACATTATGTCTTTCATCCATTTTTGGGAACCATTAATAAAAAAACCAAAATCCATTGTGGTTCAAACAAGGAAGATCCACTTCTCTGTGGGTCTTGTTATGGAGAGAAATTCCTATGGCTTGGGGTACCACAACAGACAGCTAGACTCTAGAAATCAATCTTTCCCAATATGCAATAGAAATAAAAACATCTAACACTAAAGGATCGAACCTCATACCTTATTCCGGACGGTTGAAGTAGATCCCCGTTGAGCTTTCCAATGTTCATCTTGAATTGTTATAGCACGTCCTCAACAACAAGCAAACAATACAAGCATACTATATTTCATGGTGTTAGATCTATTCTAGCATCTATAATCAATAATGTAAAAGCATTTGACATATTCCAATGGATACAATATTCATTCAAATACACATTACTGGACAGGAAAAGATATTTCTATTAATATGAATCAGAAATTACAAGTGACAACCTCTGACGGCACGTCTGCGAACAAGAGAAACTGAATCCCCCACTTGGGCCTCCACCACCTCAATCCTCCATCACTCCGATAGCAAGCTTACTAGCAAAAGGAAAGCTTGGGAAGAACACAACAGTGCTCCAAGGGACAAAGGGATGCAGACTCAAGCATAAGTTCTAGCAACAATGGACTATAGTTTCGTTACTCTCAATTCTCTCTTATCTATCCCCCCCTTTTAATGTACCAAGGGGTTCCTTATATAGCTTCACAAGGGACAATGAAGGGTCAAATATGAGCGATCTCAAGGTATATGGAAGGCCAGGAGTCGAATGAGTCGGATCCAAGTCAAGGAATGCTCCAAAAGGATTTGGATTATGTACACATCCTGATGTACACGACTATAGGGGTAAAACCCGCGTATGTACGCGGTTATTAGGAAAAAAGCCACGTATATCACTTTTCTAATGTTTTTAGGGATGGTCAAGGATACATCAAAAGACAAAAAGTGGTCCATAGGGGCTAATGAGTCTACAGCGGGATAGGGGAAGGCCATACAAATGTGTGATTCACCTAGTGTGGTGAAATCCGCTAGAACAGATGCCCCCTAATGTATGAGATCAGAGGGGTTATATGATGGCTGAAATACATTATAAGTCCATCCCAGAAGTGAAGTGATGAAGGTAACCAAATGGAAGACCAGCCACCCAATCAGCATAATACCATAATACAACTCTGCATATAACTGTGAATACATATAGCAGTCCCGGATACATAAGAGTACAATGGCCATGAATAGGCATGAAACATGATAACACATATGTGGTCATCACCATGTACAATATACATAGATCAGAATCTCCATGGTGAAGATATACAAAGGACCATGATCTCCACACAAGCTGAAGATATATAATAGATCAAGATCTCTATAGTGGCTGGAAATGTCTGACATATACTGGAACAAGTCACGAGAGCTGAAATCTCATGAACACTGGCACGATCAAGGAGGTAGCATATAGTGGATGCCACCAATATGGAAGCATTAGAGGAATTTTGGGGTATAAAATGGGCCTCCTAAGGAAAATAATAAAATAATAGTTAAAATAATAAAATAATATTGATTAATTTTGGAGGAAGAAAGAAAAAACTACCTTTTGTGTTCGTATTTTCGACATATCTCCCTGTGTTTTTACTCAAATTTCAATCGGGAGAGCTTGTTGGATACGGAATTTGATTTCGCATCCAACGAGTACCCACACTACATACTTTTGACAGACCCCGCTACCCCAAAAACAACAAATACCTGAAAAATGTGGTGATGATGTCATCATCACATTTTTTCAGGTATTTCTTGTTTTTGGGGTAGCGGGGTCCTTCAAAAGTATGTAGTGTGGGTACTCGTTTGATGCGGAATCAAATTCCACATCCAACGAGCTCTCCCAATCGAAATTTGAGTAAAAACACAATGAGATATGTCGAAAATACGAACAAAAAAAGTAGTTTTTTTTAATGACAAATATGTCAATTCAACAATTATGGTTGACTTATTTTATTGAAATTCTATTGGTTCTTGAATTCCAACTCACAAAAACTTATTTTGGCACGTTTTCTTGTAAGGCCCATTTTAGACCCCAAATTTCCTCTAATGGTCTTCTACATACACCGCTACGAGTACATGTCCTACTATGCGAATAGAGGTGTCGAGGTCGAACATAGTAGTCCATCGTCTGATTACTGGTCATTGATGTATACCGTTAACAGACGCGAGATCACCCACCAATAATGAAAATAGGAATCAAGGTACTAGAGTGCAAACTAACAAGTGTGAATAAATGTGTTGAGGTCGAACACTTGAGAGAATCCATCGATCAGGGGACATTGATGTATTCCCAAAACTGTCGATGGTGAGAGAACCTGCCATTGATGACTGCAAGTCTCAAGGCACTCACAATGACTCTAGATTCCAATCCCAGAATAAATGATCTGAATTCGATGGGATGAAATCCACTGGAAGGAGGGCATTAGGGCATCCCCCATCATCCAACATGAGGTACTCAGCAAAGCTGTATAATGTGGAAGGACTCGATCATAAGGTGCATGAACCAGTAACTGTACCGGGAATGGCCGACATGGAAAGTCAAGATAACTGAGGAATGGCCGACTTAGGTTTCAACTTCCTTCGAACAAGAGCATAACAATGTATGGTGACTGAATGAAGGCAGCATAGACTCAATATACAAACTGGGACATCTCTATGACACAGGAGGCATCAATAGAGGCTCCATAGGGACTGGAAGTTTAACCAGTCGGTGGAGATAAAACTCAGATAAACGAGTACAGCTCCTAAAGTCAAACTATAACCCAACCAATGGATGTGATATACAGTGCTCTGTTCGAAGGCGACACTACTCGACAGCTACCAAAGATCATATCTTTTCTTGTCCGGCTTTTTGGTTTTTTTATTTTTTTGGTCTTTTTCAGTTATTTGAAAAGCTTGAAAAATGAATAAAGTAGCTTTATAGTTATAAACTAGGAGGAGACGAGTGTCATTTAGGGCAAACAAACTAGTTCCAAGTAGTGGAACATATCTATGCTCAATGCAATGATACATGTGTAGGATATCGACACTCGGGGGAAAATCCCCTCCCGGTAAAAAGGGAATCAAGCTGTGAAGGATATAAATAAAGGCTCTGCATGGCTAGACATGAGACAAGCTCGGGCTATATGGCTGAAATGCAATGTCAGGGCAGCCGGCATAAAGCTCAATAAGATAGGCAAAGCTCATGATAATGCATCCACAACTTGATACAAGGGAGTCCGGGGGGTCATGGCCAGCATAAGATCAAGAGGAGGATGAGGCTCTTGATAAATGTCATGGCAATACTATACAGCGGACTCCCACACCCTAAAGGGGAAACATCAGCACGGGCACCAAATGCAAATAAGGCACTAACTAGGGTACCCATGTAAGGTGAGGCTCTGCCACTCATATCATGCCACTTCTATAGCAGCAAGAAGGTTCCATGACATAATAGAGTGGGTTCGTACCTAAGGATATAGTGACATGGTCATAAGGTCATGCAAAATGTAAATGGTGGTGAACCTAACCTATATGCCAGTGTAGACGTAATACCTGTGATAAGCATGAACGGTCTTTGGTCACAAACGAAGCACCCAACAGACAACTTCAGACCCAAGGAAGACCCAACCACACTCACAACCCACCCAACAACTTCCCACAACATCAGACTCACCAAAAGGGAGGATGTACGCGACTGTATAAAGAACAGCTATGTATGTACACGCCTTTTGACCAAAAACCCTCATATACACGTGACTGTTGGCCAAAAACCCACGTATACAGAGAAGGCAGTGGTAAAAAGCAGGTCAAGGCCAAACCAATAAAGGGGAGTGTCAATGGACAAACATACTATAACACGTGACACAGAAACAGAGAGAAACAGAGAGCAAATCAATAATATCAAGCCCATTGTGCCCCCAACCCCCAAATAAAAACAATGAACATCCCCAGTGGAGTCGCCATTTCTGTTACAGAGATAAATTCCTATCGCTCGGGGTACCACAACAGACAGCTAGACTCCAGAAATCAATCTTTCCCAATATGCAATAGAAATAAAAACATCTAACACTAAAGGATCGAACCTTGTACCTTATTCCGGATGGTTGAAGTAGATCCCCATTGAGCTTTCCAATGTTCAGCTTGAATTGTTATAGCACGTCCTCAACAACAAGCAAACAATACAAGCATACTATATTTCATGGTGTTAGATCTATTCTAGCATATATAATCAATAATGTAAAAGCATTTGACATATTCCAATGGATACAATATTCATTCAAATACACATTACTGGATAGGAAAATATATTTCTATTAATATGAATCAGAGATTACAAGTGACAACCTCTGACGGCACGTCTGCGAACTGGAGAAACTGAATCCCCCACTTGGGCCTCCACCACCTCAATCCTCCATCACTCCGATAGCAAGCTTACTAGCAAAAGGCAAGCTTGGGAAGAACACAACAGTGCTCTAAGGGACAAAGGGACGTAGACTCAAGCATAAGTTTTGGCAACAATGGAATATAGTTTCGTTACTCTCAATTCTCTCTTATCTATCCCCCCCTTTTAATGTACCAAGGGGTTCCTTATATAGCTTCACAAGGGACAATGAAGGGTCGAATCCGAGCAATCTCAAGGTATATGGAAGGCCAGGAGTCGAATGAGTCAGATCCAAGTCGAGGAACACTCCAAAAGGATTTGGATTATGCACACATCCTGATGTATGCGACTATAGGGGTAAAACCCACATATGTACGTGGTTATCGGGGAAAAAGCTGCATATATCACTTTTCTAATGTTTTTAGGGATGGTCAAGGATACATCAAAAGACAAAAAGTGGTCCATAGGGGCTAATGAGTCTGCAGCGGGACAAGGGAAGGCCATACAAATGTGTGATTCACCTAGTGTGGTGAAATCCGCTATAACAGGTCTCTCTAGTCTCTCCACTATTCCCATTATCCTATGATGTCCATTGCCCATACGATGAGCTCATTCCCTCACACATCATGGGGAAATCTGTTAACACAAAAAAAATGTTCACCTTCCTCTACATGGTCTAAACCACATACATACATCATATTCCTACCATATTTCCCTTACTTTTGACCTTCACAATTGTATTTCCATAAAACATTGTCCAAAACAATATTATTTACTATGGTTTATGATGCAGGAGCATCCTTCTCTCTGTTTCCAATTCCAAGCTCAATGTTGGATCAGGCCTATAAAGGGTCTTCAAAATCTCAATTGATTGTCTTTGAACCATTGTAAATAATCTATGTTTATTTGATTCTAGATTATGGTGAGTCAGTTGAGTGAGTCACTAGGTGGATGATGAGTCAATTGATAAATCATGTACTAAATCCCTCTATTAGGGAAGTGATTCATAAGTTAAGATTTAAGGTTTATTGTAATCAGGATTTGTTGGCAGGTTATGTGAATCTGAACTAGAATGGTTCATGAATCTTGTTGTGTATATGTGTAAGCCTACGGGGCATAGTAGACGAGGGGAGAAGAGACAGGGAAAAAGAGAGATACAAAGGATAGATATAGGTCAGTAGGGCCTTAGGAGTTGTGGAAGGCCAATTAAAGATATATCAGGCCTTAGGAGATCAGAACATAGGTTTTGAGACAAATTGAATGTATAATTTCCTTGTGTAAATAAAGGAAAATTCTATTCATCGTATCTTTGTATGTGTGAATGAATTCAGACTGAATGTATAAATTCATCAACTAAATGTTTGGATAAATTCTCTATCCATATGTGAAAATCCTGTATATGATTTCAAGGTTTTTGAAAGTGGGAGAAGACAAGATCGATGGATCGATGCTCTGATCCATTGAAGGAATTAGATGAATGATCCTTTGAGGATTTTATAAATGAATGCATGCGCATATTAACCCTATTGCAGGTCAAGGAGTCGAAGTTGATAATTTAAGGATCGTGGAAGATGAAGATTCAAGCATGTTTGTGGCTTGATTGATTGAAGAAAATCGATTCCACAGATGCATAAGTAAAATCTTAACTAGTCTCCTTGAGAAATATCAGACTTTGGGGAATGCTATTAGAAGAAGATCAATGGTCATGATCAAATCCAGGAAGAGAAAGGTGTCAGGAAGATAAAGTATTTGTAAAGATAAGATGTGGTCCGCATCTAATCTCATATCAATGGCCAGAAAAAATTCCGCAAAATATCTAATGGATGAAAACAGATCCGCATCAGAATACAAATCGATGGTCAAGATCCACCCTGCATAAAATCAACGTTTGTAAAGAGTTGTGGAAAAGGAATTGCGGAAGTTCAACTTCTGGAAAATTTGATTCCGCAATCCACAAATGTGGAAATGGAGTTGTGGAAAGGAGCTTGGAGAAACCTGTCTTGTAGAATTGAACTTGAGGAAACAGAGTTTCGGAAACTTTGTTGTGGAAAGAAGCTTGTAGAATTGAAATTCCGGAAACATAGTTATGGAAACTCTATTGCGGAAAGGAGCTTGTAGAAGCCTATCTTGTGGAATTGAACTTGCGGAAGCAAAACTGCACAATAGAGTTGTGGGAGAATAAATATTTGGACAAGAAGCCAAATTTAGAGTTTGCTAAATGTAGAGAAAGCTAAATCCTAGGGAAGCGGATGGGATAATGGTTTTTTTGGGTTCCCGTTTGCGTTAGATCGGTATCAGAGAACAAATAGCTCTTGGAATGATGTAATGATATTTTTGTTTTCCTTTATGATTATAATTAACTATGGGAAAATACTTGCAGACAAAGAGTGTGTGGTTTAAATTGATATTAGCTATGGGAGAGTGCAGAAGAAATACTTGGAAGGATTTAACAGGTTACAGCATACTAAAGGAAGCGAAGTTGTACATAGGACACTTATGTTCCTCATGAAGAAGAGTTTGTGAACTCTTAGAGGAAAGAGGAATCAGTGGCAAAACCCATAAATCCAACATAGGTTGGAAAAGAGAGGACTAGTGCATGTTCTCAAAAGAGAAGTGGACCTGTAGAAGCCAAAAAGAAGAGAAAAGAAGATTCTCAAAAGGCTCTAGAGGAGAAGAACGAGAGATACCAAAAGGAGAAGCTAAAGGAGAGATACCTTATTGAGGTATAATAAACAAGTGTAGAGACTTGTTGAGGGAGGCTTAGGAAAGTAGTCCACAAGTGGACACGATGAAGTTCACAAAAGAGAGGGAGATAGAAACAATGAATACTAAAGGTCATTACAGGGATTCAGAGAAAATCCAAAACAGAAGGAAGAAGAAAGGAAGACAAGAAGGATGTAGTAGAGAGTTGCTAGAGTTAGTAAGAGATGTTTTTTTATTTGAGAAGCATATGCAAGTTGTTGAAGAAGAAAACTAGAGGTATGGTTGGGTCGTGAAAAGGAAGGTAAGATGGAATTCACTATAGGTGAAGGTACAACAAAAGATGTTCACTGAATTGAAGAAACAACTCAAAGAAGTTGAATATGAGATGGAGGTTTGATATTGTGAACCTGAACAGGGTCATTTGCTTGGAGAGGATGATGAAGTAGAAAAAGAGAGACCAATTGAGAGTCTCATAAATTCTGTAAAACTTATTGAGGAGATGATTGTGAGGCCGAATGAGACCAAAAGGTCTTATGTTTTTTAGACAGATGATTTGTTTGTGATTGCAGGTTTTGTTGTAAATGATGGACAGTCCTTTGAAAATGTCTTAAAATTTGATGAATTCAAATATGATGAAGATAGTCTCTCTAATGAAGAAAGGTCTGAAGTGTTGCATCAAAAGGAACTCATTAATGATTTTGTTGATTGAGGAACACAGTCAATTGAAGATGATCTAAAGATGAAGGAAGAAAAATAAATGTGCAAAGACATTTCTACAAGGCAGGATTAAAATTGTATTATGGTGAAGGAGAGAGTTGAAGATGGTATCCAGCCTGTTGCTCAGACTGTTGGGGAAATAGGTGATGGTGACAAGTGGTTGTTGTGTTCAGACCAACAAAAAAAATAGGATGCCAAAGGAAATATCAACATGGACTTCAAAGTCTCATGTTTTTGGAACTAACTATTGGTGTATTACTACAAGTATTGGAGCACACTTACATGATGTGTCTATGCAGGTTGTGAAGCATAGGATGGATGCTTTGGGGAAGAAAGGAAAAAGAAGAATTGGACCATTGACAGAAGAATATTTTCATTGTTTTGAAGCAAAACATAAAGTCATCTTAGAAAAAGATGGTGTAGATGAGGGACTAGCTAAAAGTCTCATGAACTCTTGGAAGAATTCAGACTAGCAAAAGAATGTGATGATAGGAGAGTCAATGGGTGATGAAAATATCAATATTTTTGAAATTAATGAATTGTGTATATATGTAGGGGTAACAAGTGATGAACCTTGTGAGGTTGTCCCAGAGGTAAATGAAGAAATAGAGGAGTATACATGTACTGTTGACATGGATTAAAGCTAGAATATTGTTTTGGAATTGAAGAACAAGATGACATGGTCTCGTAGATAAACCAGAGAGAACACTTGCATATTTGGATAGTGGTGTTTCTGACAGACTAGGGAAGAAATTTTTACTGAGACATGAAGGGAATATCAATAGAGGAAATTTCAACTCAAAATGGGCCTCCTAAAAAGAATTAATAAAATAATAGTTAAAATAATAATAAAATATTTATTAATTTTGGAGGAAGAAAAGAAAAAAACTACTTTTTTGTTTGTATTTTCGACATATCTCCCCATGTTTTTACTCAAATTTCAATCGAGAGAGCTCATTGGATGCGGAATTAAATTCTACATCCAACGAGTACCCACTCGGCATACTTTTGATAAACCCCTCTACCCCAAAAACAAGAAATACCTGAAAAAACGTGATGATGACATCATCATCACGCTTTTTTAGGTATTTCTTGTTTTTGGGGTAGCGGGGTCCGTCAAAAGTATCCCGAGTGAGTACTCATTGGATGCAAAATTTAATTCCACATCCAACGAGCTCTCCCGATCAAAATTTGAGTAAAAACACTAGGAGATATGTCGAAAATACAAACAAAAAAAGTAGTTTTTTTTATGATATCTATCCCCAAATTTATATTAAAAAAGTGTTTAAGACCTATATGGTATTTCAAATTTAAAGCAATTTCATTGGATAATACATGATGACATGGAATTTGAATCAAATTTAAAAGGCCCATTTTGAGTTGAAATTTTCTCTAATGTGTCTCAAGAGGATGATCAGTACCTCGAAGAAATTATTGTTGCAGAGTTGGTTAATGAAGACAAAGGAAAGTTTTCTAACTTCAAAAATTATGATGGAGACTTAGAAATGCTATACGAATAGTTGATCAATCCAAGGGTTGATAAACATGACTTCTTAATGTTTTATGACATCATTAGAAAAGAGTAGACAACAGATAAAAGCACTGAATTATTTTATAATTTAGTGGATAGTAGCATAGAGTCAAGAGGACAGCTGCAGTTTCAGGGAAAAAAGATGCAAGTGTACCATCCAAAGGATAGACTGGACATGGAGATTGAAGAAGTAAGGTTGCTGATGTTGAAGATGTCTCAAAGAAGAAATGAGGAAAGAATGAAGATTTTCATTAGCAGAGCAAAGAAGGGAAGAAATAGGAGAGGACACATGACAGAAGGAGATGGCAGAAGCAAAGCTAGTGGAGAATTGCAACATAAAATTTGGAAACCTGGAGAACTGAAGATGACAAAGAAAAACCTACATAATAAGATGGATGATCTAATACAAAATAAATTTTGGGATCCAGGAATACTGAAGATAGGAGGTTATGACTAGGAGGTCATATTTCTTTCTTCCTTGGGATTCTGATGCAGGAGCATCCTGCTCTCCATTTCAAATTCCAAGCTCAATGTTGGATCAGCCCTAGAAAGGGTCTTCAAAATATAAATTGATGGTCTTCGAACCATCACATTGTAAATAACCTATTCTTATTTGATTCTAGATGATGGTGAGTCAGTTGAGTGAGTCACCAGGTGGATGATGAGCCAATTGATTAATCATGTACCAAATCCCTCTATTAGGGAAGCGAGTCATAGGATAATATTTAAGGTTTATTGTAATCAAGATTTGTTATCAGATTATGTGGATCTGAACCAGAATGATTCATGAATCTTGTTGTGTATATATGTAAGACTACAAGGCATATTAGAGGGGGAGAGAAGAGACAGGGAAAAAAAGAGATACAGAGGATAGATATAGGTTAGTAGGGCTTGCAAGAGTCATGGAAGGCCAACTAAATATATATCAGGCCTTAGGAGATCATAATGTAGGTTTTGAGACAAATTGAATGTATAATTTCATTGTGTAAATAAAGGAAAATCATGTTCATCATATATTTGTATGTGTGAATGAATATAGTCTGAATGTATAAATTCATGAACTAAATGTTTGGATAATTTCTCTATCCATATGTGAAAATCATGTATATGATTTCAAAGTTTCTGAAACCATCAGAAGCAGAGATTGATGGATTGATGCTCTGATCCATCAAAGGAGTTAGATGAATGATCCTTTGAGGATTTTATAAGTGAATGCATATTGTATCTGGAAATATCACATTGCTTAGCAGCCTCCATGAGAATTTCACTTTTCTCTTTACTCTCTAGAAAGTCCTTTCAACAGTCCAATATCTAGAAAATAGATCACAAGATAGACAAAAGGGATGAGAGCATCATGATAATTGACTATTCATATTGGTGATCAAGGAATCCAATAATATTTTATTACAAACACTACAATCAAATATTGGAAAGGGAAATGTCTTTGTATTAATATATGGATGAGAAATAAGTGAAACCAAAATCCTTGATGTCGATGGCTTCTTTCTCAATCAAGAATGTCTACAATATCCTATGACTATGAATACCTCTCCAAACACAAGCTACCTCTACTTTTCCTCTGATTCAGACTTCAAACTAGCAACATAAGTATGATTTTTCTAGCCTCCTCCACTCTCTTCATGAAGGCTCCATTTATAGGCCTAGAACTCAAGAGATGACTTGGAAAAACGATAGGATGAGATCCCTATAGGTGAGGAAGGTAAATGACACCTCTCCCAAGCATATAGGAACTAACCCCAAGGATGTTTCCATATGGAAGCTTCTAGAAACATCTTTTTTTCCTTTTAAATGACCACTGGTGCTTTTAGCATAACTGTGAGGAGCGCTGAACTAGGGTTTTTGCCAAAAAAGAGGGAAAATGATGCCTTTTGCTCAATTGGATCAGACATCTACGACACTCTATGCAAAACAACAAAAAGCATCACCCCCTCTAGGTCAAGGAAAAAAGTGACCAAGGTGACTCATGCCAAGATTTTTTGGGAGGTTAAAGGGAAAAGTGAAATTCTCATGGAGGCTGCTAGCAATGTGAGATTTCCAGATGCAACAGAATCCCCCCCATAGTATGAATCTAGAATAAAGTGATAGGTGAAATACTTTGCAAGTTTTTCGTCTGATACAAAGGAAAAGAGAGATAGACTCATATAGGACCAGTAACTGACTTTATCCATCCCAATCATAGTTGTGGACCAATACACTACATATCTGTGGTGATGACCATATCATGGCTACTAATGATACACTGTAAATTCATGAATAGATGCTACAAGAAGTAGGACATATCTAGGAGATATACAAAGTATATTTACGCCTCTCAATATCAGATATAGAACACATCCACCAAACATACAATGTGGATCTGTGTCATTATTGTAAATGATCTTCAAATGCAACCTGACCATAGGCAATGATAATGAGAAAGCTTAACCACTTAGGGTCTTCATCCCGATACCCAAATGACATGAATCTAACCATTTGATTACAATGTCTTGATGTCAAACATGGTAGAAACCACTTGATTACAAATCAATAATGTAAATTGTTAACAAGTGAGATGGTAATCATCGTTGATGTCAATGATCCCCAAGGTATCTCAGTACATATCATCGAATGTGAATAAAGGGCTTGAATTCGAACACTCAATGAAATATTTCAATCAAGATTCAATGATGTAAACTCATGTCAAAAGCGAGGTAACTTGCCATTGAGGCATGTAGGCCCAAGGTACTGTCTAGGTTTCTAGGTCTAATTCCTAGATAATGATATGAATCCAACAGGAATAAAATTCTCACAGGATGGCCATGATGATTCCCACATCAGTGACACACAACTAGGAACAAAATTTGATTTGAAGTAATGGACTGACTCAGACAATGACTGACTCTTAAGGACAAGTGAAGTTACTGATGAGTTATGATTCTGGGAGAGACATCCTTTGAGGAATTTGATGGCACGACACATGACTTGGAATATTTGACTTAAATGAGAATAGAACTAGGTGTAATGCAAGGAATTTGACAAAGAATTATTTGAATTGACTCAAAGGAGTCAGGTGACTCAAAAAAGTGGATCAACTCGAAGACAAGATGAAAAACCCAACTATTCAGATATGAAAATGCAAACAGGTGCCATGTTCAAAGGTGGACTATAGAGTACTACCATATAAACAAATGAAAACCATTTCCTTTTCCTTTAATTTCCCCACCTCGAAAGGTGAGTGCCTCTTTTCCATTTTTATGAGTCCAAAGAGGGTAACAAACACTCGTTGAATCTCATCAAGCGATGAGTCCATTCTCATATTTTTCATGAACCTGAGAAAGGAGGAGTTCATTCCCAAATAGGGTCTTTCATTGTGTAATTTTACAAGTCTGATGAAAGAAAAATCATTTGTCGTTTCATGTTTAGAGAGTCTAAAATGACTAAGAAGACTCCAAAAGTTCCTTTTTTGTAAATAAGACCAGTCGATCCAAAAAAGAGATAACCTACCCCGGACTAGTCAATCGTTCTGATTCTTTTACAAGCGTGAAGGCAACAAGTTTTCTTGGAAATATTTTTGTGTTTTTAGGAGACTGAAAAGAGCTTAAATATAACTCCCGAACCAGGTTCCTTTTTCATAATCCACATTTTACGAGTTTGAAAAAGCGAAAAAGTAGACTTGACACCTTTCTACTAGAACTTTAATGAGCATTTTAAAAGTGTAAATGACGCTCAATACTTTTTTAGTTCTTCTCTAAGCTCAAAAAAGACAAAAACAGCTTAAATCATAACCATGACCCAATATTCACCTGAAAAAACTCAAAAAACACCATTAAAAGACATTTTTTCAAAACTATAGAAAGTAAAAAATAAAAACCCACTTTCACCAAAATAATTTGGATTTCAAAATTAAATAAATTACAATGCATTTTTGAAAACTCCAAATATTCTATAAATATAAATGGTAGGTAAGTTATTTTTACCACTTGTTTTTTACCATTTGGTGAGTTTTGGAAGTTTGGATTTGATAGCAAGAGTTCTTTCGGTGATTTGGAAAGGGTGTTCCACATCATTACTGCTTCATTCTCCATAGAATAGGTAAGCATTTGATCCTTTTCTCTTTCCATGTTCAATAATTTTCATGTTTGCTTCTTTTGCATTGTTTAAATCCAAGTTCCTGAAATGTTTTTATGGTTTAAAAGAAAGATATATGATAGATTCTCCTTTGGCAATGATAGGATAGAGGATTAACCGTCTCAATAGGAGTTTTGAACCACATTAGAAGGAAAATTTTTATTCTTTTTAAGGTTTTTGGTCGTCTATCAGTGCCCCTAACAGTGCTCTGTCAAGCTGGGATAGAAGCATCATAGGTGCTATGTCCACAACAGACAGACACACAACGCTCGCACACCAAAGGAAGAAGTGCTATAGTGCTATGTGTGCAAAGGAAAACAACGCCGTAGGGGAAAAGAGAAGAAAAAATAAAAACCCCAACCATCTAAAAAATAATTTTTCATATTTTCCTTATTGCTTTGTGTTAGTGCCAGAAATTGTTTCAGACTACGAGATTAACAAGCCAACACAATATCTAAAATGAAACAAAGTAAAACTATGTTTTTGTATTGCTTTTGGTCCAAAATTTTCATAAACAAGAGGGTAACATAAAAGAAGCTAAAACATGTACTAAATCATATAAATATCAAAGAATGAGATGAACCATATATAACAAATAAACTATAGAGAAAAAAGAAAAGTGACTGAGTTTCACCCACAGCCTACAAGGATTTCATCAATAAGACATTATACAGGAAACAAAATTGCACATTGAGTGATTTAACAAATCATAAATGAAACCAGTAATCAAAATAATATGGGCTTATCAGTGATATATATCATAATGAGTCTGGAAAATTACATAAGAGTTTGGGTCTTAGCTTCACATAGTAGCTTTTGAGCCTCCCCTTGCCAAAATCGTGAACCCTACTACCATCTAATTTCTTTCTTTTATACTTGTTACATCCCAAACAAAAGTTGCTTAGTTACCTAACTAACTTTAGTTCAAGTTCTCGAAACTGCAAAAAAAGTTACTTAACTACATAACTAACTTCTAGGTCTAGCTCTCGAAACTACTACTAAACTTATTATTTTACAAAATATACTATTAACTTTACAAATTTTCACTATAGGAAACCTGTCAGAAATGATATTTTAAAGATTTTTTGTTGCTTCAGCCAGAAGAGCTATCCCTTCCAGATCTTGTGATTTTCTTCTGGTTCTTTGTTGGTTAGTGTCCAAGTCTTCAACCCTCCTTGACAGTTCTTGATTCTGTTGAGTTAAATACTGGATTTTCTAATTCAACTCTTTGAATTTGTTTTGAGTATGCCTCTTCCTTTTTAATGATTCCTTTAAAATCATAATCAACTCCTGATAATGGGTGTTAATATATTTAAGAGCCTCTCTTAACCTCCTGTTTTCCATGACCAAACCTTCATTTGTTTCATTCATAAAATCAATTTGATACTTGTGTTGTTTTATAGTCTTTTGAAGATTTTCATTATCTGAATCTATGCATTTTCATTCTTGGAATGAGAGAGTTTCTTCTGATAACCAAGGAATATTTAGTTTCTTGAATATTTCTTCATCATCCTCTTCATGCTGCTCTGTTACTGTTACAGGAACATTTTGAGACTTATCTTCCGTAATACTGTACTCTTTGGATGGTTCTACAACTGTGTCTTTCACTAGAGAGGATTTCAGAGTTAGTGAATCTTCTCTCTTACTATTGGCTTGCTCAAAATTCATGTCTTCATCTTCTTTCAAATATTCTTGAGATGATGAATCTTCTATTACAATAATCTTCTCCTTAGCCAACTTTGGATTCAAAAGCTTTTTCATATTCAGTCTTAACTTATTCTTTGGTCTTGTTTTGGGTCTCCAATTTGACTCACCTATTATTGCATAAGACCTGCCATGAAACTTTATACTAGAAATTAGTACACCTTCACTTTTTAATTCAACCATTGACTTTCTTTTAGTTTTTTTACTGGGACTATGTATGTTATCTACGTCAATATTGGCTGGAACAAAAGCATCTGCCATGTTTTCTTGGATAGCATTGACATCCTGATCAAGATCAACTAATTTCTTTTCTTCTTCCTGTTCTAAAAATGTTTCCTGGACTTCTTCCACATCTTCAGAAATTTCTATCTGGTTATCTCCATCAATCTATCTTTTCTCTCCACCGATAGGTTCTTCGAGCTTCTGAGCTAAAGACTCCACTTGAGAATTCTCTTTTGCTGACTCAACAATGTCTTCCTTCTTCAATATTTTAACCAGGATGTGAAGTTTATTCATTTGTCTCTTTTTTGACTGGTCTTATTTTTCACTCTGAAACCCTGACCAAAACAAGAAGTAGTCCCAAGTTTTACCTTTTTTTTGAAGCATAGTACAAATGATCAATTTTATCATTCCATGATGGAAGATATATTGCTTGGTATGATCTTGATGTCCCTTTACCCTACTTCACATTTTCTGCAGGCTCTTTAGGAAGAAAAAGGGAAGATTAATCTTCAACTCTTGTTTTAGATGCCATAGAAATCTGATGTGGTAGTTAAAGACATAAGCAAATATACCTTCACAAGTTATATAACTCCGTGGATGCACTATCATAAATGCTTAAGAAATTTCCAATCTTCAAGACCTAGGACAGCTGCGATTTACCTGCATAATCCATACCTGATTGTGTAGACTTGTCATAATGATTATGAGGTCTATACACGTATCATTTTGTCTTTACAGATGTAAAAACCCCATCATTTGCAATTTTGAACAACCAACGAATTGATATTACAATTTTTTAAGTGCCTCGATATTCTTGTAGCACTTTAGTTCATGGTCCCTCCCTTTTGCACTACAGGAATCTTCCTGACAAATATTTTTGAAAAATGGCTCCAAAACAAAGGGTTAAGTAATATGATTCAACTCATATCAAACCTTATGATAGATTTTTTCAACTTCTCAGAAAAATATACAACTAATAAGCCCATTAAGACTATAAAACCAACAAAATAAAGTAAATTGAAAAAGAAATGACATGGAATCAAATAAAAATATACTCATGATTCTAATACCCCAAAACCAAACTCAAAATTAAAAGAAATATGAAAAATAATGCTTTGGAAATAACATCTAATCTAGAAACAAAACCTAGCTATAACACTTTGTAATTTATCATTTTATTTATTTTTCTTCCTTTTAACCATGACATATTTTCTTAATACAAAATTGGCATGTTACAGGTATACCATGGTAATTTGGAAGGAAAGGGAGCATGAAGTCCCATACAACCAGGCTGCAAATGATCTAGCCACCACCGAGACTTTACAGAACTACGGGCTTCTTAAGTATTTCCGGATAACTAGAATGAAAGGACATGCCTGACTGCTAGAATACATCATATACATGTGGGATCCCGACCATGAGCATTTTGTGGTAGGAGTCCATATCCTGCCTATATAGATCGGGGATATTTATTTTGTGACTAGTTTGTCTATGCAGGGAAGCCCTATAGTTCTATCTGGAGCATGAGGGGGAGAAGGCTCCTTGGATGATATTATTTATCAGCATTGCTCACTGCATAAAGAGTCCCAATCGGGAAAGCTACGGATCAAGTCTCTTGTGGATCTCCCATTGAGGACAGTAGTGTATACCATCGGCAAGGTGGTAGGTACTAGGGATGCTCACCTTACCAGTAGATCACATATGCTATATGCTTTGCAGTGCAAGGATCCTACTCTCTTCAACTGGTGTGATGGCATGCTGGCGTGTCTGAAGAATCAACTAAACAAGTGAAAAATAGGAACACTGAAGCAGTTTGGTTACAGAGTAGTGGTAGTTTCCTTTATTTTACAGCGAGTACCTCACATGAGGCCCCAAGTAACCATTACCAGACTTGATCCTAAGGATCCGAGGATGCTTGCATGGGTGACAGCCATGCCTCACCTTGGAGGCAGAGTACCTAAAGTCACTTATGGTTCTAGCTTCTTTCGCTGGTTGAAAAACTAGTTACTTATGGTGGAGGACTATGCCTATGAGGGGCCAGGCTTCCGAAATGACCCGGAGCTAGTCTTACCTGAGGGAGAAGTGTGGGATGACCTAGGTAAGAAGACAATAACCAATTATGTTTTTTGAAATTTTATATTTCTTTCATTTTTATTTTCTGTAGTACTGAGATAAAAATGTTTCTCATGCAGACATTAGGTCCGTCTGTCCATTTGGGATTTCGCCTATTGCTAGGAGAGTAGGTACCAGGGATATGATTCTATACCATTCCAAAGCTGAAGAAGAACACGGAGATCTCGATGAGAACCTACAACACTTGACTGTGGCTATCCCTGACATGACTATCGACAAGGTACCTAAGAATTATTAGTGCCATACTACAGGTGTCTCTGGATATTGGTCTGCCTTGATATTCACTTTTTGGATATGTATTACTTAAAGGTCCGAAGCTTCATTTTTTCCCCTATGTATATGTACTCTGAAATTTTTATGGTCCTGAATGAGCACTAAAAGCTAGAGATGCTTTAGCCCAAGTTTTGTATTTTGGTGCTACAACTTTTTATATATATGACAAAAAAATTATATTTACAGTTGTGTGTGGAAAATGTGGTGTGTGGAATGATTTATCTACTTATCAATTTACATGTGTTTTTATGTTTCAAATGGACTTTTAAGTATGAGCAATATGCCAATCCAAGACATAGTTAGCTAGGGAATTTTCCACAGCATTTAAATATCTTAGAATGTTATGATATGTAACTTACTCAAAAGATCTCTCTAACAACCTAAATATCTGGAAAGTACAAAGAAGCATGGGATTTCAAATAGTGTAGAATCGGTTAAGTTGTTGAACAACTAGTTCAGAGTCTAGGTAAACCCTAATTTCCCTTACATCATTAGCTAGGGCTTCCATCAACAATCCAATCACGGCTTGATATTTCCCCAGATTGTTGGTGGAGGGACCTAAAAGAATACCCGCTAAATTCACCATCTCACGTGTAGGAGAGTACAGTACCCAAGATGTTGATGCAAGGTTAAGTGTATATCGATGAGCACCATCAGCAAAACTAATGAAGGAATTCATCTTCCCATTAGGAAAAAGACATGCATAAGTAGGGTTTTATGAAAAAACACATTTTAAATCACACAAAAGACACACCTCTCAAAGCTTAAGACACATAGCAAACTATAAACAATATTTACAAAGACCCTATGCTAGATGACCTAGGCATAGTATCTTTTGAGGTAAAGCCCATTTCGGGGCTCTCCAAAAGGTATCCCATCATAATCAACCAATTCGTATGTGCCCTTCTCTAAAACATGACTAATAACATAGGGCCCATGACACATAGACTCAAATTTGCCTACCCCCAACTTGTCATGCTTCTGGTCATAGATCAAGACTAGACCTCCTTCATTGAAGGAACGGGGTTGGATAGTCCTGTCACACTGAAAATTCATTCTTCGTTTATGTGCCTCATTAGCTAAGGAAGCATCACATCGAGTTTCATCAAGTTTGTTTAGGTACAAGAATCTTTCTTCATCTATAATAGTGTTGGGAAATAGTTCCACAACAAGCTTTAAAGAAGGGATTTCACACTCTATCGAGAGAGTAGCTTTCAGTTTGTATACTAGTTGGAAAGGTATAAAACTAGTGGAATTTTTGGTAGTAGTCCTATAGGCCCAGAGTGTAGAGAAACATTGTAAATGCCAATTTGACTTGGCTTGCCCTACCATCTACTGAAGCATTGTTTTTAATACTTTGTTTATAGCCTCAACCTAGCCATTGGCCTAAGGATAGTGTAGCAGGGATTTCTCCTTACTGCAGGGGCATTAATGGCTCCCTTCTATCTATAGGATAGAAGGGTAGGTTCCTGCATGTGGAAAATGAAGTAAGAAATCGGACAGAAAGGAAAGCAAATGATAGAAAGAAAACGGCTATGAGCCCATCTGCAAACAATGTTAAGGCTTCGCCTTGGCTACCTGCAAACAACTATTAGAAACAAAAAACCTACAAAAACATGTTAGAAATCAAACTTGCAAAGAGACAAGGGTCAGAAAACAACTAAAATACTAAACAAAACACATAAACAAAGACTGTTATACCTCTCCTTTGGTGAAATGGGCCACCATGCCCTTGATGGAAGGAAGCCCCTCTCTATCTCACTCAGCAATGGAGGAGGAGCTATGGCTCAATGGGGAATGTGAGTGGAAGAGAGAGGGATGTGGGTGGCTTGAGAGGAAAAGAGGTCTCAAGGCATCCACGGGCAGCATAATAGTAAGCAAGGGAGGAGTGTGTTTGAGAGTGACCCCCCACCCTCCTTTTATAGCTTTTTTTGGGGGTTTTAGGGTTTTAAGCCCTTGGTCCAAGCTTTAGTCCTTTTTTTAGGATTTTAGCCCCTTCCACCCTAACTTTATCTCCTTTTAGGGTTTTAGGATCCTTTGAGGGGTCTTATCCCCTTTTTGGAGGATTTAGCCCCTAGGAGAGTTATTTAGGCTCCTTTTTGGGGTTTTTAAGCCTTTTTCTTCATCCTTAATCCTTTTTGAGGGTGTGGGGGTCTAATGGAGGGTTGTGAATGGGTGTCCTTGGGTGGTGTAGGCCATGTAGAGCTAAGTGAGGTATTTTTTGGATTAACAGATTGCCCCCTATTGTGTGAGGGTAGGAGCTCATCGTATGGCCGACGGACATCATAGGATTTGTTGCATAGAGGTGGTGCTTCTGGGGCTGGGGCATGGTGGCTTTTTGTTTTTGTATTAATATGGTTCCCATCAATGGGAGAGATACAAATGTGTGACATGTATATGGATGAGGTGGACATACCCATGCTCGTGACAATGTCAAAAGAATAATTTGATCTATGCTCTAAAATACAAGAGCCAATCATATACAATTGATGATACAATGATGGTTTCCTCAATGTGAGG
Organism: Pseudotsuga menziesii; assembly: GCA_001517045.1. Lineage (NCBI taxonomy): Eukaryota > Viridiplantae > Streptophyta > Pinopsida > Pinales > Pinaceae > Pseudotsuga > Pseudotsuga menziesii. Next base: position 177,675 of record LPNX011226976.1, read on the forward strand.
CTGAATACAATGTTGATCTAGTACATTGGACCCATGGCATTCTTATGGAATGTTATATCTTCATGACTGATGGTGTGCTAGATTTGGAATGATACATAGCTGTATGGACTCACTGATTAAGAGTCAGAGTCTCTGTGGTACAAGTATGTTGCATCAATCATAAATCTATATAGAAGCACTATTGGGGATTCTGAACACTGTCTCCAACACAACATGGAAATCACAAGGGACGTGACTTGTTTAGGTCCCTCGAATAGACTCATCAATGTGCTACAGTCAGGTGACATCTAGGGTCTTCAACCAAGTACTGTGCATACCAAATCCTGTATGAATCTGAACGGTGCAATGATGTAGTTGGAGTCAAGCATGTGAGAAACAATCATCCTGAGAGGCACTAAGGACTCCTCTCAAGTGGTCCAAGGAACTCATCAATGAGGTTAATGAAACCAAGATACAGGGACCTTTGGGTCTATCCTATGGAATATGTGTGTTGTCGTCGATAGAGGGAGACCTGCCCCTAGTCAAGGCAATGGTGTTTCCTTGACTAGAAGCACGAGGGAGATAACCGAACGGTGTGAGAGAATCTACGGATTGACCCACTGAATGGGGGGGGGAGGGGGATGGAAAGAATTGAACAGGGGCATGGGGAGTGTGGTAGACTCAAACTTCCTTTGTTCAGAGTATGATGATAGGGCAGAATAGGTAGCAAAAGAAACTTGACTCATGGGAATGTGATCATAGCTGTAATACCAGGGGTGTCACTGTAGATGGGAAATACTTGGAGGAGGTAGACACTTTTGATATTGATGGGATCCAAGGAATACACATTGCAAAGTACTCTAAACAAAGGCAACCCAATGTGGGAATACTTCCAAACTATTTTCTATGGGGTGGTGTCTAGGGACAACGTTGTGGTATAATCTCATGGATTTTTGGCGAGCCGTAGAAGGTAAATGCTCGATGGTGCTTTCAATTTTAGAGAGTTTGAAAGCACAAAGAAGACTCCAGTGGGGGATATTTTTCATTGGTAGTCTCCTGTGTCTGAAAAATGATAAAGTTATACATAGGATAGCTCACCCATCATGTAGGGGATGAGAAACTTCTTTACCATTGGCAGTCCAATCAGGCTGGAAAAGGTTAAACCTATACTAACTGGACGTTCATTCAGATACTTTTACGAGCATGAATGAAATCAAGTTTGCTCAACAATCTTTTCTTGATCAGAAGGCTAGAAAAGAGCTTAACGACAACCCATTGTGAGATTTTTTGTAAAGTGCGGCCCGTCTGCCTGAGAAAGCATAAAAGTGTGCAGAGGGGAATGGTCTTGGCTTGAATATGACAAGGTGGTCCTTTCCATTTAATGGTCTACATGGTCCACAAAAGGAGGTAAACAAGATGGTGTCGATGCTTTTTCCTATAGTTTAGTGACCAAGAAAGGAAGCAGCTGCGCTCAGCTATCTTTTCATTGTCTTAAGGAGTCAGAAAAGAGCTTAAACGAAACTCCAATACGGTCAACCGATTGTGGTGGCACAGGTGGTGCCCCATGTCGAGATGGTGGACAAAGGTCCACAGGTCATCTACGCAGTATGGAAGAAGAATAAGGCTCTCAAACATACCAATAGATGCGCAGGATAGATCACGGCAAAGGCTCGCAAGTCGATGAGGCATAGGCATGCAAATCGAGGTGGCTCTCGGACAGAGGTCAAGAGAGCACGTGTGTGTTTTGTAGTGGATGGACTAGACTACATGTGATGTGAGTGCAAGTTCAGGGGCACTTCTATGCCAAATACATGTAAGAAACATAAATCATTTTGTGTATAGTGTTCCAGAGGTCCACGTAAGGTGTGGTGGATAGAAAAGACAACTATGTGTTAAAATACAAAACAAAACTGAAAAATGGTAACCCTTAATGAGCGGTGGCCCGATAACCCGCACGAGTAGTGGTAGGAAAGAGTGATACAAGTATAGGTCCTTAGACACTTGCATCGTGATGCTGTGGATTGTAAATCAAGGTAACTTCCAGGAAGTGGTCCCAAAATTTGTTTCTTAAACATGAGACGATGGTCTCATCAAGAGATAGAGGGAATAATTTTGAGTTCGGAGGTGTGAGAAGTGTCTCAAACAAGCTTTGGGTGACTCTGGATTAGCATCTAATGGTGTTGTCACTGACTTGTGCTAAAAAACATTCAAAAACAAGAAAAGGAAAAAACTACGCTATAAGGTACTCATAGTGGTGGTATTGGGCATAGGCTCTCTTGAGGTGGATCCCGTTGCACGTGTTCTTGAAGAGTGGACCATCTGAGTCAATGAAGAGGTATGCCCCCTTGCCTAGACGAAGGTCATTGGTAAGGCAGGATGATGGAATTTGGTTTTTTATGGGAATAACCGATTCCACACTATGGTTTAAAGGGAATGGGGTGAAAATGGAGGCGGTCTTATAGTTCTCCTCGTCATCGTGTAAGTGGTGCTGGGATAGATTAGGTGGATATTCCATATCCAACGAGACAGAAGGGAAAATGGTGCTGGAGATCATGTAAATGGTATTGGTTGTGGTTTCTATGGCCTTTCCCCTAGTCTCTGTTGGAGGAAGAGGGGAAAGCCTGGAGACAAGAGGAGTCTTTGATGGACCTAGAGGTAGGTACAACATCATATCAATTGGATGGACATGAGTCAACACATCCTGGGGCCTTAGAGGGATGGTAGGTGGTTCAATGTACCATGCAGGATCTCTCAGTGTGAAATCCTGTAGATTGTGGTTTGCCAAGACAGACTTACTCATGATCGTGGATGGTAGGAAAAGGAAAAGGAAAAGAAAAAGGAAAAGGATTATGTTGATCGGGAATGAACCCCACTATTTCTCTGGTGACTGAGGTTGAGGTTGTGACTGAGGTTGCACCTACAGAAACAATGGAAGAGACAAGTCTGATGGACCATCGGTGATGGTGGAGATAGGAGGGTCTGTAGAACTAGACATCATATAAATGGACATGGTGTCTGAAGAAGGAGGTGGGGGGTGAATTTCTTTGATCAGTGTGATCTCAGAATCCAGGGAATGTTGAAGGAGGTCAACTAAAGCCATGCAAAATTATGGCAAGTCTTGGAAATGGTGAGAATAATATCCATACAGACCGTAGAGAGTGCAAGCATGGTTTGTTCTCAGTGACTTGTTTTTTACTATTGGTGCGGTTGGAAGTACAACCACGGGGAGGATTTTGGTTGTGTCCATGACATCCAAATGCGCATGGATCATTGGAATCTCAGGGTAGTTCTGATTTGGATGGCTCTATTTTTTGCAGATAGCACAAGATGGGATTTGTCGAGGTTCTATGGTTTCTTTGGCATTCTTTCCCCTGGCCCTTTTCACGTGGGGCGGTGCAGGTGCAGGTGCGGTGGTTAGTTTTTGCGGACCGGGTGGAGGATGGGACTCGACCACAATGGGTTCCACAGGTGTTAAGACTACCTAGGGTATCGATGGTTGAGCTGGTGGATCAAGATACCACACCGAAATTCCCAATGTAAATCTGGGCAGGTTGAGGGTGGCCATTACTGGCTTGCTCATGACACGAGGTGGGGGAAAGAGGAAGGGAATTGTATGGACTGGTGAGGAGCCCAGATAACTCCCTGCTGGTTGTATGTGGAGGTGTAGTTGTGGTTGTAGTTGCACATAATGTTGTGGCTGTGAATGATGTTGCAGATGTTGTTGATGTTGCGGCTGCGGACCGTGTTGTGGTTGTGGTTGGGGTTGCGGCTACGGTTGTTTTTTGGGCACAGCGGTGCTAGATGACACCATGCACAAGTCTGAAGTCTCAATTTGTGTTGGCAGCAGTGACACTAAGGGGAAATGAGCCGTCATGGTGGTATCGGCAAACAACTTAGGGCCCACATTCAACAATGGGAAGGTTGGTGTGTTGTCAACCATGGTGTTGATTACAAGGACAACATTGGCGTGTGTGGTCATCCCTTGTGGCTCAATGGTGGTGATGGTAGGGATAACATTGGTGGGTGTCGTTAACCCTTGCGGATCGTGATAAGTGAGTTGATCAACCATCATGATCTTCCCTTCATGAGGGAACATCATGAGATGGAAGACAGTTGATGCGATCTCTCTCATGGCATACATATAACTTCTCCTGAGAAGAAGGTTATAGTCCAACTAAGCGTTGAAAAACTTTATGTCAATCAACACTATCTTCTCGGCTAATGTGATGGGGACATGGGGGTGGATTTCTTGGGACTTAGTGGGATGGCCATCATAATCCCACAAAGTTGTGGAGGACAGTTGCAGAATTGGTGATCCAAGTTTCTTCCAAACCAGGGTACACATAACGCACATGGATGTCCCCTCATCAACTATGCACCGGTGCACAACCAGGTTTTGGATAGCCACTGGGATTTGGAAGGCCATGGTGGATGGCATGCATGGTTCTCCATTCTCCGTGTTGAATGTGATCAACTTGGATTTGGAGGGGTCTACTACCCCAAGGGTGGCTAGTAAGGATTTTTGTTGCATTGGGCATATTTTAAGTACCTCAAGAGAAGACATGGCGGTTGGCATTTGGGCCGAATCATCCACAATGCTATAGCTGACTGTAGCTCTTGTCGTGTTGTTATTGGCAATCCTGTGTATGGGTGGGCATGGGAACATGGGTAACTGAAGAGATAGGTTAATTGTTTTAGACGTTGATGCCGCTGATATGTCAACGGGTTCGGTGTTCGCTCCATATTAATTCCGTCTAGTTTGTAAGTTGACATCTTCAGTCGTCATGGATAGCAAGTGGTGAACACTTGTTTCGGCTGTGGGAGGTGACCCCAAAGCATTGGGATTGGGTTGGGGAGGGGGTACAGTTGCCACCAATGCTTGGACATGTAGTGGGTTTTGAAGCACCATAGCAGGAGGTCCTTGTGGTGCCAGGTTGGGTTGGGTTTGATTTGTAGCATTGGCAGCATGTTGAACCTCGTTCTGAATGGCCTGCTTGGTGCTACCCATGAGGGGACACTCGAATGTGTAGTGCCCATATACCTCACAGAGTGTGCACGGTTGGTTTTTGTGCAACGGGGCGTTGCATCTAGGAGCATTTGGTTATGGGGGTTTTGGGCGGGTCGGTTCGCTGCGGCATTGTTAGGAGGATTTGGTTGTTGACTGCCTCCCTGTAGTTGGTTATTGGCTTGGTTCTAGGGTTGATTATTCTGGGCTTGCCATTGTTGATTGTTGGGGGCAGGCTAGTTGGTATGGTTTTGTTGTGCAAATAATTATCCCAACAGAGCGGGTTGAGCAGGGGTGGGGGCTTGAACTACTTGCACTAGTGGTGTATAATAAATTTGGGTGGTTAGTGGTGCCACAAATGTGAGCATTTGCCTCATGTACTGCTGTGTTGGCCATACCATGTCTTGAGCTTGCTACGATGGCACAGGTTGTGTGTAGGAAGTTGTTGCTCTAGACTAGGACATCATTCTGGCATACTCCAGAGTTTGGTTTTGGTAAGAAACACTAGCAATGTTGCTTGGTTGTGGTGTAATGGTAGGTGGTGTTGGACGATGTTGTGGCTATTGAGAGACTGAGCCTATGATGTCATCTGTAGCATGAGATGCCCCCGGTGCATCTTGATAGGAGGTGTTTGGATTGGGGGTGTCTGGAATGATGGTGTACAGATATCTAGACTGGGCGTAGATAAGGTCAAACTATTGGGATTTCAGTATGGTCTCTTCTTGGGATTGGGGACGTTCAGATGCGACGTCCTTTGCTATGGGCGGGAGCAAGGTCTCGAGGAACCAATCCAAGAAATTTTGCCTTCCCTTGCAAACTTTGGAGTTCAGTTACGTTCATGGGAGTAGGTAGGGCTAAGATAGCTTCAATTTTCAAGGGATCTATACAAATGCCATCTTTTGAAACAATAAAACCAAGAAGTCGGCCAGTTTCTACACAAAAAACAAATTTATCGAGATCTAAACAAATATTAAAATGATGACATTGAAGAAACACAACTCTCAGATGATTGACATGAATATTCCACCGCTTGGAATGAACAGGAAAATCGTCAAGATAGGGTTCCACAACATGTTTAATGTATGAAAAGCATATGGCATGGCACATTGGAATGTCGCACTAGTGTTCTTTAAACCGAAAGGTAGTTTACGGTAACAAAAAGTTCCCCAAGGGAAAATAAATATTGTCTTGTGTTGGTTTGACAGGAGAATATCAATCTGATTATAGCTAGAGAAGACATCCATAAAGGAAACAATAACACTTCTAGCATAGTTATCGATTATCTGATTAATATAGGGAGTGGGAAAGTTGTATTTTCGACAAGATCGATTCAAATCCCTAAAATCGATACAAACCCTAATAGTACCCTGTTTTTTGTTCATAGGGACTATGTTGGACACCCATTCAGTTAATGGTATGGGGTAAATAAAACCATCCCTATGAAGTTTCTCAACTTCTTTAATAGTAGCTTCTTTTCTTGGATGGACCTGTCGTAGTTTCTGATGGACGGGCTTGGGATTAAGGTAAGTTTTGATCTCATGAACAACGATAGAGGAATCAATCCATGGCATTTCTTCATATTTCCATGCAAAGACATCTCTAAATTCTTTGAAAAGGGTCATGTATATTTGAGCCTCTTCAGGTGAAGAGTTTTGTCCTATGAAAATGTTCTCGGGAACACCAGGTTTCACTAATATGTCTACAGACATAGTTTTGGTAATGTTGCATAAATTTCCTTTAGAATCGACACTACGAGTGAGGATAGGAGACTGAGGGTTGAGGAATATATTAGATGAAACCATAGAGGTGAAGTGGTATTCTACCATATGGCAAGGGGGGAGGAAAGAAGATCTGTGATGATAATCTTCCCAAGCCATCTCTTCTAACGACATAAATTCCATAATATATTTGTCTATAGGAAGTGTGTGTGAAAGATAATCTAGAGATGGGGGGATTTTAGAACCAATATGGCATGTGATAGCGGTATGAGGCAACCAACAAATGGTCATTGATGGGGGAATCACTGGCAGTCTGGATTGCATTGTAAATTTCCTCGAAAGGGGAAAAGGATGTTGATTCATCAACAATTGTTTTTCCTTTGTATGCATGAGAGGTAGAAATCATATTAATAGATGTGTTTTTCAAAGCAGGAGGAGGATTAGAGGAGGGAAAGAATCCCATTAGTGAAGAATATTTGATAAGACCGACACCAATGTCCTTATAATGTGGAGTGTTCAAGAGAGGAACACTATTTTCATCATTTGTAATGGCACTAGGTGTGATGAAATCTAACTGATCAACAATAACAATCTTTCCTTGGAATGGGAACTAGACGATCCGAAAAATGGTTGATGCTATAGCTTGCATAGCATAAAACCAGTTACGACCTAGGATTAAGTTGTAATCCAAAGGAGCGTTGATGACTTCAATGTGAATGGATATTGACTTGCCCCCTAGTTCAACATGGATGGCAGGTAGTAATCCATAGGGTTGAAAACCATTAAAAGTATTAGGGGTGGTAAGTGAACAGTTGATTTCGGGAGCACCAATGGCTCTCCAGTAAGATAAAGACATAACTGATGTAGAGGCACCCTCGTCCAAAACAGTACGATGGATAGTCTTTTCAGCAATCTTGGTAGTGATATGGAAAGATAACTTATGTGAGAGTCTCATCTTGAAATCATCTAGTTTGAAGTGATGATATTACTATTCTTAGGATCCATAGCTGCAAGGGTAGTAAGCAAGTTTTTCCATTGGGTTGGGCATGTATGAAGTAAATACAAATTCTCAAGAATTCTCAACCAGTGTGGACACTGCTTGTTCCTATGTAATGTAAAACACAACTACAGAACAAAAATACACAACAACATATCCTCTCCTTGAATAATCAAATCAATTAACCTAAAACACATTATACCTTAACCTTGGATCTGCTTGTCTTCTCTCCAGAAATTCCTTGTAATAGTCGAATATTTGCAAAATAGATCACAATATAGACAAAAGGGATGAGAGCATCATGATAATTGACTATTCATATTGGTGATCAAGGAATCCAAGAATATTTACTTACAAACACTACAATCAAATATAGGAAAGGGAAATGTCTTTGTATTAATATATGGATGAGAAAGAAGTACAACCAAAATCCTTGATCTCGATGGATTCTATCTCAATCAAGAATGTCTACAATCTCCTATGACTATGAAGACCTCTCCAAACACAAGCTACCTCTACTTTACATCTTATTCAAACTTCAAACTAGCAACATAAGGATTCTTTTTCTGGCCTCCTCCACTCTCTTCATGAAGGATCCATTTATAGGCCTATAAATCAAGAGATGACTTGACAAAAGGATAGGATGAGATCCCTATAGGTGAGGAATGCAAATTCCACCTATCCCAAGCATATAGGAACTAAACCCAAGGAGGTTTCCACATGGGAGCTTCTAGAAACATATTTTTTTCCTTTTTACTGACCACCGATGCTTTTAGCAGAACTGTCAAAACCACCAACATAGGGTTTTTGCCAAATAAGAGGGAAAACAATGCCTTTTGCTCAACTGGATTAGGCATCGACGACGCTCTATGAAAAACACCAAAAAGCGCCGCCCCCTCTAGATCAAGGAAAAAAGTGACCAAGGTTACTCATGCCACGCTTTCTGGGAGGTTAAAGGGCAAAGTGAAATTCTCATGGAGGCTGCTAAGCAATGTGAGATTTCCAGATGCAACAATGCATGCATGTATTAACCCTGTTGTAGGTCAAGGAGCCGAAGTCAACCATTGAAAGATCGAGGAAGATGAAGATTCAAGCTTGTGCGTGGCTTGATTGATTGAAGAAAATTGATTCCACAGATGCATAAGTAAAATATTAACTAGTCACCTTGAGAAATATTGGACACTAGGGAATGATCTTAGAAGAATATCAATGGTCATTATCAAATCCCACAAGAGAAAGGTGTAAGGGAGATAAATGATCCACAAACATAAGAGGGGGTATGCATTTGATCTTAGATCAATGGCCAGAAAACATTCTGCAAAAGATCTAATGATTGAGGATAGATCCACATCATAATACGTATCGATAGTCAAGTTCCACCCCACAGGAAATAAATGGTTGTAAAGAGTTGCGGAATAGGAATTGCGAGAGGGAAATTGTTGAAGTTCAACTTCTAGAAAAGTTGAATCCATAATCCACAATCTGCAAATGCGGAAACCAAGTTGCGGAAATGAGCTTGCAAAAACTTGTATTGTGGAATTGAACTCAAGGAACCAAGTTGTAGCAACTCTGTTGCAGAAACCTGTCTTGTGGAATTGAACCTATGGAAGCAGAGCTGCGCAATAGAGTTGCGGGAGAAGAAATATTTGGACAAGAAGCAAAATTTAGAGTTTTCTAAATGTAGATAGAGCTAAATCTTGGAGAAGAGTATGGGATAATGGTTGTTTGGGGTTCCCATCTGTGTCATTTTACCCTCAATTTCTCCAAAAATGGGTCAAAACCCTTAAAAAGGGTTCAAAGACCCTAAAAAAGGTGCAAAACCCTAAAAAAGAGAAAGGACCAGAAAACCATAGGGAAATACCATGGGTAACCATATTGGGTCAAGAAACCTAGAACCATTCTATAAATACATTGTGAAGGGCTCTCCCAAAATACCCTTTTTCACATTTTTCATTTTGTGAGTACGCTAAAGCACCTTTTTCTCTCAGGTATTCACACACCATTTTGCCATCATCCCGTTGCCATACCATTCCCACATTGTACGTCGAGAAATTCTCTGTACCCTCCTGGAGGCCATTGGAGAACCAGCCTGTGGATAGGCGGACCACTTCCAAGATGGCCATGGTGGCCCACTTTACAAGAAAGAAGGTATAATTTGTGTTTTGTTTAGTTTAGCCATTGTGTATATTTATTTTATGTTACTAATATATTTGTTGTCTTGTTTTTCCATGAACTCTCCCTTACGATCCCATTGATGTAAGGCTGGTGCTTTTGCACGTAATAGGGGAGAAATCCTCATTACAATTATTGAAAGGTCCATGTTTTCTTGAAATTAATCTCCAAAAATTTGATCAAATTGGGAAACATACTAAGGGAAATCTATACATGTTGTTGAACAAACAAATTAATTCAACACAATTTTAGTAGTCTGCTCCTAAAGTTACCAAGAGTAATCAATAGGAAGTGAAAGTTCTTCACAATTTTCATCTCCACAAGGACAATCCAACCACCATAAGTTTTCAGTCATTGGTTGTGATGGTGGGTATAGAGCGAGTTTCTATGTGGCTAACCTATTGGAAATCATCATCTCTCTATCCCTACAACTTATAAATGCATTAGCGATGGCTAACCATGGTCTTCCTAAGATAACAGGGTGTAATTTAGAAGTATCCTTTGATTGTATAACCATGAAGTCCACATGATACTCCCATGAAGCCACAGAAACAATAATATCATCTACAATTCTAGCAGGATTTACAGTGGTGTTATACCAAAATATTGTCACCATCATGTGATAAGAGATTTGGCATACCTACTTGCCCTGAATCCCAACTATTGGAGTGGAAACTCATGGTTATTATCAACCTTCCATGAAAATTCCCAGCACCGTGCTTCCTCTATTGTCCAGAAGTGGTACCTTGTTTGCACCTCCTATCCCTTGTTGTCCACAGGCGGTGCCACCGCTTATGGCCCTTAGTCCATAAGCGTTTCTTACCAGAACCACTTTTTGATTTAAGGAGAAACACGGTACCCTAAGTAAAAAGGGAAAAAGAGATGTTTATCGAGGCTTCTAGATGATAAGCCTCATGTCCTCCCTTATCCCTACTGCTGTGGGTCATTTGAGCTAGAGATTCCTCATCCTATGTTCTTAGAGGCCACCTCACCCACTAATCTCCCAACCATCCCTATCCATTAGGCCTTATAAATACAAGCTCATATCCATAGTTGAGGGGAGAACTATTAAGGTATTGTTATGCTGTTGGATTGATCACTTGGCCCAAGATCATTTGGGAGAGTATAGAGAGCTAGAGTTGGAGCTTTTGGGGATGAGAATGCTTGGTTTCATGGAGATGCATATCAACACTAAGGCTTGGTTGTAAACTTCTTCATATTTCTTTAATCCAAGTTGATTTATGTCCCACATATATTGTTGTTGTATAATTTCACATGTATGTTATTAGATTCCTAAGTCACTAACATAGATTAGTAGATTATATTCTGGTGGTTTCGATATGTTTGTGTGTTGAAGCTTATCATAGGTACACAGGGTAACAATCGAAGCATTACATTCCAAGTATCTATGACGTATAGGGAGATTATTCAACCTCTATCCTCTATTTGTTCTGGATATGAACCATTCAGACCAGTGGAACACCTTGCTGTCTGTAGGAGGTGAAATATTCCAACTAACAAATCTGGCGATTCCGCTGGGGAATAGAATTGTGTATCAGTTGTTCTGATCTTCCTCGGTATACAACTCTTGTCCGAATCTAGGCTCCTTCTTCAACTCTCTTCAGTCATATCTACTTTCTGACTTAGTACATTTGGGTTTGAAACTTCCAGATCTATTCAGATTTGAGTCATTTCGATCTTTTATGCTCTGTTTTTATACTCAATTCAACAGTGCTTACCTTGATCTAGTCTTTTTCTGACTTGATCTATCGTTATCCTTGTGTTTTGGATCTATTTAGGGAACCGCACATGTTCTGTTGGAAAGAAGCAGTGCCATCGCCTGAGTCTTGTTAGCAGCACATGGTGCCACTGCCTGAATCTAGTGAGCAAGAAGCAGCTCTGCCTCAAAATCACCTGTCAGCAGCTTCATCTTCGCGGTGCCAGCTAGGCCCTATTCCAGACTTTATATTTTGTTTTTTGTGTGTTTTTGGCTTACTTTTTGATGAAAATGAAGTGTGTATTCTGCAGTTGCTTTGATTGTTATATTCTTTCTGCATTAAAAAGAGATTTTATGTTTCTTGCATTGGATTTTTGCATTATTTTCTTTGCCTAAAACCTCTTGCTCTTTTCTATAGATATTATTCATTGGAATTGGAAATATACATTTCATCTTCATGTGTAGGATTTGGTTTGTTTTGGACTTGGAATGCATGAGTGATCCATGTTGTTTTGAGACTTTCTTTGCTTGGGGTGATTTTTGTTTCCTTCCGCATGCTGATTTTTTCAGTGCTTTGTAGGAAAGAGTGGTTCTCCGTTTCCTTCTTTGTTTCAAAGAGAAGTTTTAGTTTTCTCTCTCCTTTGCTTTATTTCCAAGCGTTGTTGGATGATTTTCTTCTTGTTTTGTACATGATTGTTTGAAATTCTAGATCTTACTTTCATCAAGAAGAAATATCTATTTTCAACTTTGCGTGCATTAGAGTTATATTTGTTTGGACATGTTACTGAAATCATCTTTCCATTAAGTTTTTATGTGTCTTTTTCAAGCATGAAAAGATAGGAAACATTTATGGTTTATTTATGTTAAATGTTCTCTAGATCTCTTATTTAAATGCTTTGAAGATTGTTTGGGGTGCATTGATATTTCACTTTTTGTTTGAAAAGATAGAATTGCATTTGCATTTGGGTGTGCATTTTTGGGAAGAAAAGTAAATGTCTCTCCCTCTCTTAGGTAGAATTTCATTGAAGAGGAAAACTTGCATTGTCATATAGATCAGTATGCATCTTCTTTAAATTCAAGTTTTCACTCCATGGTTCCACCTAAATGCACAAGATAAAATGAACGGTAGTACTAGGTAAAACTTTTAGCAATTTGAGTGATAAGTTAGAGACGTGTTTGGGCGTCTTTAAGCATAGGAGATGTCGTTACTTGTCCGCATTACATCCTGGGACTTGCGCGGTTCTTCCACATACCATCGGTATATCGAACAACCTTTCATGTACCCCTGAGGTATATGGAAAGGTAATTCACATACCTAATTGTATATAGGAAGGCCCCTTGTGAATGGTTATGCATTAGAAAACACTACTACCGATTTGAGCTCCCATGTACCTTGCGTATATCGGGAGACCATTTTAGGAATCCTCAAACCATATGAGTTATCCTTTTGGCTGTCTTCTCTTTACGGGCGAAGCTTGTAAAGTCTTGATAATCCTGTGCGATTCCTGACTCTTATCCACTCCTTTCACGTGTTAGCTTGTTTCTTTTAGTTTGAGTAGTACTTGCTTGTGCGTGGTGGTTAGAGGGTTATTAGAGAGTTTAGAGCTGGCATCCTCATTTGGGACTACCACTGAAGAGGTCCCTTTCCAAGTTGTACCTTTTGTATTCCCTCCAAGTGAAGGTATTGGTTCTCCCTTTATTTCCACTCTAAATCTTCCTGGATTAACTATAGGATTACCGATCTTTCTTTTTAATTCGGTAATTCCTATTACACCTAATGTCTCAAATGTCACCTCTCCTCTAGGAGAGGATCAACCTCAACCTAATCCCTCTCCTTCTTTGTTGGTTGTTGCTTCATCCCTTTCTTCTTCTTTGCTTCACCAAAGCTCTATGGTTAGTAGTCATGTGGATAAGAAGAAGAAGAAAGGGAAGGGTAAAAAGAAGAAGGATAAGAAAGAGAAAAAGCAGCAACCATCTACTCTTAATGGTCCTCATTCTAAGAGAACACCTGGAAAACCCAAGTTCCCTTGTAAGATTTGCAAGGGGGACCACCTTCTTAAGGAGTGTCCCGGTCTCTCCCATGTACAAGAAGAGTGGTCTAAAAGGTACAAATAATTTGTGTCATCAACCTTTGATCATCATGTTGATGATACTCCCTCAACCAATGACCCATTGGTAAAAGGTCGTAAGGGTAAAGTCTTGTATCCTTGTTTGATATGCAAGGCTATGCATTGTACTTTTCTTTGTCCAAGCATGGATGAAGGTTCATGTTGGTTGGAGAATATTAGTGATCATCAACAGGTGATTCCAACAAGTGATAGTAAGTTATCCCTTGATCCCCCACTAGTTGACCAAGTGGTCGATTCGAATTTATCTGTGGTTGATCCCACTCTTCTTTTGGAGAGTGAAGCTAAAGTGGTCGAGTTGGTGTCATTTCCACCCAATCCCACTCTTTCATCAGAGTGTGTTAATACTAAAGTAGTCGCTTCGACCAAATCTTCATCTTCTTCTTCTCTTCCATGAGAGAATGAAATGAAACCTATTGAAGTTTTCATGCTTCGTTCTTATTGTTCTCGACAAGAGGAAACTTTGTCTATTTCGACAAAACCCTCTCCAAGTAGTGAGGTTATTTATTTTGACTAGAGTAACCTAATAGAGTCTCATCTTCATTCGAGTGTTCCTTTCCAGATAGTTGTGAATGTTACTTCTAGGCAGATACTTCACACTATTGTTGACGAAGGGGCTTCTATTAGTATTCTATCCTCAACTGCTTCGTAATATTTAGGTTCTCCTTACCTTCTGCTAGCCACTGATCAGATACTAGCTTTTAATCACATGCCTACCTCACCTTTAGGGACCCTTCCTTGTTTGCCTATTAAATTAGGAGGGAAAACTACCTACATTGATGTTATGGTGGTCCAAGGTCCTTTAGATTTCAATCTGCTCCTTGGACGTGATTATGTTTATGCCATGAAGGCTGTTGTGTCCACACTCTTTAGAGTTATGCATTTTTCCCATGATGGGAAGATTGTGACCATTGATCAGCTTTCCTTTCTTACACCTGACCATTGCATCACTCCTAGCAATCAGACTGCCCTGAATGTTCCATATGTTCTTGTGGTTCCTTCCCCTTCTTCTAGTTAGCTTCTTCCCATCATAGGTAAAATGGGGGGCATGGCTCTAGTCTATGGACATCATAATGGAGCTAAGCCGCTAGCTTTTAGGTAATGGGGGCAACCTATGAACCTATGGATATCATGTTGGATAGGAGCAGGTTTGAGAGCATAGTTTACTTTTGGTTTCAAGATCGTTAAAAAATAAAACCACTCCTTAAGCATAGTTTACCTTTTGGTTTCAATCTTGCATAAAAATGAAACCATGTTTTGAGCAAATTTCCCATTCCATGTCAAGCTCGTTAAAAAATGAAATGGAACTCCTCAAGCATAGTTTACCTTTTGGTTTCAAGCTTGCATAAAAATGAAATCATTCTTGAGCATAGTTCATTTTCTATTTCAAGCTCGTTAAAAAATGAAGTAGGTTTCCTTAAGCATAGTTTAACTTTTGGTTTCAAGCTTGCATAAAAATGAAATCATGTTCTAAGCATAGTTTACCTTTTGGTTTCAAGCTTCCATAAAAATGAAACCATGTTCCAAGCAAATTTACCTTCTGTTTCAAGATTGTGTAAAAATGAAACAAATCCCCTTCCCTTGATTGGAGTCTTCCATTTAGTGTTAGAACTTGAACCTTCTTTTCATATGCCTGGTTCTCGTTCTTCCTAACCCCCTGGTGAACATTTTCATATTAGTAACCAGGTTTTTTAGGTTGGGTATGGAAGAAGAACCATTAAATGAAATGAATCTTGGGGACATGTCGAGCCGCTAGAAACCATGTTAGGGGTAGGATTCGCTAGCAATCATACTGGGGGTAAGATTCCAACCTCTGTATATCATGTTAATGGGATTTTTCAAGCATAGTTTACCCATTGGTTTCAATATTGCATAAAAATGAAACCAATCCTTGAGCATTCTTTTAAATTATCTTCAAGCTCGTTAAAAACAGTAACATGGTGTTGAGCTTACTTTTCATTTTTCATGCTCTGGTTAAAACATGAAAAGTGGTTTGAGCTTAGTTTATTACTTTTTTGTGCTCTGGATTCAAACATAAAAAAGGTTGATAGAGTTTTCTTTAAGCTCTTTTCGGACTCTTAAAATGTGAAAATATAGTTGAGTGATATTGTCTTCTTCACGCTCGTTAAAGTATTTGAAGAGTCATCTGTCCAACGGTAGGTTATCTCTTTTTCGGTTCGGATAGGACTATTTATGAAAAAGGAACACTCCAGCCAATCATGACTGAAAGAGTTCCCTAAGGTATGATTTTATACTTTTTCGGGCCTTAGGGACTAAATCATATGAAAAAGGACCCCTGTGGAGTCTTCTTCTATATTCGTTCAGACTCTCTAAACATGAACGATACTGATTTTTCTTTCAATGGACTCGTTAACTTAAACATTGAGAAACCCATTTTGGGAACGAACCCCTCCTCTCTCAAGTTCGTAAAATATATGAGTTTGGACTTGTATTCTGACAAGATATATCGAGTGTTTGTTACCCTCTTTGAACTCGTAAAACCAAAAAGAGGCACTCATCAATCATGATGGGGGAAATGGGAAGGGAATCATTTTGCAAATAATGGTAGTAGTCTGTCGTTACCTTTGAACATGGAACTTGTTTACACAATCATGTTAGTCAATTGGGTATTCAACTGATCTCCATGATGATCCACTTTCATGAGTCATGTTAACCCTTTGAGTCTTTCAAAAGAATGCATTGTCCATTGTCGCATTGTGTGTCTGTCCCGTTCAGTAATGCTGCCAAGTCTTTTTGTCATGCCACTTGATGTTCAAAGGGGATTTGAAAAAGTTTTACCTCTCCAGTCTACACATTCTTTCTGTCAGTATCTTTGAGTCAGTCATATGGTTACTACATTTACATCATTCCAGAACTATGTTCCGAGTTTCATGTCGTCGATGTGGGACTCATCATGGCCCTCCTTCGACGAGACTATTCCCATCGACATCAGCTCATTATCCAGGAAATAGTCTTAGAAACATTATTTAGTACCCTGAGATCTGTATGCCTTAATGAAAGATTCTCTCACTCCCAACATAGGTTCACATCATTGACCTTTGATCAATAGAATCGATTGGGTGTTCGACATTAGGATATCTATTCACACTCAATAGATTGTAATAGAGTACCTTGGGAATCATTGACATTAAGGGTGATTTGCTTTGCACTTGTTAACATTTCACATCATTGGCTGGTAATCAAGTGGTTTCTACCATGTTAGACTTTAGATCATTGTAATCACATGGATAGAATCATACTTTGTGGAAGACGAGACGAAGACCCTGGGTGTTAGTTTAAAGCGCTCATTGCTTTTCCCCAGGATGCGATTGAATTTTTGTATATCTAGCATGGATCCACATTTGTATGGTCATGGCTATGCTCAAATTTGCGTCTGTATGACATAGATCTATGTTATATGTCCGGTAGCTATGTCCAAGTTTGAGTCCTCTATCACATGGATCTACGTTGTATTCTAGTAGCCATGCTTGTTTATTTCTCTCATGGATCTGCCTTGTATTGGTCTGCAACCATGAGTTTGGTTACTTGTGTCTATGAGTCAACATACTAATGTACTATAGATGCCTACTTGATGACATGCTCTGATCGAGCCAACATTTTCATCTCATGGCGATGACTTGTTCTCCCAAAGCTCTCGTTTATCGTATCCCTCTAAGACTCATGCTTTGGGGGGCATCCTGTTATACCAAAATCTTGTCACCATCATGTGATAAGAGCTTTGACATACCTACTTGCACTGAATCCTAGCTCTTGGAGTGGAAACTCATGGTTATTATCAATCTTCCATGAAAATTCCCAGCACCATGCTTCCTCTGTTGTCCAAAAGTGGTACCTTGTTCACACTGCCTATCTCTTATTGTCCACAAGCAGTGCCATCGCTTATGGCCCTTAGTCCATAAGCGTTTCTACCATAACCACTCTGTCATTTAAGGATAAATGAGGTACCCTGGGTAAAAAGGGAAAAAGAGAAGTTTCTCGAGGCTTCTAGATGATAAGCCTCGTGTCCTACCTTATCCCTACTGTTGTGGGTCAGTTGAGCTCGAGATCCCTCATCCTAGGATCTTAGAGGCCACCTCACCCACTAATATCTCAACCATCCCTATCGATTGAGCCTTATAAATACAAGCTAATATCCATGGTTGAGGAGAGAACTCTTAAGGTATTGTTATGCTATTGGATTGATCACTTGGCCCAAGATCATTTGGGAGAGTATAGAGAGCTAGAGTCAGATCTTTTAGGGATCAGAATGCTTGCTTTCATGGAGATGCATGTCAACACTAAGTCTTGGTTGTAAAATTCTTCATATTTCTTTAATGCAAGTTGATTTCTATCCCACATATATTGTTGTTGTATGATTTCACATGTATGTTGTTAGATTCCTTAGTCACTAACATAGATTAGTAGATTATATTCTAGTGGTTTCGATATGTTTGCGTGTTGAAGCTTGTCACAGGTACACAAGGTAATGATCGAAGCATTACATTCCAAGTATCTACGATGTCTAGGGAGAGTATTCAACTTTTGTCCTCTGTTTGTTCTGGATCTGAACCATTCAGACCAGTGGAACACCTTGCTATCCGCAGGAGGTGAAATATTCTAGCTAACAAGTGGTGCGATCTTCTAATTCCAACATTGTTGGGGTAGAACAAATAAATTGTTCCAACTATAATGTTTCTAATACTGTAGTGGTCATCATGTTAATAGCATCCCCTAGGTCGATAAGTTTGTTTGCTATAGCAGTGTTATTGACAATGACAGTTATCACAGGATTTCCAGGATTCACATACTTTGCAATTCTACATTGATTTGCTATATAGTCAGAAATCTCACCCATAACATGAATTGTCGGAGGGTATTTATGTTTCTTAACTGGACTTTTGATGTAGAGTTCCTTTATTACTTTACTATAATTTGGTATCATCTCTAATAGCCTGTAAGAAAGGAATCTTGACATAAATATTTTTTAATTCATTTATAATGTCATACTCGAGATTAATCACAGTTTTTTCTATTGCTATACTTTCGAGATATGTAGGTATTATTTATTCCCGAGTCACTTATTACTGATGATGGTTATGCATCAGGAGTTTTGGAATAACCACATCCTTTAAAATAGAGCCATTCATGACTTTGTTGGGGTTTTATTCCTCTTCATTCTCTTCATGAATGACTACTGATGATTTGGTTTTATCATTCACAACTCTTCCATATAGTAATTTGATTTCATGCACATGTGCAAACAAAATGACATAATATAGAGTTTAGTTTACAACTTAATTCTATTGAGGTATTTAGTTGATTTATTGTTTGGTTTTCGTACCGATTTTGCATGTAATAGTGTAGTTCTTGGGGGATTCATGTTTTGAAAATGGTGGGGTTGTTATGTAATAAGGGGAAGTGGAGGAGGAACATATCCAATAAGAAGTTGTTGGATATTGGGTCAATGTTGAGGATAAGGGTAGTTAGGCATTGGAGTAGTTGGTGATTGAGCATATGCTTGTCCCCTCCATCCCTATGGCTAATGCCGATGTTGAGCATATTAAGTAGGATACTGCGGTGGCCAATTTCACCAACATGAAATGTTCCATTGTTGAGGTGGTTGTTAAGGGTGGTAATAGGGCGGAGCCTGTGGTGATGGATCTTGATATGATGGATGGTATCTAGGTTCCCAAGGTCTCCTATAGGTTTCACCAACATCCCTTCTCTTATATAGTAACCTAGGAAGCGACGGAGAGTTCTCGGTGTTATGATCCTCTACACAAATCTGGCAGATCAAAACACTACTTAATGGGCATTCCCATAAGGGATGCTTCGTTTTGCATTTTGGAAAATTCTCATTGTCCCACACTCTTCCTCTTGTTTATTCCTTGCTTGTAATGCATCCAATTGAGAACCTATTGTACCTAAAATGTATGTCTTAAATTTTTCTAATAGGTTCCCCAACTCTATCCTTATAATTCCACCATAAGTACCCCCTTTTTTATTTATGCTGTGAAGTTCTCGAACACTTTCCCATCTTTCCCCCTACTTCTAGAGTAATTTCTACACATTTAAAAAATATATGCAAAGGTCTTATGCAAGACATCTCCATATGCCATGAGATTATGGGTTTCCATAAAGTCTTCTGATATTCCATTAAGGAAGTGAGTCCTTACTATATCCTCTCAAAGGTCATTATATTTGTATTTGTGTAGAACATAAGTGAACCTTTCGAGATAATCCTCTAGGCTCTGATATTCAAGCTGTTGTATCTTGAAAATATCATTCCAAGATTCCTTAGGCTTGTAGTAGTCTTGATATTTCCGAAGAAATGTGGTTTTCATATCTTCCCAAGTTCTGATATTATATTCTCATAATCCCATGAACCATCTTAAAGAAAAATATTTTAATGTGTGTTATAGCGGATTTCAACACTCTAGGTGAATCACACTTTGTATGGCCTTCCCCTATCCTGCTGGAGACTCCTTAGACCCTATGGACCACTTTTGTCCTTTGATGTTTCCTTGATTGTCCCTAAAAACACATGAAAAATGCTATACGCAACTTTTAAACCTATAAGCACGTACATACGTGGGTTTGACCACTAAAACCATGTACATCGGGATGTGTGTATAATCCAAATCCTTTTGGAGTTTTCCTTGACATGGATCTGACTCATTTGAATCCTGGCCTTCCCTATGCCTTGAGATCGCTCGGATTCGACCTTTCATTACCCCTTTGAAAAGCTATATAAGGAACCACTTGGTACATTGAAGGCATAAGAGAGAATTAAGAGCAACGAAACTATAGTCCATTGTTGACGAAACTTATGCTTGAGTCTGCATCCCTTTGTCCCTTGGAGCACTTTTGTGTTCTTCCCAAGCTTGCCTTTTACTTGTGAGCTTGCTATCGAGATATGGAGGATTGAAGTGGTGGAGGCCCAAGTGGGGGATTCAATTTCTCCGGTTTGCAAACATGCCATCAAAGGTTGTATCTTGTAATCTCTGATTTATATTAATAGAAATATATTTTCCTATCCATTGATGTGTATTTGAATGAATATTTTATCCATGGGATTATGTCAAATGCTTTTACATTATTGATTATATATGCTAGAATAGATCTAACACCATGATATATAGAATGCTTGTATTGTTTACTTGTTGTTGAGGAAGTAATATAGCAATTCAAGCTGAAGATTGGAAAGCTTAATGGGGATCTACTTCAACCATCTAGAATAAGGTACAAGGTCTGATCCTTTAGTGTTAGACATTTTATTTCTATTGCATATTGGGAAAGATTGATTTCTGGAGTCAAGCTATCTGTTGTGGTACCCCAAGCCATAGGAATTTCTCTCCGTAACTAAATTGGCGATTCCGCTGGGGATGTTCCTTGTTTTTCTTTGGGATTGGGGGCATAATGGGCTTGATATTCTTGACTTGCTCTCTGTTTCTCCATGTTTCTGTGTTGCGTGTTATTGTATGTTCATCCATTGACACTCCCATTTATTGGTTTGACCCTTGGCCTAATTTTTACCACTGCCTTCTCTGTATACGCAGGTTTTACATACGTGTATTTTTGGCCAAAAGTCACGTATACACGCAGGTTTTTGGCCAAAATCCGCGTATACACTCAGGTTTTTGGCCAAAAGTCACGTATATACGTAGTTGTTCTTTAAACAGTCGCGTACATCCTCCCTTTTTGTGAGTTTGATGTTGTGGGAAGTTGTTGGGTGGGTTGTGAGTGTGGTTGGGTCTTTCTTGGGTTTGTTGTTGTCTATTGGATGCTTCTTTTGTGACCAGAGACCACATTTTCATTGATTTTTCTTTGAAAGTAGTTTTAGTCATTTATCCTTTTTGTTTTTCCATTATTGCATTACTCTTTTTGTCTTGGTGTCTTACTAGGCTTGTCTTTTATACTTGCTGCAGAGACCGAGAGTTTTAGATGACTTTTATTGCATTCTTCATTCTTTTATATTGAAAAATACAAAGTAGTTGCACTCTTAGTTGCATCTTAGATATGGATTTGAGGAGGTACTTGCATTGGATTGCTTGGATGAGAGTTGTTTTTAGGATTTCATATAGGAAGGATTGCATTGACATTCAGAAAGGAATATATATTTATGCATCTCATGTAGTGGCATACCTTGTTTTTCATTTGACAAATATTGCGCTTAGCATTGTTTGTTATGGTGTGCATATTTACTTCACTGGTGAGTCATAACTTCACTAGTTGCATGGCCATTTCCCTTTGAGTAATTACAGCCAATTAAAATCAACGCTAAATTTAAATGAACTACACTCTTTTATTTTCTAGGGTGCACCAACAAGCTTAGGTTTTAGGATCTTGGAATAGTTCATTGTAAGTTAATTCTCCAAGATCACTAAACAACAAAATCTAGGTGTCTGTCCAGGTGAGTGTGTGAAATCATTGGTATAACCAGTGTTTCTCAGGATCCTCCTCTCAAAAGGGAGTTAAGCATGAGGCAGTGTCAGCGGTTATTGATTGGGATGACCCCTAGTCATAACTGAGTAGCACCAGAGATATTTCCAGGATTGTATTCATATCTGGGGGCTCTTTCAAGAGTTTTGGGATTTTCTCCCCTCCCCATACGGTCAATCCCGCCTGCGACTGTCCGCCTGAGCATTGATTATATTGAGGTGACCTTAGTTGCCTTACCTAGGTTATCGAGGGGGTACTCTGCAGGGGTTATTCTGCAGGTGTCCCGACCAGGTAGAGGTCGGACAGCACAGTCACTATATGCGTTGAAGCTGAGGGCCACTATAATTGGTTACGCACCTCCGCTTGTAGTGTATGGGAGTTTCAAGCCTCTCCTAGGAGAGACATACTTGCTGCATTCGGGAGCTCACATATCCTCCCCTTGGTTTGCTTGTATTTTGGCTATATATTTTCTTAGGAGTGTGCTCTTTGTGCGCTAGTTGGCCTTTGGGATCGTGGTCACTTGAGTATATTTATGCTCTCTTGAGTTTAGGTACTTTTATTTTCAGCATGCCTGGTATCCTATCACCTGTCTTGGTCCTAGTACGGACCCTGGTGTTAGACTTGGGGGCATCACAGCCCCTTACCGTGCTCATAGATTTGGGAATGGTCATCTTCCATCCTCTACTCCATTTGTGGAGGATTTTTTCCCTTCGCTCGGTCTTTACACCAGTGGTCACCCTCATTGGGGTGGTAGTGTATGTGTGAACATTGGGTCTACACCTTAGTTTCCTTTTTATGTCTCATCGTTCACCGCATTGTTTCCTTTGGGTGCTGTTGTCATGCTCATTCCTCCCTATATCCTATAGTTTGGATTCTTTATTGACTATTTTGGGTTGTTTTGGACTAATATGGTTGTCATGTAGGGTCCACTTTTTGTACACTCTCTCTAAGGTTTCGACCCGTTCATGCCTATCACAGGTATTATGTCTAAACTGGAATATAGGTTAGGATTTCACATCCACTTGCACTTATGCATTGCCTTATGACCATTCCAACTTAACCTTAGGTACAAACGCATTCCATGGTATCACGGAACCTTCATGCTACTGTTAGAAGTGGTACTATGTGAATAGTAGAGCTTTCCTATACATGGGTGTCCTAGTTAACTCCCCTTTGCATTTGCTACCCATGCTATGAGTCCTCTCTTAGGTCTGGGAGTCCATTGTATAGTACTGCCATGACATTTCACAAGATCCTCATACTCCTCTTGATCTTATGCTAGCATATTTCCCTCAGGACTCCCTCATGTCAAGTTGTGAATGCATTATCATGAGCTTTTCCTGCCTTATTGAGCTTTATGCCAGCTCCCCTGACATTGCATTTCAGCCATATAGCCCGAGCTTGTTTCATGTCTAGCCATGCAGAGCCATTTTTATATCCTTCGTAGCTTGATTCCCTTTTTACCAGGAGGGGATTTTCCCCCAAGTGTCGATATCCTACACATGTATCCTTGCATTGAGCATAGGTA